>CANTUT010000033.1:13032500-13632500 GCA_947687605.1 Reutealis trisperma | reverse complement strand
AATATTAAAAAAATATATATATAATATATAATTGGATTATATTCAGATCGGATTATACTATTACTGGAACTAACTCAAATATAAATTAAACTTCTCTCCTTGTATGTACATATATATAGATATAGTTGCTGGACTTAGAGAAAAATTTAAATCTAGAATCACTTCAAGGCTATATATATATATATATATTGAATTATAGTAATTAAAAGAATTCTAAAAAAAAGAAATTGTGAGGATTTTGTATATCTAATTTATTTTACATTAGAAAACAAGCAATAAACAATAATTAGGGTAATAACTAAATGTCATGACCACAAGGCCGAAGCATTGTGGTTAGGCAAATGGATTTATTAGCATAAAACGTTGCAATATTATTGGCTAGGATTGGTAATTAACTTTATCGTATGGGTTAGGCTAAAAGCTAAAAGCCAAAAGTATATTATATAAATATGCGTTGAGAGATAGTGTTTGTGGGGACTGGGGACTTATGCGAATCTCTTTATTAATTAAGCTAACTTGATCTTTAAGCAAGCCCATCGTTTTCACCGAACTTGATGAGAGATTACAATCAAGAATATTTAAACGGCAATGTTTTATCTATGCCATTTGGCAAAAAAGAAAAAAAAAAAAAAAAAAAGAGTTTTATTTATGCCAAACTCACGGGACTAATTAAAAGAAAAAAAAAACCCTTCTTTTATTTTGAAAGATTATAATTTTCTTTATCATATTCTAATTTCAACCTGAATAATTTGTTGTGTATATTGGGTAGAAGAGATATATTTAAATATTATTATTATTAATATTTAATAAAATTGAAAATTAAATATTGAAAATATAAATGTTACATTTTTTTAAAAATTATTGAAAAAAAAAAATTCTATTACTTGTTGATTAGGTAGAAATTTTAAATTTTAAATGATCACTTTTAAATTATTTTTAATTTAATTGTGATTTTTTAAATGAATATTACCAAAAAGTTTTAAGAAAATGAAAATTTTAATTGCAAGTATTAAATTATATATTATCAAACACTATTTTCATATGCTGTTAAAAAATTAGCCATGACATCATTTAATCATAAAATAAAAAGAAAAGTTATATTCAAATAAATATAATTCCTATCAACGATTTTGAATTAAGGGATGTTAAAATCTTTTTAGAAATTATGAGATTGGAAGTTAAAATCAAGTATAAACCTATTTTTGTCAAGTTGATAATTTAATTGTTATATCATTTTGAATGGAAAATATTAGAAATAGATATTACTATCTAATTAAGTATATTTGATATTTTTTAGTATTAAGTAGTATTATACGTTAATTTTTACATATCATATTAAGTCTATCATATTAAAAATAGATTATTTACATTGAAATTAAAAAATTTTTAAATAAAAAAAAACTATTTGATATTTTTGTACTACTTAACATATTATTGTTATATTGATATTTGTGGATCCAATTTTTTTTTTTTCATGAAAATTTTATTTTATTTAAAAAAAAAAAAAGGAAAACAACAAATGTAGGGCATACCAATTACTCACAATAACTTGAAAGCTCTCTTGGCTAAATTGGCTTCTATCCTCTACCCCCTTATCTTGTTGGAGTGTTTATTTCTATAAATTATACTCACGTGTGCCATAAAAAAAAGGCCCACTAATGGTCACCTCATGGAATCTTCCAATTCTTGATAAAATTAAATCATATGGTAGCAATCAACAATTGTGGCTTTAAGACCCTTAAAGTGTCCACTTGTGTTGTATGGGGTTTGGGGGTGGTGGGGGAAGGGGAGGAGGGGAGGATTGAAAGGGGAGGGGGACGGGATGCTTATGCTGTTATTACTGTGTGACCAATTTATATGGGCTGAAATCAATTCAAACTCTTACATATTAGTTTGGATTAGACTTCAAATTATTTTTCCATTGGTATAAATGTTCATAAAAGCTATATATGTAGCTTATATTATCTTAACTAAGTGTTCATTACCTAAACTCATACGAAACATATAATTAAAATGGATATTTGTTTATTACACAGCACTAAAATTATAACAAGCCAGCTTCACCCTACAGCTAGAAATATAAAAAATATATATACATATATATATATATATATATATATATATATATATATATATATATATATATATATATATATATATATATATATATATATATATATATGAAATTTAATATGAAAAATAGGAAGAGGAACCTATGAGAATCAATATCAATAATACATATATCTTTTTCTAGCCTTCACATGCTTAAACTTCTGTCCCTCATAACATTAAAATTAATGGATTGATGGGTCAAAAAATGACCTACTAAACAAAGATTATACGATTCTAGATGTATAGTCTTATTGGTCCCATCAAGATTTAATGCCTCTACCTTCTTATTTGACAGAGATAATTAGTTCAACGGAACTTTTATAATTACTTTTGAAATAACTTTAATACAAAGACTAAAAGAAAAGAAGTAAGAAAACTCTCAAATTCAGAGGGGATACTCAGTTTATATGTGTGTATATATATTGAAATTTAAAATGAATAGATCTAAAATATTTTGAAAGGTAGAAAAAAAATAAATTTAAAAGATTCAAATAAAAATTTAGTCCAATTGTGACATAAAAACCCTTATCTCCACGCCCCCAATCGCACAATCCACCTTATTTGCCACAACTCATATTATTATTGGACCGTTTAACGATAAAATCATGAATATAAGTGTAGATGGGGACAGTCAAAACGTAAGTTGGTGTGAGATTTGGCAATGATATATGACCAAAATGTAATATACCATTATTAAAAGTGGGGACCTTTCCTTTGGATTGAAGTTGGAAGTTGTAAAATCCACTATTTCCATTTCTTCTTTTGTCACTCTTTTGATGCACACAATTCATTTGCATGTTCTCCGTTTAAAGCTGGTAGGGAGGCAGCTGCTTCTCCCCAAAAATTGTCTTGGTCGATATCTTATTAAGTGGACCCCCAATTCATTTATATTTAGATAAAATTATATTTATTATAAATGATAGGTTACTCAGTTTTCAATTCCAGAAATGATATATCGTCGAGATTAAATTATTAACATTTTCTATTATGTATCCTTTTTACCAAATATAAAAATTCAAAATTTTTGTGCAATTTGTTTTAAATTTCGTATTTTTATGTTTGAAAAATTATTAGAATAGTTTATTATAAACATGCATGATAATTTATTTATAAATAAATTTCCAATACAATTCACTTATGACCTGTTTAAAATGAATTATAAATATAGAATTCATTTATAAATAAATTTGAAATCTCATGTTTGCAAAGATACAATTTAAAATATGAAATTTAATTGGATTTCATATTTTTATATTTGGAATAAATTTATAAATGAGTTGTTTTTATTCTTATTTCCTAAAATACTCTCAATATAATAAATATAAGTAATTAAAAAAATAAAATAATTAAAAATAAATATATTTTAGATTTATATAATTTGTAAAATATAATAAAAATTTAAAATATAATTTTAATTGTACTCAATTAAGCAATATCATATCATTATTTTTTTCTCAATTGAAAAAAAAAATTAATGAAAAATTATAATAAAATTGAGTTCAGTGATAATTAGTGGCTAGAAAAAATTATAGCTATAATATGTTATTTTAAAATTCTTGAATAAAATTATAAATTTATCTTAAAGTTTAATTTTAGTTAATCATTAAGTGTTGTTTATGAGATAAATTTAGTATTGATTCAATTATATTTTTTTTCTTTTTAAAATTTGACTTTGATAAAAATTTAAAAATTTAAAATTTTTTAATTGAGGAACAAACATCACCGAATTAATGTTTAATGATGATTCAATTACATTTTAAGGTAAATACAGCATAATAATTAACATATTCACGTGAGTGGGATCAAAAATTTGTATTTCTTTATATATAAGGACTATATGTATATATATATAAAATAATAAAATAAGATATTGATTAAAATTTAATAAGGTCAAGTCAGTTCGTTGCGGTTTCATCTTCAGCATGCATAATGGACCCGCTTTTGGATCCACCGATTTAATTCATTATTTGATTAGCCTACATTACATTACCATTTAAATTGATCCAATACAATATTTTATGTAAAAGTTATCCTGTCTTAATCATATCTTATTAATCATTTAATACTTGGAAATAATTTCACAAGAAAAACTGTATTTGTAAATCTTTCCGTAGACTCGTTCCAATTGTAATGGGTCCAACCTATACATACCTTATTATTAATTACCATTATGTGAAAGTTGTCCTGTTTCAATTCAAACAAGGAATTCAAATTTTTTTTTTTTTAAATTCAGAGGAGAGGATAATCCAAAGGAAACACAAAGAAAGGCTAATAAGCTCTAAGCCTTAGTCTTCTAGGCCATGAAACCCCACTGGATTAGCCTAAAGCAAACTATTTAGGTCATTTGGAGGAATTCGCAATATATTAATTCCACAAGCATGATTTGGCAATGCATTCGCAGGCCAATCAACAACTTGATTACATTCTCTATAAACATGTTTTATTTTCACTTCCTAGTTGAAGCAAGTCCCTACACCCATGCACTAGGTTCGCATGAGAGTTCTCAGGGTATTGAATACCATTCAACCACTACACTACAAGAAGCGAATATGACTCCACCACTTTGCAATGCTCATTGTCCCAAGCCAAGAGAAGGCCTTGAAGTACCACCTAAAGCTCTGCATTTACTGCCCTACAAGCTCCAATATTCATGGTGAAACCAACTAGCCTCTTCCCTTCACTATTATGTAGAAGCCTTCCTCCACCTACTTGTAAGTCGGGTCCCTTACAACACCCATTTGTGTTTAAGGTAACCCATCCAATAGAAGCTGAAGACCAGCCAATTATTTGTTTTACCCCATTATCATCTTCACTAAACATATGAGATTGAACTTTATAAGCTTTCTCAATCTATATAATCTAACTCTTAATCCATGCCATTTTAAAACTCAAGGAACCTTGGTCATTGTTAAAAATAGTAGCATTGCGCCATTTCCAAATTCACCAAATTGTGGTAGCAAAAACCACCTCCCATCTCTGGCCATATTCAATCCTAATCTTACCATTCACATTGTGATCAATTCATATTCTGCTGGGCTTAATCTCTCATTCAGGAAGAAATTGAGATCAAATTTGAGAAGCCTTTTGACAAAAACAAAAGAGATGACCCAAATTTTCCTTTGACACATAACAATAATAACAAAAAGGATTAGAAGGAAAAGCTCTTTTAACTTTTTCCTTGTTATACATTATCTTTCCATGTTTGATTAACCAAAGGAATGACCTAAACCTTTAGGGGGCATCCACTTTCCAAATACTTTGCCAAGTCATACTTGAATCAGTCTCATGACCACCTACAACTAAATTATAAGGTGTTTTAATTGAAAAAAGGCCACTAAGAGTTTGATTCTAACAAACACTATCTTCTGCACCCTCATCATCTCTGAGAAAGAAAGCTAATAACATACTTTTCATCGAGTCAGGCAACAAATTTTTAAGAATCTCCCAATTCCATCAACTCCCATTTATGAAGTTCAATAATATCAAGGTCCATAAACTCCACAACACAGAGAGGACCATATCCTCATCAAGTGTTTAACTAAAAGAAAGTTTTGTTACCATTGCTAACAACAACATCACATCCTTTAGAAATAACATTCACTACTCTCACCATCCCTTGCCAAAAATTTGAAGCCCCTTTAACATGCTTCAAGCTATTTACTATTACTTCTCTACGACTATACTTATTGTTAAGAACTTTTGCCTATAATTTTTCCTCTTTACAAACAAGTGTCCATCCCACTTTAGCTAGGAATGCTCTATTCATATAGTGCATTTTTCTAATGCCAAGAACCCTCTCAATTTTTCCTCTTTAGGTTGAGCAATAATATCCCATTTCACAATACGAATTTTTCTTTCCTCTGCATTATCTCCCCAAATAAATCAACAAATAACCTTCTCAATATTAGAAAAAATACTTAAAAGAAGGAGGGACGTCTACATTAAGTACATAGGGATAGCTGATAAAATTGATTGAGCCAACACTATCCTACCTTCAAAAGACAAAAATTTTGTCTTCCATCCTTCAAGTTTGTGAATATCTGCTCTAAAACATGATTGTAAGTATTGGCAATAACTCTTCTATGAATAAATGGCATCTTATATATATAAGTTAAGCAATCAACACTTTAAAATAAAGAGCATCTTAATCAATTTTTTTTTTTTTTTTGAAAAGAAGGTAACATTCATTAAGCCAAATCAACTATCAATACATCAAGAAAAAAATATGAGGCAAAAGTCTTAACACCCATGATCAGACATAAAGCCAGCAGCCTTAGCAAAAATGCGAGCAACTTAGTTTGTTGACCTGCAAGCAAACGCGAAACTATAATTTACTAAGTCCCTAGCTAGAACTTTATAATCATTGGAAATCAAACCAAAATAAGAAGTGTCTAAGAGATTGCTATATAAAGTATTAATCAATACTTGACACTCAGACTCTACAAGCACATTTGCCAAACACAATCTTTAAGTCAACTAAGTGCCTCACCATAGCTCATCGCCTTTACAAGAGATGGATCCATAGGGGGTTGGAAATGTGCTATTCTTGGTAGCAATCTTCAAGTCATGATTATCTCCAATCACACAATCAAAATCAACTTTATTCAAATTAAAGAATAGTACAACATCAATGATACACTTGAAGTGACCCATAAACAACTTACATCGTTTAGCCACACTTGGAGACATATTAATGAGGGCTCATTTTGAGCAGCCTGCCATTAGGATAATAGGGTGTGAATCCTTAATTTTGCACATTTTGGTATGGATTTGAACTTTAGAAGCACCTAAACTTAGTAAACAGACATCTGGAAGCCAAAATTACCAAAATTAGAAAACTAAGAAACGAAGTCCTGGGAATCAAAACCTGTTCCTTTAAACTTTGAACTACCCTCAGATCATCCAGAATTGGATAACAAACACAATGCAACTAAATCATGAAAAACGTAAGAGAAAGGGTGAAAATGAGCTAAAAAATGAAAGACAAGTTGCTGTAACGCGTTTTTCCTGAATCCCACACAAAAAATTGATTTTATTCAACTCCTAGACTCCTCTTATAAATATCTTGCATCTTTTAACAGTTTCTACACACTGATATATGCTTATATTCTCCATATAAAGCTCCATAAACCTATTTATAAGTCTCATAGTCACTTAATCGCTATTCCTAAGCCTTTTAGTCCCCCAAAACCCTATTTTTAAGACTTCTAATCTCCCAAAACCCTATTTTTAAGCCTCCTAATCACCCAAAATCCTATCTCTAAGCCTCCTAATTAAGGAAAGGTATGATTTAAGTCATTCCCTTCAAGGAGAGTTCATGCTATTCAAGCAAGACTGTGATCCAACTCCTTTCCTTCAAGAAGAGTTCGTGTTATTCAAGAGTTTTTTTTTTTTTTTTTTTTTTTTTTTTTTTTTTTTTCTAATGGAGAGCTTGTTTTGTTCCAAAGCCAAGGTGGAACTTAGATCTGACGTCAAGCTCGTTCCTTATGTTCCTTGTTGTAAAAAATAAAAGGTAAAGTTTTTTCTTTTTCCTTTTCAATTCTGGTTTTAATGTTAGAATTCTCTCATTTCCACCTTTCTCTAAGATCTAAATATGAAAAGATCTAACTTTTTGTTAATTAAAACATGATCTAATTAAGAAATCTTTAAACCTTTAAATCTATCAAAACATAATAACAAAGGCTATAACTTAAAAACCCCATTCGTAAGAAGGAAGAATTGCGTGGAGTTTGATTCTCATTCAAAGAGATACGCATATATGCTGTCTCTAAAGTATCAACTCCACTAAAATAAATAACTTTTTCTCTTTATTACCTTCTTGACATAGTTATGACTAAAATTGTTTTTCTTAAACAAAGATCAAAACTTTAATTTTCTTTTCTATTATTCTTTATTTTCTTTGTTACAATTATTTAGATTGTTACTATTACCTACTTTAATTGTTTAGATTAGTTTTGAGAAATGTGTTCTTTCCCTAGAATCTCATAAGGGTTAAAGGAAAAATCCCCTAATTTTATCATTTTGATTTGTAATAGTTTTAAGTAGATTTCTTTTATTTCGCTTTATTATTGCTTAATATTTGCCACGCATTTCAAGAATGATATTTAATTTATACATCATGTTATATTTGTTCATGCATACATAATTTTTTTTTTTACAAAAGCTATTTTGTGTTTAACCAAACTAATTTCTTAAATTGTTTTAATCAAAACCTGGTCCCCGAACCCTCTTTGGTCATTCGAGGATTAGTGCTTTTTTTTTTTTTTTTGGATGAATTGTACAATTTTAGAGTCAATCAAATTGGATTTTTCTTTTAATTTTCCCGAATAAAATAAAACAAAATTAAAGTGATAACTTTTTTTTTGCAAATTACAATTTATAAAATGCAATTTTCTAAACTCATAGTGAGTTCCAACCATGATGTTTCTCCCAATGAACATTTCGATTTCTTAGTGGATCAAACTAGTGCTCAGGTGAGGTCTCATATAGGAAAAAAGCATTACTCACCACATAGGCCTCAACCATTCTCTTCCCTCTCCAATCTTGAGTATTTCTATTATTCCACATGCTCTAAAGAACCGTGGCAGTAATATTAACATCCTCCTTACTGCATTTGTGAGATAATACCGAACAATAATCCGTAAGGTTATCTGCAACCATACTTATATCACCAATCAAAGTCAATTCTAAATTGAATGAGCCATCGAATAGAAAACTAATGCATGATAATCAATTTCATCAACATTAATACAACTAGGACAAGTTGATAAGACAACCACCAAGTTGACATAGAGAGCTGTCATAGTAGGCAAGCGCCTTGAACACATACGTGAAATAAAATTTATGACCTTAGCTGGTACCTGTAAGCTCCATATGTTGTTCCACAAAACAAGCCTACAATTTGAAAGATAGAAGAGTGATTTTCTATGAGATGTTTGTAATCACTCTTGACTGAATAAGGTCTTATCCCAGAGCCAAAACCAACCATCATGTTGCCTAATATGATTGAGAGGGATTTTACATATGAGATCACAATCCTTCATACAAAATAAACATGAAGCGCACATCAGAGTCCTAATTTCCATTATCCTAGTTTTAAAGAGAACTAACTTTAACATGCTCAAGCCTAAAAGCTGGAACCAAAGTAATATGAGGATTCACTTCACTAGGAAACCAAGGATCCTTCGAAACCTCAATATCACTACCTGAATCCACTCTTCATCTAGCCCTACTTCGAATCAAACTTATTATAGCAAAGACGTTACTCCAAACATAGCTGGGGTTAGACCCCGAGATTGGCATTAAGAAATAGACTCTTTGGGAAGCATCTCGCATCGTAAACACGGATGATTAAAGAATTTGGGGCTGTTAACATTTGCCACCCTTGCTTAGTGACTAATGCTATATTAAACTCATAAATTAAGTTTATGAAATCCAAGCCCACCTTTACATTTAGGCACACACAACCTGTCCCAAGCCTTCCAATTGATGCTTTTAAGATTCAATTCCTTCTTGCCCCATAAATAAGAGTTCATCTTGCTCAAATTTTGCACAAAGCATCTTAGGAATCATAAAGACACTCATCACATAAGAAGGAATAGCTTGCATAATAAATTTCAACAATACCTCCTTACCAACTTTAGAAATAGAATTTTTCCTCCATCAAGTAAATAACATAAAAAATCACAAAACTTTAGCGTTTTTTCAATGTGTTACAAAATAATTTTTTTTGTGAAAAGTACCTTAAGTTTTTAAAATTTTTTCATATGGAGGTCATTAACCGGAATTCATTCCTGAGAGGCTGACATAGCATGCATATCACTCAAAATGCCTCGTCCGTATGCCACGTCTAAATGGGCTTAATTTTTTAAAATTCTATTAAAAATTAAAAATTAAAAAAGAATTTTTTTTATTCCCATATTAGCCTTTAGTTTTGGTCTCTATAGCCTTGATCCATTTTTTTTTTAGAGATAGCAATCAACAATATTCTTAATTTTTCTTATTAAGATATGTTTTAGTGAAGAAGAGATTTTCCAATATCTTAAAAACAATCCAAGATCGGAACAATACTAGAAAAATAATAAGCAAATAATATAATAAAATCCTAAGCTCACAAATATACTGCAAAACAAATCAAAGTTGAAATTCTCTCTTGAATGATACCATTGGCAGTACTAGTATTCCTTGGCCACAAATCAATGCACTCTTTCCCAATGGGGCCAACAATAGCAGATTCTTTCATTTCTCTTTAAGGATTCACAATGAGACTAGCATTATCTTCAAAATACATGTAAACACATGACCTTTTTCTTGAGATCTAGTTTCCCCTTCTTCATGGTGGCCATCACCATATCTCCGATGCAAGCAAATGGCAAATGAAGATAACCAAAGCTTAAATATTCACCATCTTAAAAAAATAAAGAAGCAATAATAAATTTCTTACAAAACCATGAACCAAAAAACCATGCTCAAAACTCAAATATCAAGTAAAAAATGCTTAATTTCACAAATGTCAAAAAGATTTATAGAGATGAGATGATTACATTAGAATTAAGAGAACATGGAGAGTAAGATTAATCATCAGTAAGTCCCTTCAATAATGGTGGTGTCATCTGTTAAATAACATAAGGCATTAGTCTCCATCAACAGTGTAAAGCGAGGAGTTGAGGATAGTGGCTAAAGCACCTACCCCGAAAGCAACGCATGCAATATTGGAAGGGATGATGATGGCGTTGATAATCATGAAGGGGCATTCAAAAAAATTGGTTTTTATGAGTGAGTCAAAGAGAGAGTCTGCAAGAAGTGGTGGTCATGAAGAGTGAAAACCTGATTCATGCCATCGAGAATACTGAGGTGTTCAATGCCACGTTGTCAAATCCTAATAATCATTCGTTGGTTGTCCCTCAAACTTCAGACCCACCTGAAGACTTCCCTCAAATGGGTTTTTGTGGTGATGGAGAAGAAAACGATGAGGAGGGGTTTGTTGAAAATGATGAGCTTGATAGGCCAAAACTCATTGAAATGAGACTCTGATATGCCTGAACTTAGTCTAGTCCTATTAGAGATAAAGGCGAATCAAGAAACTCTTAGATGGATGGGATAGAAAAGAAAATGGGTTTTTAGATCCAAAGTCCGTCTTAGTGATTAAGAAAAGAAAAGGGAGGGCTGCGTGAACAAAGAGCATGAGGGACAGATGGAGGGTTTGATGATGATAAAGAGTGAAGATAAGATTTGGAATTTGGAAAATACAAGAGGGTAATATGGGTATTTAAAAAATAATTTTTTAATTTTTAACAGAATTAAAAAATGAATCCATTTTGATGTGGCACTCCATGTGTCGTGGCACGCTTATGTGGCATGCCACGTCAGCTTCTCAGGTATGGATTCCGGCCAGCGACCTTCATGTAAAAAAATTGAAACTTTAGGTGCTTTCCAAAAAAAAAAAAAGAAGAAAAGAAAAAGTTGATCATATATTTTAGTGTTATTTATTGATCAATATGATTTTAGTACTATTTATCCTTTCTTCATCCTTACATCTTATACCAAGCTTTGTCTTTGAGGAACGAGAGAATCTAAGTCTTGTTCCTCCTGATTAGACCGAGTAACCCCAGATACTTGTCATGATTACTTGATTCCGGTCTAATAAAAATTAAAAATTACAAATCTTATTTTTCTAAGCGGCATTCATGTTAGCATTAAATATAATAGATTTTTGGAAATTAATCATCTGTCCATAAGCCTTCTCATACAATTGCAAATGCTGCTTAATCTTTTGACTCTCCTAATAAAGATTAGCTCTAAAAAATATAAAGTTATCATCAGTAAAGAACAAATGGAAAATTTCCCAAGCTGATCTAGCAATCCGACAACCATGAAGCAAACCTTTAGAAATGTAACCACTTGACACATTAGAAAGACCTTTGACATAGAAAATAAACAAATAAGGACTGATAAGGGTCATTTTAATCAATTTTTAAATATGAAAAATATAAATTTTTTTAAAGTCCAATGGATCTTTAAATTAAATAAGTGAAAGAATTAATATATAAATAGAAAGTTGTAAAATTTATTATTTAAACTTAAAATAAAGAATAAAATTGACTCTCAATTTATAAAGAGTCAAATTTATTTTCTATAATAAATAACCCATTGAACTCTTACTTTTTAGAATTAACCATTTATTATAAAGAATTTAAGGTACATAAAGAGACACGTAAAGATGCTCTAATATATACTATTATTATTAATGAAGTTCAATATATAGCCTATTTGAAGGAGGCGTGTTATAAATGTAAGTTACACCTAACGAGCTTCGTGCTATAGCATATAGGTATTATTGGCAATGGGCACATCATAATTAAGAACTTGAAAAACAAATCCCCATATTAATTGAGTTAAAAATCAGACATTGATCAATTGTGTTTTTTGAATCATATACTAATCCTTTCAATATATATATATACTAATCCCCATATTAGTGTAATTTACCTATCAACAATCAAAAACAGATTAAAATTGTTTTAATTGTATTGTTTTACTTCTTAACAATAGTAGGACTCATAATTAGCATCTTAACTTAGTGATAAAATGACATTATTGTAGGATCGAACACTAGAATTTGACTATCATCAATATTAATTTTTATGTTTAAAAAAAAAAAAAAAATAGGACTCCTAAATTTTCGGTGGAAATTAACATGAAAATGGATTAATTGGAAAATCGAAGCCTTTTCATGAGAATAGAGGAAGAAAAGTGTCATGTGCAAAAGATAGATTTGTAAATCTATAAAACAAATGGTGCGAGACAAAAAAGGTTGTCGTCCAAGATAAAAGATTTGAAAACACAAAGATGTTTTTAAAAATGAAAACTAGCTAAGATTATACCGCGTGACTCAAAGCTCTCTTTGTCTTTGTTATTAGAAACAGCACCGACACACTTTGTTCCTATGTTTTTGTTTTATGACAAGCTATATTTCCATGTATACAAAACTCAATGTCTTACTGGACCCAACAAAATTAAAAAACAAAAATTGATGGATGGCTATATATATATATAAACTTGAGATTTTCAGTTTTGAAAACGATTTTATAAAATTTAGAAAATATCTTCATTTTTTGAAAAATAGAAAATATTTTCCTTAAAAACGATTTTTCCGTTTGACCAGAAATTGTTTTTCATTAATTATACTTCAGACAATACAAAAAATAAATAAATTATTTTCTAAGAAAATATTTTCCACAAAATAAATGTTTTGTTTATTTTTTAAAAATTTTGAAATTCATCATATAACCTACTTCCTGCAAAACAAAATGAGCAGCTTTAACCATAGGACACTTTCTTAATTGCTTTCACTCTCATTTTAATATTTTCTGTGAAAAAGAGAGGGGAAAAGGAATAAATTCTTGTTTATGAAATTTGTAAGATGCTGATGAATGATGATGGACATTTTAAAAGGGGTAATAGCCTTTGGTTTCCTATTTTGTTTACCCTCACTTTCATTGAATTGACAGGCATTACAATGCCTGTATGTCACTATACATACATGTGTCCTTTCACATGTACATACGCTAATCAGTTTCATATGATTCAAACCATGTAACAATGATAAAAGTTATATTCCAAGAAATCAGGATATGTGTATATATATATATATATATATGTTAACTTGATTATTTGTTTGGTAATTTTTATTTTTTTGCCAAAGAGTTGAAAATATTGATTATATTATCACCAGTCATGCCACTTTAATGTTAAACAAAAAATTATTAATTAGAAATTATTAATAATAAATCTTAAATAACTAAGTAACAATTTTAATTTATTTTTTTAATAGTATTTAAATGATATTTTGATAAAAAAAAAATAACTTCAACTTTATTATCCAATGTGTTTGATATGACATTATCTAAAAATAAATACTAATCTCACCAACTATAAAATTAACTTTTCATATCCAACCAACACATGCCGACAGAAAATGGTAATCGAGTAGTTAATAAAATAAATTATAATTATGAAGCAAAAGAACATGGGCCATCAGGGTATTATGCCTAAGGCAAAAGCACTGAATCTTGATGAAATAATGGATTGGTCACAAAAATTTATACTGTTAATGAGTAAGAAATAACATCATTACACATTAATCCAGTAGTGGAGTTGAGGCCAACCATATAATAAGAAACCCCTACTCTCTCTCTCTCTCTCTCTCTCTCTCTCTATATATATATATATGAAAGTGACATAAAATTTATATATATATATATATATGAAAGTGACATAAAATTTATATTTGACATTCAGAATCTCAACCACTCGCACTAATAAGGGTAAAAGGGTTTTTGGAGTAAAATATAACACATACTGACGTGGAGGTTATTTTAGAGAAAATTTTGAATTATCGGGATAAATTGTAATTTAAGTACAAAAAATACTAGCTCGGGCTAACTGGATTTTGGGACCTTATAAATATGCGATTCAAAAGGAAATTGGCCCTTAAAATAGCAGTTAATCTATTTATGGAAACTTTTTATTTCTGTCATAACTTATGATATTTAATTCTGTTTTCAGCGCCGTTTGTGGCGTTCATCTTGTTTAGTTTCCTATTTTTATTTATGATAATATTGTAATCTCGCCATTTATGGCAATTTTGTACCTAGGGTTTCGGACCCCCTATTTAGACTCTCGTTTTGGTATGTTTGAGGTATTAATAATTCAGTCATATTTTAAAAACCCTAAAATTGGATTTATCTTTTTTGCTTACGCTGCGTTACACACTCCTATAGATGTGTGTAAAATCAAAATTGAAACTAAAAAACAAATTGAGTTGTCTGATTAATTGATTCAATTTTTAATAATTTCTATTCGATATAATTTATTAAAAAATTTTAAAATCAAATTAAATTTTAATTCAATTTAATTTTTATTTAAAAAATTTTATTAAAATCAAACCAATTAATTATATATATATATTAGAATTTATTTGAATTCCATCTTAAATTTATTAAAAAAAAAGAGAGAGAAATAGCCAAAAAATAAACCAATCTAAATCGATTAATTATACCGAATCAAATTTTTATTTGATTTTCACACTCAATTATATTTGATTCAGTTTGATAAAAAATTAATTTCAACTTTTTAATTTTATTTAGTTTTGAACCGAATTGAATACTTATACATTTAATATAGATATATATATATATATATATATATATATATATATATATATATATATATATGAACCCAACTGCAGTGAATTAATTGATTGTTTGCATCGAAAATGACTGTGAATTGTACCTTATTGTCTAACTTTTGCTTTTCTTTGAATTGGATTAAATTGCAACAGTATAACTAAAATGAGAAGGACCACTGCACTGTTTTTGAAAAACTCAAAAGGGCTAAATTCCTATTGGCAAATGCAACTTCCACTTGTTAGAAAAAGAGTTTTAGCTATCCATAGTGTTTAATTTAGTAGTAAAAGTAGTACTGTAAAATTACAACTTCTAGTTCTAATTAGAGTCCAATTTAAAAAAAAAAAAAAATCAAACTTTCAAGTATTCAACGTAGGACTTCTGATTAAGCAGTTCATATGGCCCATTGATCTAAAGTTGCTATATATGTGTGTATTTTTAAACAATTTTATTATTTTACTCAATATAATTTCTAAAAATCAAATTATTATGAATTATTGATTTCACGTCATTTTGATTTGATTTTAATTTAAAATTTAATTAAATTAAAATTATTAATTTAATTTAATATATTACTTGCAAACCAACTCATGTACATCCCTGCAGTCTTTATATAAAACAAGAAATGATGATCACATGCACTGACTAATAATGAAAGGGTAAGTTTTAACCATTGGATTTAAATTCTACTAATTTTGAGGCTCTCCAAAGCCTAAAATTGTGTAATATAATTGCTGTGGTGATTGGAATTCAATCATTTCATCACGCTTTATCATTGACTTAACTTTCTGCATGCTTGCCTGGAGTGGAAAATAAATGGACCAATATTATTGGATTCATACCTAACTTGATCAAGAGAGAGAAAAAGTTATTGAAAAGAAGCAAATGTTTAGTCCATCTTATAACATCAACCAATCAAATAATTAAAGTGATACTCTACTTACTTTTTTATCTATTAAAAAGTGGTGTTTCTTGCACTGTTTATATATATATATATACAAAACTTAATATTAAAACTATTGCAGATAAATTTATTAATAATTATAATATCAAATCCAATATAAATAAAAATAAATGAGTATTTCAATTTTTTCTATGAAAATGATAATAAAATATTATTATTGAAAAGGTTAATATAAAGCTAATTTAACAAAATGCATAAATAATCAGAGTACATAATTTAATATTTGACACTTTTACTTGATAAGATATCTCTTATCATGTAACTGTGACTAATATAAATAATCACTAACAAGTCAATTTTAATCTTATCGCTGAATCATCATATCATATTTATTGTTTGTAGCGCTAAATTAGACCCTTTTGGTCACCTCTATCTAGGATTCATAGGCTTAGGTGAGATTTATATTTATATTTAGATAGATAGACAGATGTGAATGTGACATTGAGAAGATGACCTTGAAAGTAACTTTTGTAAAAAAAAAAAAAAAAGACTTATTCCAAAGTTACATATAAAGTTAGTTTTCATTGGAATATGTCAGTCTATAGTTTCATTTCAGTTCAAATTGCAAATCACAAATATTTTAAATTCTAAAGGAGATCCCCCATTAACTTCAATGGTGTGTATATCTATATACCCAAACTCTAGTCTAGGATTTTATCTTTTATTATTATTATTATTATTTTATAAATGTAATCCTCATTTTTAAATCTTGTCCATGAATTATAAGAAAATACTTAATTAGTGGCAGCAACTATTAATATTATACTCTTTTTTTTTTTTTTAATTATGTTTGGATGTAGTTGAAATATAATTATAAAAAGTGAATTAATAAATTTTACGGTAATTATTTTCTGTATTTTGTAATTTGTATAAAATAATTATGAAAAGTTAATAAATAAACAAAAAATTAATAATATATTTTATAATAATAATAATAATAATATGTGCATTCTATGATTACTTTATTAAAAATTAAATCTACTTTGTTTTATTTTACAAAAAATGTTCTCTTATTAAAAATCACAATTTTTTTATATTTTTTCATAAATCAAACTATTCTTTCATAATTTTTATTAGTTGTGAAAAGAATTTTAATTTTATGAAAATAACTTATCTTATGCAAAACAATAGCTTTATGAAAAAGTTCATAAATTAATGAAAAAAATAATTTCGTAATTACGAAAAATGGCTATCTTATAAAAAATTATAATCATATTATATTTTTCATAAATAAAACTATTTTTTTTTGGTAATTCTTTTTAATTGTAAAAAAATATTTTAATTTTATGAAAATATGATTTATTTTGTGTAAAATAATAACTTTATAAAAAAATCCTAAATTAACGAAAAAAGAAAATAATTTCATAATTACGAAAAAAAGATCTCTTATAAAAAATCACAATTTAAGAAAAAATTTATAAAAAATGAAATATTATACTATGTTTTAAAATAGTAACCTAAGAATTTGCTGCTTAATGTGTCAAAACATATGTTTAAAAATGATATACAAATGTTCTACAATGGCGAATTGCTTTAACTAAGATTCTGCAAATTATAATGATTGAATGCTCTAATTATACTATTTCTCTTTTAATTTATATAATAATGAAATTTTCACAGTTTCACTTCAAGGATCCTCGTCCTTAATTATGGGATCTTATTTGCCATTTATTTTTATTTTTTCTCTTTGCATTATATATATAATTTCTTTTCAATTTTCTTATACTATAATATAATTAAATAAAACTGCTTATATTATATATATAACTTATCATAGTACAACTACAACTATGATTTACATATATAATTATTAAAAAAAAAATCCAAATGTATTGCCATTAATTAAGTACAATATATATATATATATTTTCTGGGCATTAGAAGAGAGATTTTAACATTTGATGGTAAGATTATTTAAAAAAGAAAATGGATGATAAGATTCGAATCTATCGTCCACTCCAAAAATAGAAGTAGTAGGCAAAGTTTTGTAACATATCTTTCCCTTTTAATTCTTAGTCTTATGCTCTATTTCAAAGTTCCAAAAATCTAACTCATCCATCTCCAATCTCACCATGTCCTAATGTATGACAGTATACTACAAGTCTAAAACACTAGAATATTACAGTGGGAAAAAAGGAGTTTTACACCGTTGAATTTGCAGATACCATACTACACCAATTCAAGGTAATTGAACAGGATCAATCCTCCATATATCTCTTGCATATTCATGAATTGTTCGGTCACTGCTGAACTTGTATGACCCAGCTGTATTGAAGATCGACATTCTAGTCCATGTCTGCTCGAATATCAATTTAGGACATTAATAGCTTCAGGCAAACATTCGACCATTGAGCATAAAAAAATAAATTATGAAACCTAAACATGCATATGAAAATACATGGATTTGTGTGTTAAAAGGAAGAAATTACTCACTTTCTGGTCCCTATATGCCTCATCAACCTTCTCTTGGCATTCCAAGTAAGTAGGGAAGTCTTTGCCTACAAGGAAATAATCAGCCCTGCCATAACCTTCATTGCCTTCCAAAGATCCCATAAGTTCTTCATAGTTGTAGGGGCCAAAAACACCACTTCTAACAAATGTTTTCACTTCTTCAAACCGTGGGTCAGGTACAAACTACAAATAATTAAGATGGGATTTGTTTAGTTAAATTAAATAATTTGCCTGTGTAAAATATTTTCTAAGAAAATGACTTATTTTCTGTTGTTAGATGAATGGTTTGATGAGTTAATTAATTACCTTTCCTTCTGCTCTTTCCTTCCTGAGCCCTGCAATTTCATGAGCCATCGCACCAAAGAGGAAGAAGTTCTCTTCTCCAACCTCTTCCCTTATTTCAACATTAGCACCATCTAATGTTCCAATAAGTACACATCCATTCATAGCAAACTTCATATTGCTGGTTCCACTTGCCTCCATTCCAGCCGTACTAAGCAATTTTAAACAAGAAAATTATTTATCACCTTCTGATATACATTCTGAGGAAGTAATTAAGAAAAGCAGTATGGGAGTGTTATTTGGCGGTTTTGTACTAGTTTTTATGATAAAAATATGTGAAATTCGCCTTAAAGACAAATTTTAATGACATCTAATCAAAATGTTTAACGCATTATTTCACTCAAAAACAGCTCAATAGCAATGTAAAATAGGCTTAAATAGTTCTACTGCAAATCCAATACCTGATATGCTGGGAAAGCTCACTGCCAGGAATTAGTACTTCCGCAACACTCACATTGTAATCAGGAACAAACACAACCTAAAACAAGATCTTGGTTAATTTTGCTTGTGATCTAACATATATTGCAAGATATCAGTGAATATTAATAAGCATATATGTCTGTGTGTATATATTTAATATACCTTCAAAAGATCACCTATCTCTGTATCATTGTTAACAGTAGCTCCCACGTCTGTGATAAATTTAACAATCCTCTTGGCTTGAACATATGTAGCAAATGCTTTGCCTCCGAATATACAAACCCGAGGAACAAATCTTGCTTTTCTTTCCTCAGAAGTCATTTCTTTCATCTTTTTATATTTGTAAACAATTCCCAAGATATTCAACAACTGCCTCTTGTATTCGTGGATGCGCTTTACCTGAAAATTAGATCAAGAACATGAAGATGATGTACTAGAGGTCTACTCTATTGCTGGCTATTCAAAAAACTTATCTGACATGATCAGTGACTCATAGGCAGAGAAAATATTGACCTGTACATCGAACATTGCATCTGGACTGACAATGTACCCAGTTTTTTCTTTAAGGAAGGCTGCAACCTTCATTTTGTTTTTTCTTTTTGCTTCCCTCCATTCAGATTGGAGATCTTCATTATCTGCAAACTGTGATAAAGTCATATTTGTTTGTCAGAATATCCTCACAATTGAAACTCAAAACAGTCTAAAGATATGTAATTTATAAAGTAACAATTCATCAAGAACTTACATTTCTAAGTGTCTCCAGTTTCTCTGTATTTAAGACCCAATCTTCGGTTCCAGTCCATTTAGTTATAATTTTACTGAGATCAGGATTGCAAAAGCGAATCCATCTTCTTGGGGTCACCCCATTGGTCTTATTCTGAAATTTCTCAGGCCACAGCTGCCAAAGAGCTAGAAATGTTATTATTATACATTATGCAATACGGTCCTTAAAAAAATAACGGGGCAATATCATAAGAGAATGAGAAGATGAGAAGAAGAACAGCATTCTATTAGTAATTACCTGGTAAAATTCATTAAATACTTCATTTTTCACTATTTCAGTATGAATCTCAGCAACCCCATTCACTGCAAATCCACCGACAACACATAGATTGGCCATTCGAACAATCTTTGGCAATGGTGGATTTGCCTCAACTTTTACTTCAATTTTCTTCTCTTCTTTCTCTTCCTCTTCCACTAACTGTTTTTCCTTCCCTTCTTCTTCTTCTTCTTCATCTTCTTCTTCTTCATTAGTAGATGAAGTAATTTCTCCATCAGGAACTTCATCTTCATAATCCTTAATGGAATCAATAGCAGAATTTTCTTCTGACTTAACTAGCAATTGCAGAACTGATTCAGGCAACTCAACATTATCAAGAATCCTCATTTGTTTCATCTTTTCCTGCAACAAGTCAAGATCCTCTGTGCCATACTTCGCAATTATGTTATGAATCAGCTGATCAAGACAAGCAAAAAATGACATTATTAATAAGGATGTGTATGCAAAATCCTACTGCGCAGATTCAGTTATTAAGTCTCAAAATATCACCTTGCGATCTTCAATCTTACCTCCTCATCAATCATTTTAATGATCTCCACATGTCGAGGAAGCAATTTTTGGAGTAACTCTAAACTCCATTTCTCCAAAGCCTCAGGTAGAACTGTATGGTTTGTGTATGCAACAGTCCTAGCATAAAATTTTAATGAACATCAACCCCTGCAACTAGACAACCACTTGGATAATGTGCCAAAAATAAACATTGATCAATACCAAAGCAGGGCAATACCTTCGAGTAATATCCCAAGCTTCCTTCCAACTCAAACCCTTCACATCCATCAATATTCTAATCAGCTCTGGGATGCAAAGAGTAGGGTGAGTGTCATTCATTTGTACTGCAACTTTATTAGGAAAATATTCCCAATTTACTGGTTCTGCTGATCTTCTTTCAAAGTGAGCAATTATATCTTGGAGAGATGCAGAGCATAGTGTATATTGTTGCTTCAACCGAAGAGTCTTGCCCTCTGTTGATTCGTCGCCTGGGTATAATATATAGCAAATCTGATCACAATAAACATAAAAGAACCACACCCTTTATAAGAAATGTTGATCATAATAAGATAATCGTGGAAACTAAAATGATTTATGATTATGAAAATTCTCAAACCTTCTCAGCATTCTTTACAGCTGCATATGCTTTGGCATGATCTCCAGCATTAAAAGCACTTAAATCAAATTCTGCAGGGGAAACTTTGGTGGACCACAATCGAAGGTTTATGGTGGTCTTAGTTTTATATCCCGGAATTGGTACATCATACGCAACAGCCATTATGTTTTCTCCTCCAACCCATCCTTTACTTCCATCTGGCTTCAAAATGACTTTACCATAGAATTTCACAGGATAGGAGACATCATTTCTTACAATTTCCCAGGGATTGCCCATCTGCCAGGAAATCAATCAATCAATCAACTAAGAGCAGCACTTAAATTTCATGACCAGGAAATCTTCTATTTAAGTGTTTGAGGCTGGCATTGAGTGCGCGCAGATAAAAGGTTATAAGTTCAAATCTTGACGGTACCTCGCATCGCTTTTATTGGTTGGAACAAACCCAAACCAAAAAAAAAAAAAATGAAGGAAGATCAATTCAACAGGAATGAAACAAAATTAAGTATACCTCAAGCCAACTTTCTGCAACTTCCTCTTGACCATCTTTTGTGATAAGCTGTTTGAACAAACCATATTTGTACCTAAGCCCATATCCCCATGCAGGGTAATTTAGTGTTGCAAGGGAATCGAGAAAGCAGGAAGCAAGCCTTCCTAGACCCCCATTACCAAGTGCAGCATCCGGCTCCTGCCATTTTCATCTCTCAGATTTTAGGCTACACTATACAGTATAAACACGATATCCATGATTTTTGGCTTTCATAATTTTTTTTCTAACAGTAAGATGGTATTTTGTGTCAGCTGTTATGTATCATCCTAAAGCTACCTCCCGATATAGTCTTATCAAAGACAGATCATCCACGTCGAAAATACCCCTTTTAGTATAGCCTTAGAAATCTAAGGCTTGATTAATAATGTGGGAAGCAAATCCACTGACCAAGTGAGCCAAGGGATTATACTTAAAGGGTGAAACATCCCAATACAAATTCACTAGCAATTGAACAAACAGATTGATTGCATATAAATAAAAAAAAAATCACAAAACCATCTAACCTGTCTAGCTACATCCTCCAAATTGTGACCCAACTTTCTCAAAGCCTCCGCATAAGCCCCTGAGAGCTCTAAGTTACCAATAGCATTAAGCAGAGCTCTACCCTGAATCCAAAAAAAATCAAAACAACAAATAACTAATAACTAATAACCAAAACAAGGATTCATTTCACCAGAAACCCACAAATAAACTATAACCTGTAGAAACTCCATAGACAAATAATATGCCTGCTTTACATTGGTCTTCTCATAGTACTCATACGTAGCATTCCAATTTATGATAAGTGAATCACGAACACTCTCTGCTGTAGCCACAAATGCCTTAGGAAGCTCAAAGTGTTCTGGAGAGAATGAAGGTGTAAATTCGGCATGGTATTTGATACTTGAGGCAATAGATGCTGAATCTGGAACAAATGTGTCCAAAGAATCTGAAATAATAGATACTAATTAGTAATAACATGAACCCATTTGGCATTAGGGATAGTTTTATATTAATTCAGAAAATGCAGAGTAATTAATGAACCTTGTTGAGTGATGGGGTCTTGCAATTCTTGCTTTTGATCACTGGCAATGTTCTTTACAAGCAAAATTCTTCTTCTCGAATGGTTTAAACGTGGCGGTATTCTAATAAAGAAAAGCCTAGAATGGGTTGCCCTGTAATTGAAATTTATGAAACTTGATATGAATTTGGACTTTGATTGAGTTGCAGGGAATGGTAAAGTAGCCATTGTTTCTTGTTTTAGTGTCTCTGTTGTTTGAAGTATGGAGAGATATAATGAATAAAGAAAAAGAAAAAAAAAATGAGTGAAAGAGAGTGTTAGTTGTTTTGTCTTCTTATCTTGTTTTGCAATGCAGCTCTCTCTCGCTCTTTCATCAATCATTCAATATATCCTCTTTAACACAAGCAAAATTTTTCAAAAATATCTTTCCATAATTCCCTTCAAAATTAATCATCGAAATTCAAACTTGAAAGCTCCCTAGTTTTCTTAATATTAAAAAAAATAATAAAAATATGAAAATAATAATGATAAAAATCAAAGTAAACGGATTGATAAAATCAAATTCTATAGAGGTTGTTTGTATATAATGGTCACATGCTTATAATGTTATTTGGAGGGGGTAAGTTTGGAACTTGCAGGGACCAGCTAGAATTTCAGCTTTCTCAATGGAAAAGGCCAGACCAACCAAAAAGCTTCCTCTTATTATTATTATTCATTTGGTTTTGGAGAAAGCAATTGTCTTTATGAGATATTTTTGCTTGCAAGTTGCAGTTTTGTTGCTACTATAACCATACTAGAGGTCATTTTCTGAACCAAAGAATTTATTCATTGATTTAGTTAGAGATAATACAGTCATTTCAGAATTTCGAATACTAATCAAAGCTTAATTTATTAAAAATAAATAATTAGGTCATTTTTCTGTAAGGGTGATCGTAATATTAAATAATTATTACATGATAATGTAATGTAATATAATATAATGTAATCAATTATATTTTTAATATATATTAAAAATATATTTAATTACATTATATTATGATAATAACACGTGATATAGAATAATCAAATATATTTTTATATTACATTAATTCTCATTATAGTTAACTAAAGCATATTGTTTATTGCAGTGAATATAATTTATGGCAGTGAATATAAGTCAGAATAGCAAATTAGTGATTTCAGTGATGTTTTTATGATGATAAAATGATAGTAGTGAAATGAGAATTTATGGTTGTTAGTTGAAACTTATGGTTTTTATGAGCTCAGTCTAAAAAAATTTATTTTAAATAATTCAAATAAATAAGTTTTATTTAATTGAGTTATTATATAAAAATTCTACTAAATATTATCTAGATAAGTAATGAATTCAATCTATTGTATTTTCATAAATATTTTGATTAATTTAACAACAACTAATGATATTAAAATTTTAGGAGCTTAGAATAGATATAATTGTATAATTTAATTATAATTAAATTTTAATTAAATTAAATTTTTGTGAAGTCATATAATTTCTATTTATTTTGAAATCAATTTCTTATTGTGAAAAAAAAAATATTTTCATTTATAAAATTAAGTGTGAAATAGTTTCATTTTTAAATGGTTTGATGTGGATGTTGTATATCAAATACTCAACACGAGCGGGCCTAAAAAATCTCAATCTCCCACATCGGTGTGTTAATGGCCCAAGAGGCAAGTTATAGACGTACAGGCCTAACAAACTCCAAAATGGGCTTTTCATTTTTTGAAAAAAAAAATCCAACGGTCTAAAACTGTCACAGGTGAAATTCCATGTCCATGACCATGAGTGGACTTGCAGAGGAAGAAGAGGATACGCAAATTAGAAGGGTCACTCTCCTTTTTCGCGGAGCCTCCCATAATCTGTTTGATTTTTTCAAACAATGGAATAGTGAGTGAGTATCTCTCTGCCTCTACCTCCCTTTTCTATTCCTGTTCTTGTTTTTAAGTTTCCCAAACAATCCTCTAATCTTTAGTCTTGGGTTTTTCCAATTATCCCAAGACTTTCTATCAGAACATCAGGTACCCATTTCTTAATTTCTATGATTCTTTCACATTTTTTCATCAGTTGTATATTCTACTCTGAACCCTTAATTATTTTTTCTTTGTCTTTTGATACGTTGATTGTTATGCCTTTTTCATTGTTGGTCTTGTTTTGGCAAATTGGTTCTTGCTCTGTTTTATAATGTAGAACGAATTGATACTGTAATTGTAACTTTTGAGCCTTGGAACTTGAATTTCTACGCTTTGATTCAGAATTCCATTTCGGGTTTTATTTAGATTTTGGTTTATGTAAATTATTTGTTAAACTATTTTTTTTTTTTAATATTTTAAGTATCATAATTAAAGTTTCTCAAAAACTCCATCTTTCCTTTCCTGGTTTTCAGACTTGCAACCAAGCCCCTTTTATACCTTTGATGAGTGAAATAGTTTCTTATAGACAAAATGTTTGGGTTCATGAAATCACCTGCAAATAAAGCAAAAGATTCAGATGATAATCAGGCTGCAAAACGAGCTTCTTCTGAACCTGTGCTTAATGTTCCAAATCACAATTTTGATGATGATTTTCGTGATTCGGGAGGACTACAGAACCAAAGTGTTGAAGTGCTGGAGAATTATGCCAAGTACAAGGCTGAAGAGACAACAAAGAGTGTTAATAACTGCCTGAGAATTGCTGAGGATATCAGACAAGATGCTACAAAGACTCTTGATATGTTGCATGCTCAAGGTGAGCAAATCAACAGGACTCACATGATGGCTGTAGATATGGATAAGGATTTGAGCAAGGTAACCTCAATTTATAATTGCGAATTCATTTTACATTATACTTCTTTTTCTAAGAGAAGCATTAGTCATTCCAGGAGAACCGATAAATGTGTGTTGGAAAAGGATGGTGAACGATAAATGTGTGTTGGAAAAGAGTGGTGAAAGGATAATACAAATGAAATTCTGAGTTTTGTTTCTATTGGATTTGGTTGAATTTGGTTAGTTCTACCTCTTGAATACAAGTAAAAACCATATAATTTTCTAATGAAGTCATATTGCTAATTTCAGGGCGAAAAGCTGTTAAACAATCTTGGGGGCATCTTCTCTAAGCCTTGGAAGCCAAAGAAAACCAGGGATATAACAGGGCCTTTGATCACAGCAGGTTTTTTCTTCTAAAATCATTGGCTTGTTTCATTTTCTAGGATATACCCATATTGGCTTGACCAACATGTTGTTCTTTGATATACTTTGTTGCACAGATAAACCATCTAAAAAAGGTGAAAACAACAAAGAACAAAGAGAGAAGCTTGGTTTAGGAGGTAAAGGCCAAGGAAAGTCGGCAACTGCAACTCCTGCCGAACCAACAACTGCCCTCCAGCATGTTGAGGTTTGTGTCTTTAACTGGTGATCGATCAGGAATTCGCGATTTTATTGGGTTTTTTTTATTGAATTCATATAATTATGGCGTTACCAGCTAGAGAAGGCAAAGCAAGACGATGCACTTTCAGATTTGAGTGATATCCTGGGTGATCTGAAGGGTATGGCTTTGGACATGGGAACTGAACTTGACAGGTCAGTGTGATTTTCTCAATAAGTGCAGTAATAATACAATTTTTACATTATTTTTTATTAGATTAGAAGCTTCTAAACTGAAAATAATACAAACACATACAAGTACACTTTTCTAATTTATATGGTAAATGCAGGCAAAATAAAGCCCTTGATCATCTTAGTGATGATGTGGATGAGCTGAATGCTCGAGTGAAAGGAGCTAATCAGCGTGCACGCCATTTGCTGGCCAAGTGACATAAAGCAGCCACCAGATTACCAAACATGATTTCTGCCTTTTGTTTAGCAGTCACAATTAACCCTTTCCTGTGAATGTCATTAGTTAATGCCTGGAAACTATTATTTGTAATTTATGCTAGCAAAATATCTTTTGTAAGATATTGTTTATACCCTCTTTTTTTTTTTTTTTTCCTTTTTCTTTTTGCCTGTATAATTCTGTATAGGATGTCTGCTGCACAAATAAAGAATTCTCTGCAGTCAGAGTTATCTAATGTTCCAATGAGAAAGAAAATTCTTTGAAATTTTTTCAGTGTGGTCGCCATTGGCAATGTTAGCAAGATTCGTGTTTGACTGAAAGGATCCAAATCTTAACAGTGTTCTCCCCTTAAATAATTTTTTATGTACCTAAAGAAAATCTAATGGTTTTGATGATGATGCATTTACATTACAAGTTACTTTGGGAAATTCTAATGCGATAAAATATGATAGAAATTCATCTTATTTGATTTTTTTAGATAATCATTAGTAATTATTTTGAATTAATTTTAACATATTTAAATATAAATCCAGAATTAACAAGATCGTTGACACATTATCTCCAACCAAACTAAAAACTGTAACAAAACTTGAGTTAATAAAGATCATACTTGCATGACATAGTGATGTGAAAGATATTTCACAGAGATTCTTGACCTCGTTGGGACAAGTAATAATGTAAGTACAGAAAATACTAGTCTGAATCAGTAGTGATTTTGCCTTTATAAATATGCGATTCAAAAGGAAACGGGCCAACAGTTCAAAATTATCGCCTTTGGCGATGAGCGACATCATTTTTCTGCTAAATTCTTTTATTTGGCCTTCTAAAATGACAATTTTTCTATTTATGAAAATTTTTTATTTCTATCATAAATCTTGTTATTTAACTCTGATTTAGACACTGTCTGTCACGTTTATTTTGCTTTATAGCCTATTTTGCTTTATAATTTTATAGCCTATTTAAACTTTTATTTTAGACCTGTTTGTAAAATTAAATAATACAGAAATACTTTTAAATCCTAAAATTAGATTTATCATTTTTGCTTGCATCACATAGCAAGGTATACTCATTCAAGAGAAGAAAGATCACAATATTCAGTATTCAACTATATCTTCTGTGGGCTTCTCAATATTCAAGAGAAGAAGTGCTTGCTTACACTCATAAGAAGGATTTTGCTTAGCAGGCGTTTAATTATATACACTAGTTTCCAGTTAAATAATTAATATAAAGGAATATTGTTTTATTTTTTTTTATTTCCAATAGTCATACAATGTTTTTTATTCACTAAATATAGGAAAATTTATTATTTACAGAATTTGATGTTATACAAGCACACAACAATACTAATTTTTAGCTTTCTAGCTCACCCAAACAGCAGGAGATCTTCATGTACAATATCAAAATCTTGATACCCATCACAAATAGGTTTTTAAAATAAGAGGAAGCAAATTCTGCCTTCATGTCAATATTTCATGGTCATCATTCTTCACCGGAGTCCAGCTGCCTTTTGTGGCATTTTGCTTCCTGTAATACGAAACAAACCCAAGAACGTAGCCCATAAATACCCCAAGCACCAGGACACTCGCACCCATGACATACTTTGAGAATGTAGAGTGCACTGCCACCTCAACCTTGGTTCTTGCAACATCATTATCACCATCATTTCCGCTGCGAACTTGGCCTGACGCCAAAATCTCCACCATATCATGTACCTCCCCATCATGGTTCCCCACATAAGAAAGCGTCAGCTTCTCCTTTGTAGCAAACAACCTAGTGTACCCAAATTCACCCCCACGGTACATGGACCGCTCAGGTTGTGGAAAGATAGGAACATCTGGGTGGTCAGGTCTAGGTTCCCAGATAGGCTGCCAATCTTGTCCTGCCATCCCAATCACAAGATGAACTGGAAATCCCTTCCAAGTGTTTCCACATGTGAAGTTATTCAATGGACAAAACCTCTCATATCTATGTACATGGCCCCACAATGCAAGGGTCACATTGTTTTTCACAAACAAGGGTTCCAAGTGCTCAAGCATTCTCACCCTCAATGGGGCATCCCGGTTTTCATGGCTTGTAGTATACATTGGCCTGTGCCCTTGGACAATCACAAAAGGGGTCTTGCTCCGATTAACTGATTCCAGATCATCCTTGATAAAGTTATACTGGCGACTCCCAGGAAGGAAATTGGTCTCAGTTGATATGTATACAAAATGCACAGCCCCCATATCGAATGAGTAGTAAAGGTTTCGAGTGGCTGGAGCACGGTTTCTAGTTGGCTCTGAAGAGTTTCCAGGCATGTTAAATTTAAGGCTGTAAGGAACCCCGCATTCGCCACCCCCATCAGTTCCATAAATTGAATTGGACCATTCAGGTTTCCATGGTTGTAATGGCCAATCATACTCATGGTTACCAATGCACACATGGTATGGCACTTTGGACGCAACAGGTTCAATCTGAGTGAAAAAATGGTCCCATAACCATGAATAGCCTCTTGCATAGCTAATATCTCCTATATGTGAAACAAAAGCAGGCTTGTCACCAATAGCTTCTACATCGCGAAGGATCCACTTCATGGTTGATATGCTTTCATCCTGTGTGCGATGGAAGGTTGCATATGGTGTTGCAGCTCCCATATCACCAAACAGGAAGGCTATTGTTTCGTCTGAGTTTCTATTGCGCGATATAAAGCTCTTAGTTGCACTCCAACCTTTAGAGTCGCTTCCAACCTGTTATAAACAACAAAATGGTTCTTAGCGAACAAGTAAGCCTTATTGCTGCCATAAAGTTCCCCACAGGTGAAGTGCCAAACATGGATTGCATTGGTCTCATTCTCACATCAACATCATTTTACTAATAGAGATCAATCAGTAGAGTACTGAATGAAAATTGTGATGCAGCCAAGCAGCCTAAATAGGAAGGCTATTAAAACTACAGGGTGCTTCAAAAAGCTGAAAAACACGACAGATCTTGATTTTATTAATTGATGTATGAATGGAATGTTTGTTGCTTTGGTTGTCCGCAGAAAACAAGGAACATAACATGAGATTAAAAGAACTTATCAAGCAAAAGCACTTTAAAAATGATATCAGTAGCAGCCCACAATCCATAAGAAAGAACAATTAGAACAAAATGAACATTCAATGATTCAATGAAGAAAAGGCAGCACAACTCAATAAAAAAAAAATAATTAAAAAAAAAAAGAAAAGAAAAAAAGATCTATCATACACGAAGTACAAGTTAATTTCAAAATTAAATTGATTTAAGCTCAACTATAGACAAATAATGAATTGGACTAAGGCACTAAACTGGACTCAGATACCATGAAATCCAATAAATTCCAACTGATATTAAATGAAGAGTAGAATTAGACATTATAATGTCTTTAATAGCATTAGCATCAAAGAATCCGCAAAGAAGAACAGTTCATATTTCGTAGTTAAACAGCAACAAGAAGTTCGAAAAGAACTGCTCCAAAAAGAAGCCATAATTGCAGAGTTCTTAATCTAGCAAAACCTAATTTGAAGTGCAAAAATCAGAACTATATCCAATAATTAAAAAATAAATAAATAAATAAATATAAAGAGAAACCCAATTGAAAACTCCATAACAATAAGAGGAAATTACCTGGTAATAGTATCTAACACCTTGCTTCAAATCAGACATGACCGCATCATGGATCCACCCTGGATCTCTCCACGCAATGCTCCCATTAGCAGGAGCATCACACATGTGCTCCCTCTCATACCTCACCACACGTGCCACTGTCACGTGGCTCCATTCACCATCAACCTCTCCCCATTTCACTTTCCTCTCCTCCTTATCCTCCGCCACAAACATCACCCTCATCTCATCTTCCGAGTCCGTATAAGCCAGATGGATCTGTTCCGGTCCATGACCCGGCTCGAATCCGACCTCCTCTGATTGGGCAAGCAAATGGGCTGTTCCAGGAAGAGGGTTATTGTCGTGGTCGTGGCGTTTGGGGTTGATCTCGGATTCTGACCATCGGAAGATCCGGAAAGAGTAGTTGGAGCGGAGGTTGGTGATGGGTAAGGAAATGGAACCAGACCCAGATTTCCATGTGGGCGAAGAAGAAAGGAATTTATAGCCAATGAAGTGATCGTGGCGTGAATCAGGAGGAGAATAGAGACCAACCCAATCTAGCTTGGAAGGAGAATCAATGTTGGACCAGGAGACAGTGACGGTGTCGCCAGATTTGGTGAGGATGGTGGGGGTAACAGAGAGGTTGACTTTGGAAAGAGAAGGTGAAATAAGGAGAGAGAAGAGAAAGAGAAGCAGAGGAATTTTCATGGCGAAAGAGAAAGAATGATGAAATTGGAGAAGGAAGCCGATATCAATATTCCATTCATTGATCAGAGATGGGCACGGCTATGGGAGTTTTGGACTCCAGAGCATGACGTTGAAATGTGTATCAGGCAACAGGCATCAATCAAAGATTAGGTATATTCTTTTTTTTTTTTTTTTTCATGAATATTTTTTCTATATGTTTGGCCTACCTAAAAATTAACATATTATTTGCCTCAAAATGAATAAACAGATTATTCTTTTAAAAAAAAATTAATAATAATTCATTTAATATCTTATCTTAATGATAAAGCTAGTTCATAAGCCACGTGTCGCGCGTTATGTTATTAAAAATATTTTTAATTAATTTTTATAAATCATAAAGAATAAAAACATATAAATATTATTTTAAATAAAAATATATAAATAAAAATAAAAATAAAAATTATTATATATTTTATATCAATGATAATTATTATTATATAATAAATTTTTAAACTAGTTTCATTCTCGTTAATATTTTATTTATATATAAGTATATAAAAATTTAAATTATCAATCATAATATTTAATAAAAAAAGAATTTAATCATAATATTCATTGAAAAATTTTATTTGAGAATATAGTAATTAAAATATATTAAAAATATTATCTTATTCAATTTATTTATTTATTTTTTATAGTACTATTTTTTATTTTTTTTATTTAATTCACCCAAGTAGAGTTATCATATAAAAAATAATTAAAAATTTTTTTCAAAATAATTAAAAAAAAATTTCAACTTACATATTAAATATCTTATTAATTATCTTATATTTATTTTTAATCTTTTTGAATACTTAAAAATCATAATATTCATTGAAAAAAGTTATTGGAGAATATAATTAAAATATATTAAAAATGTTATCTTATTTAATTTGTTTATTTATTTTTTATAGTACTATTTTCTATTTTCTATTTATTTAACTTACTCAAGTAGAGTTATCATATAAAAAAATAATTAAAAATTTTTTTCAAAATAATTAGAAAAAATTCAACTTACATATTAAATATCTTATTAATTATCTTAGATTTAGTTTTAATCTTTTTAAATACTTAAAATCATATAAAAAATTCAAAATTTTATAAAGAAGATAAATAAAATAGGAGAGTCTTTATTTTCTTTAAGTTTTAACCTTAACATGTAGTCTATAGATAAGATTATGATGATTTAAAATTCTCTAATATAAATTCTTTCCTTTAATGCTAAAATAATATAATACTAAAAACAATAAAACATTATATATTGTCACAACCCATCTTTGAGCCGTAACTGTTCTAGGGCATAGGGAGACGTAAAGTCACCTAAATCCGTAGAACAACCTATAACTCATAAACTATTACCATTACGTTATCCTTAACCCAAGATCGTAGCCATAATTCCCATGTAATAGTCATTCAACATCTAAATTCATTTTCATATTTATCGCTTTTGAACTCCATTTTTTAATATTCTAATTGCAACTCAAATAAATATTAATTAAGTATCTGAACTGTATTGAGATAATACCCAATCACACATACTAATAGTATTCTAAGTTATATCATTATTACAGACTTTTAACAAAACATGGAGCTCTAGAGTGAAACCTCCAAAATTATAACAAAATATGTACATGATGATACCCAAAATCAGCAACGCAATTTCCAAGCGGAGATGTAGAACTTGGAATTTACCTTGCCAAACCGTCAACTGATTCTGAAAATAAATAACAACTACGGGGTGAGACAAAGCTCAGTGAGTACATAATAAAACTGTATAAAATAAGCAAGTGATAGGTGGTTTAGTGATAATTTCTTATAGTAATGAAGTGAAACGGATCAAGAATCATTCTTATGGAATAGTTTTCCATATACAGTAATTATTGCATTTTTAGCAGAATATTTCCTTTATGGAAACGGTGTGTTTCCCACATTATCATTATCATTCGAGTGGCGGTTTACGCTTTGCTCACTCCCATATCAGTCACACGTACAACTGATCGGGTCGCACGTACTGGGGGCCATAAACCCTTCCCAGCTAGGGTTCGGATACTCTTTACCCTATCTGCAGGTTCATTACCATTGTACACAATGTCTGATGTATTGCCCCACATCAGAGGGGTATTCTGCTTAACACAGTATCATTAAAACATTTTTCCTTTTCATCCATGAAATAATTCAATGGATAATATATCAATAAATAATCAAAATTTCCATCATTGATCATATTAGGAAATGAAGCAATAAGGCTCATATGGCCAAGTGCCATAAGGGATATTTAATTCAATAATTGGTAAAGCATATCATGCATGCCAAAGAATTGCAATGCATTTTAATTAGAAAAGTGATCCAACATTTAGGCTTATATTTAAAGCACAAGAAATATAATATTATTAGGTACTCACCTCTTGCTCCTTTGCTCCTATACTGATAGTTCTAACACAGAGTATAACAAGGCTCCTCGGTATCCCGAGCAATGCCTTTACCTTTCGATTCTACAAATACACCCAAATAATCATACATTAATTCCTACTCCTTTAACTTGCTAATCTCATTCTAACTCAACTTAACATTAACTTCCTACTACTAATCACCAAACACATTCCAATACATTAAACAATAACATACATAAACACATTAATTATTTAATCATTTTATTTCAAAATCCCATGTTGTCCAAATCCTTTCATTAAAACAATTAGGTTCCTTTTCCTTCCTAATTCCTCAATTAAATTTTATATTTATCAAACTAATGCTTAAACAATCAACATTCATTCACCCATTAAAACTAATCTCTTCCAATTCTCATAAACTCTAACTTTACCAAATTGGGATGATTTGGGGAAAACCCAAAATTTCTCAATCAAATCTCAAATTGATCTTGCCAAGATAAAATTAATGTTATGCAAAGCCTACCATAACAATCAAACATCAAACTACCGTTCACATTACATACTTTCCTTATATCATGCATTATGCCTTCAAGAATTTCAATTTTTGAATAAAATCTCTAAATTCAAATTTTACATTTTTAAACCACTTTTCAACATTCCAAATAACCTTAGATATTGTTAAAAAAAAATTTAGACACTTCCCCTAAAATTCCTAGTTTGGCCGAACCTTATGTAAATTTCTCTTCATTGATCTTTCATGCTTCCCTTGTTATTATTCACCTATTAAACCCCAAATCCTTAATCCCAATTCTCATATTTCATCACTTAACATGCCAAAATAACTCTTCTTCAAATCATTCCACCAAAATCCAATTATAGAAATCAAAAGAAAAGGAATAATTGCTAACAATTTATCATACTTAGGCTAAGGAAAGAAGGAATCACTTAAGCAATAAATCTCACCTTGAAATGCTCCAAATTTAGCTCTAAGTTGAAAAACAAGTTGGGAGGTTTTTAGTCTTTGGTGAGGGTGAAATTTTTGGTGTAGCTTACAAATGAAATGGTTTAACACAATTTCATTTTATATACAAATAAAATCAATGGTGGTGATTTAATCACACAAAATCAATGGTCACATTTTTACTTGAAATGGAGGGCTAAGATTGATCAAGATGGATGGTTGAGATGGCCCTTAGGTGTATGGTGACTAAGCATGAAAATAATGAACACCATCATCACCAAAGTGAACATAATCATGGTGATGGAAAAGTAGGAAGCTTAGGTGTAAAGTTGGCATAAGTCAACAAATATGGCTAACCTAATTCCTTTCTCATCCTAACCCCTAATTAACTTGTTCTAACCATTCTTTAGTCAAACTCCACCAACATTTGAGGCCTTAGGGCCGGCCACTCCATGGGCTTGGGCTTTGAGTCCAAAAGCCCATTAACAAGCCCACCCGAAAACGTTTCCCGAACTTAAAATTTTTTCGTAACTTTTTCCTTTCCCTTTCACTTGGTAGTTTAAATCTTACCTTCCCATATCATAATAAGCCTAAACTAAGCCATATTGCCTAAAATTAATTCAATAAAACATACAATAAATATTCCTATCTCATAAATGTACACACTCAAGCACTTAGCACCAACAAGAGTTTCTATCATCCTATCACTATGTCATTGATACTATACCCAAAAATTTATATTTTATGGTATTATTATAACTCTGATGAGCTATGGAGACCTTGGGTATTACATTCTACCCCCCTTAAAAAAAATTCGTCCACGAATTTTAAAACTTACCCATTATTGAACAAATGCGGGTATCGTTGTAGCATATCGTTCTTGCTTTCCCATGTGCATTCCTCTACATTGTGGTTACGCCATTGGACTTTTACTGTTGGTACTTCTTTGTTTCTCAGCTTCTTTATTTGTCGATCCAGGATGGCAATTGGAACTTCTTCATAAGAAAGGTCTCTGTCAATCTCAATATGTTGGGGTTGCAATATGTGCGATGGATCAGATACATACTTTCTCAACATCGACACATGAAACACTAGATGTACATGTTCCAATGCAGGTGGTAGTGCTAACTTATATGAAACTTCTCAGACTCTACCGAGAATCTCAAAAGGTCCAACAAATTGAGGAGATAGCTTTCCCTTCTTGCCAAATCTTATTACTCCCTTCATTGGTGAAACTTTCAAGAATACATGGTCCCCCACGGCAAACTGAATATCCTTCCTCTGAAGATCGGCATAGCTCTTATGACGACTAAAAGCAATTTTTAATCTCTCTTGGATAACCTTCACCTTTTCCGTGGCTTCTTTTACCATATCAGGGGCTTCCAAATATTTATCACCAACCTCCATCCAACATATTGGAGATTGACACTTTCTACCGTACAATGCTTCGTAAGGTGCCATTCCTATAGAAGAATGATAACTATTATTGTATGCAAATTCAACAAGCGAAAGGTGCTTATCCCAGCCACCTCCAAAGTCCATAACACACATGCGAAGCATATCCTCCAATGTCTGAATTGTCCTCTCAGACTGCCCATCAATTTGCGGATGGAAAGCGGTGCTGAAGTCGAGTTATGTTCCCAATGCCTCTTGTAGTCGTTGCCAAAATCTCGAAGTAAATTGAGTACCTCGATCCGAAATAATTGAAAGTGGAACTCCATGCAATCTTACTATGTTATCCACATAAATACGAGCATAATCAACTGCTATATACGTGGTCTTTACTTCGATAAAATGTGCCGACTTTGTCAATCGGTCCACAATGACCCAGATGGAGTCATAACCTTTCATCGTCTTGGGTAATCCCACTACAAAATCCATGGTAACACGTTCCCACTTCCATTCTGGCAATTTTATCTCCTGAAGTAATCTAGAAGGTCGTTGATGTTTGAACTTCACTTGCTGATAGGTAAGACAAGAGGCAACAAAATTCACCACGTCCTTCTTTAATCCTGGCCACCAGTATGAACCTTTTACGTCGTGATACATTTTGGTGGCACCCGGGTGTACACTACAAAGGGTCTGGTGCGCTTCCTTCAAAATTTTCTCTCTCAGACCTTCTACATTCGGCACACAAAGCCGATTGCCACATTTTAGAACGTCTTCTTCCACCCTGAACTCTGGAGCTTGCCCCTTTTCTAAATCTTCCTTGATCTTTACCAAATGAGGATCTCGACTTTGATAAGTCTTGATTTCATCAATAAGCTTCGGCTTTACTTGGAAGTAAGCTAACAATACTTGTGAGTCAACCTCCAATCGCAAGCCTTCATCAAACATCCGCTTCATTTCTCTCATCACCGGTCTCCTTTGTCCCTCTATGTGAGAAAGACTACCCATAAATTTTCTACTAAGAGCATCTGCAACAACATTGGCTTTACCAGGGTGATAGAAGATTTGACAATCATAATACTTAAATAATTCTACCCATCGCCGTTGTCTCAGATTTAAATCCCTTTGCTTTAAAATATACTGAAGGCTCTTATGATCAGTATAGATCTCACACTTCTCCCCATATAAATAATGTCTCCATATTTTTAAAGCAAAGACTACCGCTGCCATTTCTAGATCATGAGTAGGATAGTTCACCTCATGTCTCCTTAATTGCCTAGATGCATAGGCAATAACCTTCCCATTCTGCATTAATACACACCCTAAGCCAACTCTTAAGGCATCACAGTATATAGCAAAACCTTCATTCCCATCAGGTAAGGCTAATACTGGAGCTGAAATCAAGAAATCCTTAAGCTTTTGGAAACTGTCTTTGCAAGCTTCATCCCACTTATACTTAACTTGCTTCCTAGTAAGCTTTGTTAATGGTGCCGCTATCTTGGAGAAGTCTTTTATGAATCGACGGTAGTAACCCGCTAATCCCAAGAAACTCCTTACCTCCGTAACTATTGTGGGTCGAGGCCAATTTGTTATCGCTTCCACTTTCTTAGGGTCTACCTTGATTCCTTCCTTACTCACCACATGTCCAAGGAAACATACTTGTTCCAGCCAAAAGTCACACTTTGACAACTTGGCGTAAAGCTTATGTTCCCTTAGAGTCTGTAACACTATTTTTAATTGTTTTTCGTGGTCCTCCTTACTCTTTGAGTAAATCAAGATATCATCAATAAACACGATTACAAACTTATCCAAGAAAGGTTTGAATACTCGATTCATTAGGTCCATGAAAGCTGCTGGGGCATTGGTCAATCCAAACGGCAACACAGTGAATTCATAATGACCATATCTCATTCTGAATGCAGTCTTACAAACATCCTAGCCTCGAATCTTTAGCTGATGATATCCTGATCGTAAATCAATTTTCGAGAAGTACTTAGCCCCTTGTAATTGGTCAAATAAATCATCAATCCTTGGCAAAGGATATTTATTCTTCACAGTTACCCTATTCAACTGCCTATAGTCAATACACAATCTAAGAGATCCATCTTTCTTTTTGACAAACAATACTGGAGCGCCCCACGGAGAACTACTCAGTCTAATGAAGCCCTTATCAAGTAAATCTTGCAGCTGAACTTTCAATTCCTTTAACTCTAAAGGTGCCATCCGGTAGGGCGGTATTGATATCAGTTGAGTTCCAGGTAGAAGCTCAATCGAAAACTCAATTTCTCTATCTGGGGGTATCCCTGGCAACTCGTCAGGAAAGACATCGGAAAAATCTTCTACGACAGGTATCTTCTTAAGATCACTATTTTTCTTATTAATATCCACTACCTGTGCTAGATATGCTTGACATCCCTTCCTTAACATCCTTTTTACTCCTATAGCCGAAATAAGACTTATAGGCAAATCACTCCGATTCCCCTGAAATCTAAACTTCTGCCCATATTCTCCCTTAAAATCAATTCCTTTACCCCGACAATCTATTCTAGCATTATGCTGGGACAACCAATCCATACCTAATATAACATCAAATCCTAACATCTCTAGCTCAATTAAATTCACAGGAAGTTTTCTACCTTCAATTTCAACCACACAATCTGCATACATTCGATCTACTGTCACCTTATCTTTTAATGGAGTGCTTATGATCAAAGGTTCATGCATAACTTCCTTATCTCTTCCTAATCTTCTAGCAAAATGTGGTGAAATAAAAGAGTGCGTCGCACCCGAATCAAACAAACAATTAGCACTTACTGACTGAACAGAGACAATACCTATGACGACATTATTAGAAGTTCCTGCTTCTTGCTGATTGAGAGCGTATATTCTCCCTCGACCCCTTCCTTCTGTGGCTTTGGCCTCGTTCAAGGGTTGACCCACTCCTCTTCCTCGTCCTCTTTGGTTGGGGTTTTCAGGTCTATACATCTGGCCAGCAGGTTGTGACACTGCTGTCACTGTCCTTGGGTTGGCCATCTGTGGACAATCCTTAATAAAATGCCCTGTCTGATCGCATTTCAGATATGCTCCCGAGGCTCTTCTACACTCCCCCTTATGTAGTCTTCCACACCAGGTACATATGGAATTAAATTGACTCTGCTGTCCGGATCGAAAGTTACTTGCATTATCCGTCGTAAACATCACCGAATTACCACCAGTCCGAAACTGATTCTGCCCACTTCCTCGTGATTGATACGGGGTGGAAACAATAAAGGTCTGCTCTAAACCTCTATTCTGACTAGAATTACCTTGCTGCTGACTTTCTTGCCCCTTCTTGTTATTCTTCTGTTTTTGATCCCTTTCCATTCGTTCTGCTCTCTCTGCCTTATGCCTCGCCTCCATAAGCTTAGCCTTGTCAATCAGTTTGGCCATTGTGGGAAATTCAGTAGCCACCAACACATGGTATAATGGAGCTACCAATCCTCGGCGAAATTGGTCAACTCTACTCGCTTCAGTTGGTACAATGTGAGTGGCATACTTGCTTAACCTTTTAAACTCCCGGGCATACTCCGAGACTGTCATCCCGGGCCTCTGCTTCAATTGTTCAAACTGGAGTGCCCAATTCTGTCTCTCGCCTTCAGACAGAAATTCATTCATCAATTCTCATTTGAACTCTTCCCAGATAGGTGGATCATCTCCATACAACCGCTCTTCTATGTTTCTTTAAACCAACTCCATGCTTCACTTTGAAGTTGTACTCCTATTAACTCGATCAATTTCTCGTCAGAGCACGTCATCCTCTGAGCTATTTTGTCCATCTCCTCCAAAAATTTCTGGGGATCCTCTCCTTCTTCCCCTGAAAATTCTGGCGGTTTGAATTTCTTCAGATCATGCACCGTAACTCCTTCCTCTGGTAGCATTCGTCTCCTCACTCTACGTGGTGCTCGTGGTAAAATGGGAGGTGCATCATCCTCTTGTGGTGCAGGTGGCACCATAGGTGGTGGTGGAACTTCCTGACGTTGTCGCCTTAAGTTCAAAAGTTCCTGCCTCATCGCTTCACATTCTTGTCGTAATGCTTCCATATTCTCTGGTGGTATTGGTCTTCCACTACTCGCGACACTCTGCCTTGATCGGGAAAATTCCTGATCAATATTCTGAACAGACGCAGCATCAGATGCTGTATTTAGGATGAGGCTATCAGCTTCCTGGGATCCTTGTCCCTCTGGCTGAGCGATCCTGTAGGGCAACATCTATGCCAAAATAACATGCATAGCGTCATTCACCCTTCAAAATCTTGATATTCAAGATACACAAAAACTATATATACACATTAATCATCAGTTCACTTTACTCACATTATCCCATTATTCATACACATATTATTTGGCCATTGCACATAATTCATAGAGCAAAATCATTATCATATAATAACCATTTTCGTATAAACATTGCAACACCTTCATTATTATTTCTTTGTTCTATAAACATACACACATATGTACAAGTACTACATAACTGTAGCATTCTTTTAGTCATCCTAAGTTTAGATCATTCCTAACATTTTTTTTTTATACACATAAAGCATACTATGCCCAAAATGTGATCATGGTCTACCTACCCATAATCTATCCCCTACTCCTCAGATTCCCTCTGATCATTAGAGGCCTCTTCCTCTCCTGGTCCTACTTGCCTACGGGCCGTAGACATCATAGATGAGGACAGCAAACGTCTCCTCACCGGACATCTCTCCTCAGAGTGGTCGAATCTTCCACATGCAGCACACAGATGCTCGGGAAATCCTGGCATCAAATCTCTAAGAGGTGGAATTGGTCTCGCCCCTGGGTTCCTACACCTATTGCTAATCCTTGCCAACTCCCACTTCAAGCTCCTCACTGTCCTCCTCAGGTTAAATACTTCATTCCGCAACATATGAAGCTCTCTCATAATCTCTTCATTCTTAGTCTTCATCCTAACTACCCAAATAGGATCAGAATCCTCCTCTGGATCAGTCTCCTCTGAATCAGGATAAGTAAATGAGGCTGCATCAGATATATCTCTCTCCTCAATAGGGTTGTGGACCCCCGACATCTACACATTACCAAGTATAAGCAATATTTCACGACTTATGAATATCATATAATAACAACATATAAAATTCCACAAATATCACATAAAGAGGATAACTTAATATATAATATTGACGCGGATCTAACGTAACGGGATACTTTACTGACGACAATGAATCCTATGCTCTATGTTTTAACTTATACCTAAAAATAGGCAAAAGACTAAAATCTTCGCTCTGATACCACCTTTGTCACGACCCATCTTTGAGCCGTGACTGTCCTAGGGCATAGGGAGACGTAAGATCACCTAAACCCATAGAACACCCTATAACTCATAAACTATTACCATTACGTTACCCTTAACCCAAGATCGTAGCCATAATTCCCATGTAATAGTCATTCAACATATAAATTTATTTTCATATTTATCGCTTTTGAACTCCATTTTCTAGTATTCTAATTGCAACTCAAGTGAATATTAATTAAGTTTCTGAACTGTATTGAGATAATACCCAATCACACATACTAATAGTATTCTAAGTTATATTATTATTACAGATTTTTAACAAAACATGGAGCTCTAGAGTGAAACCTCCAAAATTATAACAAAATATGTACATGATGATACCCAAAATCAGCAACGCAATTTCCAAGCGGAGATGTAGAACTTGGAATTTACCTTGCCAAACCGTCAACTGATCCTGAAAATAAATAACAACTACGGGGTGAGACAAAGCTCAGTGAGTACATAATAAAACTGTATAAAATAAGCAAGTGATAGGTGGTTTAGTGATAATTTCTTATAGCAATGAAGTGAAACGGATCAAGAATCATTCTTATGGAATAGTTTTCCATATACAGTAATTATTGCATTTTTAGCAGAATATTTCCTTTATGGAAACGGTGTGTTTCCCACATTATCATTATCATTCGAGTGGCGGCTTACGCTTTGCTCACTCCCATATCAGTCACACGTACAACTGATCGGGTCGCACGTACTGGGGGCCATAAACCCTTCCCAGCTAGGGTTCGGATACTCTTTACCCTATCTGCAGGTTCATTACCATTGTGCACAATGTCTGATGTATTGCCCCACATCAGAGGGGTATTCTGCTTACCACAGTATCATTAAAACATTTTTCCTTTTCATTCATGAAATAATTCAATGGATAATATATCAATAAATAATCAAAATTCTCATCATTGATCATATTAGGAAATGAAGCAATAAGGCTCATGTGGCCAAGTGCCATAAGGGATATTTAATTCAATAATTGGTAAAGCATATCATGCATGCCAAAGAATTGCAATGCATTTTAATTAGAAAAGTGATCCAACATTTAGACTTATATTTAAAGCACAAGAAATATAATATTATTAGGTACTCACCTCTTGCTCCTTTGCTCCTATACTGATAGTTCTAACACAGAGTATAACAAGGCTCCTCGGTATCCCGAGCAATGCCTTTACCTTTCGATTCTACAAATACACCCAAATAATCATACATTAATTCCTACTCCTTTAACTTGCTAATCTCATTCTAACTCAACTTAACATTAACTTCCTACTACTAATCACCAAACACATTCCAATACATTAAACAATAACATACATAAACACATTAATTATTTAATCATTTTATTTCAAAATCCCATGTTGTCCAAATCCTTTCATTAAAATAATTAGGTTCCTTTTCCTTCCTAATTCCTCAATTAAATTTTATGTTTATCAAACTAATGCTTAAACAATCAACATTTATTCACCCATTAAAACTAATCTCTACCAATTCTCATAAACCCTAACTTTACTAAATTGGAATGATTTGGGAAAAACCCAAAATTTCTCAATCAAATCTCAAATTGATCTTGCCAAGATAAAATTAATGTTATGCAAAGCCTACCATAACAATCAAACATCAAACTACACTTCACATTACATACTTTCCTTATATCATGCATTATGCCTTCAAGAATTTCAATTTTTGAATAAAATCTCTAAATTCAAATTTTACATTTTAAAACCACTTTTCAACATCCCAAATAACCTTAGATATTGTTAAAAAAAATTTTGGACACTTCACCTAAAATTCCTAGTTTGGCCGAACCTTATGTAAATTTCTCTTCATTGATATTTCATGCTTCCCTTGTTATTATTCACCGATTAAACCCCAAATCCTTAACCCCAATTCTCATATTTCATCACTTAACATGCCAAACTAACTCTTCTTCAAATCATTCCACCAAAATCCAATTATAGAAATCAAAAGAAAAGGAATAATTGCTAACAATTTATCATACTTAGGCTAAGGAAAGAAAGGAATCACTTAAGCAATAAATCTCACCTTGAAATGCTCCAAATTTAGCTCTAAGTTGAAGAACAAGTTGGGAGGTTTTTAGTCTTTGGTGAGGGTGAAATTTTTGGTGTAGGTTACAAATGAAATGGTTTAACACAATTTCATTTTATATACAAATAAAATCAATGGTGGTGATTTAATCACACAAAATCAATGGTCACATTTTTACTTGAAATGGAGGGCTAAGATTGATCAAGATGGATGGTTGAGATGGCCCTTAGGTGTATGGTGACTAAGCATCAAAATAATGAACACCATCATCACCAAAGTGAACATAATCATGGTGATGGAAAAGTAGGAGGCTTAGGTGTAAAGTTGGCATAAGTCAACAAATATGGCTAACCTAATTCCTTTCTCATCCTAACCCCTAATTAACTTGTTCTAACCATTCTTTAGTCAAACTCCACCAACATTTGAGGCCTTAGGGCCGGCCACTCCATGGGCTTGGGCTTTAAGTCCAAAAGTCCATTAACAAGCCCACCCGAAAACGTTTCCCGAACTTAAAATTTTTTCGTAACTTTTTCCTTTCCCTTTCACTTGGTAGTTTAAATATTACCTTCCCATATCATAATAAGCCTAAACTAAGCCATATTGCCTAAAATTAATTCAATAAAACATACAATAAATATTCCTATCTCATAAATGTACACACTCAAGCACTTAGCACCAATAAAAGTTTCTATCATCCTATCACTATGTCATTGATACTATACCCAAAAATTTATATTTTATGGTATTATTATAACTCTGATGAGTTATGGAGACCTTGGGCATTACATATATATTTAAATAAAAATTATTTTGTAAACTTGTTATAATAATTCATTGATGAATAAAAATGAAAAACAAAATTCTGATAATGGATATTGCCTCACTAATTATGTAATTATATGCAAATTGCACGAGAATTATGAAGTCACTTGTAAAAGGACTTTAATAGTTCAGTTGCCTTCTATGAACTTTTCTGAAATAAATAAAACTATTTTTGTCCTTTTAAAAAAAATTATTTGTAGGCCTTATAGGCACATATTTATTATTATTTTTATTTATTTGTTAGAGCCTCAATAGTCACTAATAGGGGAAAGCCAAATTAGAGCATGAACTTTTTTCAAAAATTCAAATAAGAGCCTAACAAAGACTGTTTGGTTCAAATATATCTACATGCACGATTTCATATATAGTAATTTGAGGGCTTGGTAGGATCCACAAAATAAGATATGAACCCTATTTAAAATGAATGATAACGGCTTTAATAGGAAGAAAAATCTCCAAATATGTTTGATGAACCTTAGAAACTAATCATTTTCCATATTAGAAAGAGAATGGTACTAAATCCAGAAGCTTGAAAGTGATAATGAATGGCAACTTCATCGTCTTCACCATCGAGGTCGAGACGAAGTCTGGTGTTTAGTCACCCATATATGAACTAGAAATTCGTTATTACAAATGTGGATTAAGAATTCCATTATGCATATCATTAACTGATGAAAATTCAAGCCGAAGATTCTATAGGTGTCCAAAGTTGAAGGCTTGTGCATATGATTGAAAAAAAATCCATATTATATTTTGTTGAAATTATGTAAGAAATGCAAGAATTGTCGTTCATCGTTATGTTTTTTATTACTTCTGCATTTTATGTAGACAAAAAATGAATGCAAATTTTTCAAATTGGTTGATCCTGAAATATCATAAAGAATAATTTATATGATCAATGATTTTATCAAAGAGAATGATTGATTGTCTGTTAAAATTAAAAATTTGTAATATTATAATAGATCAACTTTTTGCATTGAAATAGAAAATTGTCCAAAAATAGAAATTGGGAATTTATCTGAGAAGATTGCTCAACTGAGTGAAGAGGTTGAGTTATTAAAGATGAAAAAGTTGAATGAAAATCAGCATATTAATAATTTGCAGAAAAATACATCAATGTTGATGCTACTACTTAGGTTATCCTGGAACTTTTTTATTTGAGATTGTACTGAAATAGTTTGTTTTAGGATATAGCATTATGCGAATTTGTCTTTTTTTACTATCTCTGAAGTTGTAATGAACTTGGTTATAAATTTAATTATTAATTGATTTCAATAGAAATGCAAAACCATGTCTTTAATTACCTTTCAGCAACTTATCTTGCATTCTCTGTCTTCTGTTGTTTTTGCCAAATGGGATTTGTTGAACGGTTACCTGTAAGCCCAATTAAGGTTCGGATAACTTATAATACTAGTGCCAAGTATTTAAGTGTTTTATGGTCATGTCAAGAATTTGATGTTTGTATTGTCAATCCTTCCATCTCTTATCATATTGATCTAATGCAAGTTATTCCTGAATGGATCACAGTTGGATGTTCAGGAGCTACATGTGAGTACGTTGACAGGCACACAACTAATTCATGGAAATTTAAGGTATATTTAATTAACAAACAATAAAATGTAGAAATGGACATTGCATTAATACTTTAGAACAAAATTACAGTCCCAACAGCCTCTTCCCCCTCTCCCCCACAACCACTTACAAACGGAAAGAAGCAAAGACAGGGGAGGGAACCCGACACTGCCGGACTCCACCAAGGCTCGTTTACCAACCCAAAAATCGAACCAACCTTCAAAAAACTGAAGATCCAAATCCCACACTTGATTGGAGACAAAAACAATCCAAAATAAGCAAAGACTCGCTTATTAAGAAGCCTAAAGAACCAGCTAATCAATAAAGAAAAAGCAAAATGAAACGCAAAGGGGAATTCCCTCTGGTGGCTGGAGCTTACCAGGGGTTTCCCCCATAGAAAATACTAATCTATGGAACAAATGAATGTAGAGAGAGGACAGAGGAAAAGAAACTGGAGAGAGAAAAGAAAAATCTGCTGCTAAAGGATAGAAGGATGCATCATGACTTACTCCTATACATATTAGGAGCATAAATCTACTAATATTAAGTGGTGGTGAATGACTCATTAATTCCAAGTTAAAATTTTAAAGAAATATGAAAAATTTTAAAACCCTAACAAATTTTCTGTAAGTAAAGAATGTAGAAATTTCAACTGACAACTTTAAATTAAAATGAAAATTAAAAAACAAAAAAAATATTTTCCAATTGATAATTTTATGATTAAAATTCAGCCTTTTAATTATATGATATAAGAAGTCATACATATTCAATATATTAGTAACTCTCTCCTTCAGGTATATCTAATATATCAAAAAAAAAAAAAAAGGAAACAATGCATAGCTAAAATCAAATAAATTTGGGACAATAAAATAAAAAGTTTTAAGATAAATGCAGTATCTTAACTACATGTCCTTAATCGTCCCTGCAAATAATTAAGTGAAATGCACATATAGAGCTATATATCCTACAAATATTCGTGACTAATTTGATGATATATATATATATATATATATATATATATATATATATATATATATATATATATATATTCAATTCAATTGCCGACTATACTATCACTCAAAAAAAAAAAAAAAAAAAAAAAGGGGTGGCCCCCTTGTGCTCTTTGCCCAAATTATATTCGTTCATGGGTCTCTTGCTTTGCATTTAAAGTTTTAAACCCTCTCTTCCTTCAATCACCATCTTCCCTCCCTTTTCATCTCTCTCTCTTTCTCTCTAACTATCCTCTTCAAGAATAGAGAATTGCTCAATCTCCCTCTCTCTCTCTTTCTCTAGCTATCTCTTCAAGAATTAAGAATCAAGAAATTGATTTCTTTTAAAAAAAGAGAAAAAAAAAAAACATGAAAAGCTCCGGTTCTCCTTCTTCAACTGCCGTAGCCAGCATTTTGATAATCTTGATGTTACTTCTACTCTTCTTGGTCACATCATCATCAGCGGTGGCGGCTAGACTTCCAAACCCTACTTCAAGAAATCATTACCGCCCCCATTTCAACCGTCATGAACTACCTTCTTGTGGTACTTTTCCTCACAAGACTTCTCGTTCTTTGTGCATTCACTTTCAAAGAATGAACCCAAACCGCCGTCTCAGTCCACCACCACCACCTTCAACACCAGCTGAGATTGACCCAAGATATGGCGTGGAGAAGAGATTAGTCCCTTCTGGGCCAAACCCACTTCATAACTAATCGAAGCGTCTTATCTTTATTAGTTTCTTTGCCTCTTTAGTGTTAGTTTAACCAGAGTACTGTCAATATCTTTTCTTTTTTTTTTTTTTTTGTTTCCTGGTCTCATCTAAATCTGGCCAATCTTGCTGTCTGTTTTTGGAGCAAAAGTCTCTTTCTTTCTTGAATCTTTATCGTTTCTTTCCATTTTCTTGGTATTTTTTTACGTACAACTAGAAAAAAAAGGATCAGTCTTTCTCGCAGACTAATCTTTTTATTTTATTTTTTTATATTTTCCAGTTCCCTTGTACTGCAAGCGAGATCAAGAAATTGCTATTTCCATGCTTGTTTATGATTGCAGAGAGAGAGAAAGAGAGAGAGAGTATAGTTTTTTTCTTTTTTTAGGTATTAAGAAAAAAAAAAAAAAAAGAAAAAGAATCATAAACAAGCACGGAAATGGTCTGCTTTTAGGGGGTTTTTCAAAACATAACCATTTATATAGAAGGTGGTTTAAATTTCAGTAGAGGCAGTGGTGGAGAGTACTTTCAAGAGAAACCCATGAGTTTCATTAATTTGGAGCTGTTTTAAGGAAAAAAAAAAAAAAAAGAGTAAAATACCATTCCCAAGAGTTCAAGCTTTTCTTTGAGGGCAAAATGGTCTCTATCATTGCTTCGTAATGTTGGTGGGTCTGCAATTTATTGTATTGATGTGTATATCTTATGAATTAGGTTGTATTAAAATTATATTAATATGGATTAATATATATAAGAGAGAGGTTTCTTTTTCTTTCTTTCTTTTTTCGTTTAATTATTGCTTTTTATTTTGGGGATTTATATATAAATATACATACCATATATTGAATTGTTCTCCTGTGTGTTTAGATGACAAAAAAAAACCTGAAATTGATATTAATATGGAAAAATTATGTACCATATATTATTATTATTACAATCTTAAATGTTAGCATAATTATCGGATTTATTATTTCATTAATTAAAATTAAAATTTTAAAATTCAATAATAAAAAAAATAATTTTCCACTATGTAAACGTTGTTGAGTATTAATCTAATTAGATTAATTTATTTTTTGTTTTAAACTTCAAATTTTTAAAATTAAATTATAAAGAAATATATATATATATATATATATATATATATATATATATATATATATATATATATATATATATATATATATATATATATATATATATATATATTAATTTTGCCAACCTTTAGTCGAAGAGGAAATGGGAAAATAATCTTAGGTGAAACCTTAATTATACTGAGATTCGAATTACTTGCAACATTGAATAATTAAAATTTGGCTCAGAAATTAGAATATTACCTATCCCATGACAAAATTAAAATAAAAAAAAATAAAAACTGTTAGTACCTTTTCCAGGTGAAGGGAAGCTGTTAATTACCATCACCATGACACACCACCGGCTGTACTGTGAAAATCGTTAATGAATGCTTAATTTACAAAATTAATTACTACTACTTCCCTAGCTAGTATGGTTTCACATCATAATGAATTATTAATTAATTAGGCGTTGTTAATCTTAATCTAAATCTTTAACATAATTAATTACGCAGCATCTAAAAGCTACTGGACCTACCTCTCCATAAATTCGCCTACCCAATTTCAAACATATTGAAAACTGTATATTACCACTTCCGTCTCAAAATATATACATTAATCATTTAAAGTTTTGATACATAAATTATAATTTTAAATTAAAAATATTAATTTTTTTATTTTAATATAAAAAATAAAAATAATTAATATAAATATTTAATATAAAAATAAATAGAGAATAAAATTAAAAAAATAATAAATATATTCTTGAAATAATGAGATGACAGATAAATTATACATTTGAAAATATATTTCATCGTAAGCCGTAAATATTAAGTCATAACTTGTTCTCAAATTTTGTTTTGTAGTAAAAAGGTTGCGTAAATTAAAATTAAATTCTATTTTTAAATGAGTTTAAAAATATATTTCTAATATCCAAGTCGCTAGATATTTAAAAATAACTTTTTAAATATTAATTTTAAAATCAAACTCTAGTATATAAAAAGAATAATAAAATTTTTACTAACCAAGCTAATTAATTATTATAGTTATTGATGTATTAATTCAAGAAAAATTCTTTCCTACATACTGAGATATAATCTAATAATATATATATAACTTCATAGATAATAAATGTAAGATCGATTCCCTTCTCCCAATACCAAAAATAATACTTTATCCATTTTGAAAAAAATAGTCATTAAAAAAATAAGTTTTGTTCATAAATAAATGACCATTTAGCAACCCAATAAAAAAAATAGTAAAATATCTAATTTACTTTTTCATTTCTCAAGTATGAGAAATATTTTCTAAATTTATAGTATAATTAATAAAGATCTTTTTGATAATTTATGACAAAATTATTATTAACTTAAAAATAATGATTTTTACTTATTAGCCTTTTTTTTTCAGAATAGAGGAAATAAATAATAAAAAAAATTCAGTACCATATATTATCAAATTTGTATAACAAATATAAAATTTCGCAATCATTCATATTTTTGTGTATTTCGATATCTCTACTGTCATTGGTGGAATAAAAAACAAGCGTGAGAGTTGACCCAATAATTTAAAATATATAAATTACTCATATATAATTAGTTTTAATTTTAATGAATCCTTCCAAACTTTTAATTGGGCCTCCAAGAATTAAGATTTTTATAAATAATTATAAATATTAAATCTACTTAATTTAATCTCACCATGTAGATTTGTAATATGAATAAAAAAAAATTATTAACATGATAAAATATGATTAGTTATTAATTACTATTTGAAACAATAATTACTAGAAAATTTAAACTTCTATTTTTATTCTTCTTTAATTTTAAATCTCAAATAAAATTTCCTGACTTCATTATTGTTTATTCTAAATGATAAGTTATGTGATGTTGTATATTCTTTGTCCACATTGATATTTTACTTTTTATATTAAATTAAAACTTCATAATACCCAATTGAAAAAAAAAAGTTGAAAAAAGAAATATAATTTTAATTATAAGAAATTTATTCATGACACTAAAATTTTTAACTCTAAAATAAATAAATAAATAATGCATAAAGAAATATCTCATTTTAGTCCATCCATATATGGGAATATCGTTTAGCGAGTCAACAATAATTAATTTGGGGAAATATCCATAGGGATCATTGAATTAAAAGAAATGCTACATTAATAACTTGAATTGCTACGTGACATAGGCCATAGAAAATATAACACCTTCAAAAGATTTAATTAGTTTGTCAAAACCTCAATTTATTACGTGCTTTCGACAAATAGAGGAGGGTGGGGTCAACCATTATTATTATAATTATAATTATTGAATAATTTTGCAAAACATTTTATCTTAAAAATTGAAAAATTAATAAGCGCACAGAAAACAAGCCTATTGTAATTAGGCAGCTCATATATTTCTTATAATAGGAGATATCTTTTTATTTTCGATATAGTAATTCCGAATGAAATTAATGTCAATTCCAAATTAATGTGAAAAGTACTTAATTTTAAGTCATTACTTGAATAAATTGGATAAAAAAAATTTAAAAATTTATTGTTTTTATTTTCTCCCTATTTTGATTGAAAACTAGTCAAACTCATATCAATATAATCTAAATTCAATCTTGGATCACCTATTTCTAAAATTTAATTTAACGAATTGTCTGCAGCTATTAACAACTTATGCCAGGTTATAATTCAATTCACCCTTAGGAACCCATATATGTTTATTATTGGATCTGTCCTCATTAAATTTTTAACATAAATTTGGGAGAACTAATCTTAAAAATTAACTATTAAATTTAGGGAGTAAATTTCTATATTAATCAATTAATATGTTTATAATTAATCAATGTGTGATTATATTCTTAATAGTCTCCTTAAGTGGCAATTGAGGGAATATAATTTTTTATTATGATGCAAACTAGATTGAAATGAACCCTCTACGGACAAAATAAGAAACCTTTCACAGGTAAGATATTTGAAATAAATATCAATGGGCAAGAAATTAAAATATCTGTTGGCACCATATTTGTAGTGAGCTGAGTATTTTTGAGCTAAATAATGATTAATTAATTTGAGCCCCATAAGTTGAGAATTTAAAGCTCATGACAAATAGTACCCAACAAATCTTTGGGAGACTTTGTCAAATTCTCAACAAAATCTGGAAACTTTTGAAAGAATGTGAATTGATGAAACGTTGGACTAACAATCTAAGAGTAAAAATAACCACTACAGCAAAACATGCGGCTAAATGTAGCTTGAGGCAAAAGAAAGAGGATAATGGCTTTGTGGAGGAAATGAAGCTGAAATTTAGGAGCCAACTACCTGTCAAACACTATAAAAGCAAGAAGATTCCGCAAAGGAAAATCCAACAAAACAATAAATAAAAACACAATTACAACAATCAACTTTCAAACTTTTACAGTTTTTATTTATTTATTTTCAAATTGTCAAAGCCTCCGTAAATTTTATTTGCTTTTACACTACTTGCAAATTATATTACAAAATCCTTTGTATTTAATGTACTATTCAATAAAGTAATACAAATCCAAAAAGTTACAAAATCATTTATATTCAATGTACTCTATAGTGCAGTAATATAAATCTAAAAGTTACAAATTATGTATTCAATGTACTTTACAATGCAATAATGCAAAACCAAAAGTTATAATTCATATTTCCTCCTAATCTTTTGTGTGAGAATTTATGAAGCTGTATTAGTGAATTTAAGATCTTTAAAAGACTATTGTCTTTTTGTCTTTTACATAGTCGTTTCGATTAGAAGTTAGATACAGATGAGACTTATAAGAATCTCTAGCACGCTCAACATTACATTCAACCAAAAGGGCAACCGTCAACAATATTTTGTCAATAATTTCAGTTCGAATTATGATAAAATATAAAGTGATAAAAAAATCGATTAAATTCTGATACTATATTAAATTTTTAATATAAATTTGAGAGAACTAATCTTAAAAGCTACTCTCTTTATTTTGAAAAAAGTGGCAATTAAAAAAATAAAATTTATTCATAAATAAGTGGCCATTTAGCAATCCAATAAAAAAAAGTAAAATGGCTAATTTACCGTTCCATTTTCTAAGTATGAGAGATGTTTCCCATATTTATATTGCAATTAATATGAGTCTTTTTAGCAAGTTATGAAAAAATTATTATTACTTTAAAAATATTAATTTTTACTTATTAGCCTTTTTTTCAAAATCAAAAGAGTAATTATTAAAATTATGGAGTTTATTTTTATATTAATCACTTATATTAATAAATAAAAAAAAATGATGCGGATTTTGATAAAGAAGCAGACATAGCGACAGTAGCAGTGATTTTCAGAAACAGTTGTGGCAGATTGGTTGATGGCATAGCCCAAAAAAAAAAAAAGACCAGATCTGCTCTTACAGCTGAGGCAGAAACGATGGTCTTGGCATTAGAATATGCAAAAGAAGCTGGCTATCAAAGAATTACCCTCGAGGCTTGACTGCAAAGGGCTTTTTGATGCTTATTTTATTCCAATTGAAACTAGCCTATGGGAGTAAAAAGCACTCTTGTTATTAATTAATCAGTTAAAAGAGATGTTTTATTTCTTGTCATTTTTGTTGGGTTAGGCCATCTCCAACCCAATTTCAAAACACCAAATTGGGTAAAAGTCACATTAAATTGCTCCAATCCAACTTCAAAACTTGCACCAAATTTGGTGTTGTCTGCTCTTGCACCAAATTTGGTGTAAGAATTTTAGCACCATTTTTTTTTAAATATTAAATGAAATATTTATTAAATGGATAATTTATGCAATATATATATTTTAAATTTTTTTGACTTAAATTTACAATATGTTAGAATTTAAATTAAAATTTGTCTATAAATTGTTTTAAATTTAAGTTATTTTTTATGTAAATATCTGAGAACAAAATTAATTAAATAATTTTTTATAAAATAATTAATTTTTAAATGTTGATTATGAGGTTAAATATTATTCTTTTAATATTAAATTACTATTAAAAATTAAGTAGGAAAGTAAGTTAAAATTTATAGAATTAAAATAGAAGAAACAAAAAGAGAATATTTTAAGGAACATTCTTTTTAATGTAATATTTGTTATGATGGGTTGGAGATGAAAACCATATTTATTTTTTTTCATAATGCTTATTTAATATTGTAAATTCTACTTATTTAATATTGTAAATTCTAAAGCATTAATGCAATTATTCATTAGTGGTGTTTCTAAGTTTCAAAATCTATTAATTAAGAAATATACTATAAATTCAAATTTAAAATATAAAAATCCTAATTTTTTCATCAAAGATATATTTCTACAACATTGAAATGACAAAGTTGTCTTACATTAAATAAGAAAAATGTCTAATTTATCCTATTAATCCGATCAAATTGATCCAGGAAATTTTATTATTAAATTAATACACTCCATACACAATGTGATAGTCCCTTCGTCAAAAAAAAAAAAAAAAACCTGTTTAATTAATTTGGGTATATGAAATTATAGTATATTTTTTATATTTTTAAAGCAATTAATTAATTAATTTTCTAAATTACCCTTAATAAATTTGTATCTTTATAAAAAAAAAATTATTTTTCTATATTCCATATTTTTAAAAAATTAATTATTATTATAACTTTTCATCTACTTCTTAAGTTTCTTTTATAATTTCTTTAATTAAAACTAAAAAAATTATTTATAAAATTAATTAATATAACTATATTAATTACAATTTCTTAATCTCTATAAAAAAAATAAACAAGTCTATTTTTTTTGAGACAGATAGAATATGTTTTACACACAATAAAATAAGTTCATTTCAAATTTCTGAAAAGTAAATTTTTACCTAATTATCAGAGAGGGTGTATTATATATTCATATGTGTTATAGATGATTGTACAATGATATTGGAAAGCAATTAATTGTACAATGATAAACATCATTTGAGTTATGGCAAATTAATTAGTATATTAATTAGGAAAAATTAATATATATATATATATATATATATTTGTTTTTAAATATCGAATATCTATAACAATATTATTAATGTTGAGTTAGTTTAGATTATCATCTAAGTTGAACTATTTATTGCACTACGATTTTTCTGGTGAAAAATACTTTATAACCCAACACTTTTATCTTAATTTATTATTTTAACTGATGTGTCATTATCTTATTTGCCATATTTATTTTTTAAAAAATCTTATTTATTATATTTATTTCTCAAAAATATATTATATAATTTTTTTTTAATATAATAATGACACATTAATTGAGATAATTAATTAGAATAAAAGCACCGGGGCTGTGTAGCATTGTTCTTTCCTGGTTTTATGAATTGAGATGTTACCTTCAAAAAGAAAAAAAAAATGAATTGAGAAGTTTTTCTGGCAAAAAAAAAAAAAGCACAGGTACATTCCAAAACGCGTCGTTTTGCTCTTCTCCCCGACAAGTATATACATATAATGTATATTGAAAATAAAAAAAAAATAAAAAAGCCACCGACGACACAGCTTGAATTTCCGCGTTTGCTGAAAATGAAGAACTAAAAATTTCCCAATAAACAAACAAAAATTTTCCTCCATTAACGGAAAATGCAAAAAATTTGATCTCAATTTTCACCTTTTTTTTTCAAACTTTCTTCACAATTTGTATACAAATAAACAAAATTCGGATTTGATCTGAGCTTCGAAAAGATGTTTTCGCGTCTCTCAAACTCAGTGTTTCTGATCCTAATTTTCTCTCTTCTCCTCCACTTAGCTCTTTCCAAAACCCTAAAACGCGACGGTAAATCTTCAGATCTCTCTTTTATCTTCATTACTACATTCATTATTGACTTGATTTTCTTCTTCTTGTTTCAGTTAAGGCTTTGAATGAGATTAAAGCATCGCTTGGGTGGAGAGTAGTGTACGCTTGGGTCGGCGATGATCCTTGCGGTGATGGCGATCTGCCGCCTTGGTCTGGTGTTACTTGCTCCACTCAAGGAGATTATAGAGTCGTCACTGAATTGTAAAATTAATTAATTACTCACTACGAAATTAGAAATGCTTAAGATAAATATTGGAATAAAATTAATTTTTATGTTTATTGCTTTCAGGGAAGTGTATGCTGTGTCAATTGTTGGGCCGTTTCCTACTGCTGTTACCAATCTGTTGGATCTTACTAGGCTGTAAGATTTGCTTTATTTATTTATTTTTTTAATCTTTTGATTTGTTGCTTGCTTTTTTTGGTTAATGATCTATATGAATGCTTCTGCATAATAGGGATCTTCATAATAACAAATTGACAGGGCCTATTCCTCCCCAAATTGGGCGGTTGAAGCGTCTTAAGATACTGTATAGCCCTTTTGCTGCCTTTTGTGTTAGCATTTCTTTTCGCTTAAATTTTTAAGATTTTGAGTAATTTGTTTTGATTGATACAGAGTTTGATTCATTATTATTTTTTTTTTTGAAGTAATTTGAGGTGGAATAAGCTACAAGATGCCATTCCTCCTGAAATTGGTGAACTCAAGAGTCTGACCCATCTGTGAGTGAATTTGATTTTCTTCAGTTACAATTTTATATTGATACTTGGGATGCTGCTTCTTTTTTTTCATAAGATTTTATTCTGTTTAATATTGTGGAGGTAAACTTTTGCAGATATCTGAGCTTCAATAATTTCAAAGGTGAAATCCCCAAGGAGCTTGCTAATCTTCCTGAGCTCCGTTATCTTTATCTACATGAAAATCGCTTTTCCGGGCGAATTCCTGCAGAGTTGGGGACTTTGCAAAATCTTCGGCATTTGTAACTTTCTATGCTTCTCCTTCGTATATATTTGCATCTTTGCTCTGGAGTGATGGTTAGCAACTTAGTTATATTTTTAATGTGTCTTGTTGTCAAACCATATGTGCAGGGATGTTGGCAACAATCATTTGGTGGGTACTATAAGGGAATTAATACGCTTTGAGGGTTGCTTCCCTGCACTTCGCAACCTGTAAGTTTATTAGGTTTAACAAATTTTACAATTATTTTACTGATATTTTCTGCTCGTTGAACAAACTGTTAGGTTAAGTAACTCTATTTGTGACTATGATATGCAGTTATCTAAATAACAATTATCTCACTGGAGGAGTCCCTGCACAACTTGCAAACTTGAGCAATTTAGAAATACTGTAAGTTCTGTTCATTTCATCTTTATTATTCTCTTTTACGCATTGTTTTCATATTTTTTCTTCATTGGATGAGAACAAGTGCTTTTCTTTATTTGAGGGCTACAGTAGAAAATTATCTTTTAGCTAGATTTTAATTGATTTCTTACCCATGAGGTTTGCCTAATTGATTGTTTTATTGGTTACAGGCATCTTTCTTACAATAGGATGACTGGAGTCGTACCTGCTGGAGTTGCTCATATTCGGAGATTGACTCACTTGTAAGTTCCTTTTCTGAAACTTTTTCTGCTTATACATTGTTTTTCCTTTTGATAGAATCTAACTTTTCCTGGAGCAATTTGCATTACTATATATTGACTTACTGAATGGTGATATCTTAGGCTGACACAGAAAAAAAGGGGGTTCGGATCATGAATATAACTTGCTGCTACTATTTGTGAATAACAAAATGCATAATCTCAAGAAAATATTTCTGATGTTCCAAATGATATTTAATATTTTTCTTTCAAAGTATTTAAGATGGCCTCATTTGCATATCATTTTGGATTCTCAAAAATGGCACCTATCTCAGGGATATTTGATTACAAATAAATGTTTACTTCATACGTTGATGAGAATTTTTGCCCAGGGTTGTGTGAAGACTGCATATTATCATGAATAACCATTGTTTAAATTCTTGTTATTTCTTCCCCCCTTTTAACCACATGTACCTGGCCTTGCTTGTAAGTGGATATCAAGAGGTTCATGGCTGTTTTTGCAAGATAAAAGTAAATGCACCTGCTGTGCAAGCAAGTTGGTGGATGCTATACTCCCCTTGCTTCCTCTTAGTATAAGAAATACACTATATCAGTGCATTATCTGCTTACTATTGAAAGATATCATGTTATCCTGCATAGGTGGATGTTTTTAAGCTGACCTTGATTCTATTCCAGCTACTTGGATCACAATCAGTTTTCTGGGAGAATTCCTGATGCCTTCTATAAACTTCCGTATTTAAAAGAGATGTGAGTTTCTTTCTCCACCGTGAACTCGAAAATTTCAAAATTTTGTGATCATTCAAAAAAATAAATAAATAAAGAAAAGAAAAAAAAAATTGTGATCATGGTTATTTGATAATTGATTTATTGCCGTGTGCAGGTATATTGAAGGAAATGCATTCAAGCCTGGTGTTAATCCAATAGGTGTCCATAAAGTCCTAGAAGTTTCAGATGCAGATTTCTTAGTTTAGTTGATAACAACCTATTCTTTAATTGTCTGGATACTATGATCATATTTTGCCATTGCTAGTTTATGAGATCGAATGAAAATGGGAAAATCCCATAGTTCTCTGCCAAAAGTTTTGTCGATGGGTGAATAGCTTCCCTACTTATCTACATTTGAACGAAGACATAGTTACCCCATTATATGGAGCTCGAAAAGCCCCTTTCCACTAGTCTTGGGGGGAGGAGGGAGGGGGGAAAAGAAAAGACATTTCTTTCTGTATACGAGTGTGCTAGAAGGTGCCAGGGAAGAAACAAGATCAAATCCTGGTGATACTGCTACTCTACTGTGGCCAGCAGACTTTGGATTTAGGTTACCTATTGATGAGCTGGTGTTGATATGGAATTTGCTTCTATTTTATATTGTTTTGTTCTGCCATTTTAAAGGAATTAAACGTTATTCTCAATTTACATATTCTAGACATGCTAAAGAACACGAAAATAAATCTCTGTTAAATCTGATCCGTGATGCCATTTCTATCCATCTAAAAAATATCATAAAAAAATGCATCCTAAATAATAATATCAATAGGTGAATAATCGACATGACTCTTTTTGAAGTTGATGCAAGTGATCAATTCGATGTTCATATTATCAAACTATTGATATTCTTAGTCAAGTAATAAAATTATTCCCATGAAAAGTGTGGGTGTTTGACTAGTTGAGCATATTTGTTGAGCCATCTAAATAGCATATTGCACTTCGGAGTTGGGAGTTCCATGGGAGAGTTTAGAATCCCAGCGAGTGAAATTCATTAAATCACAAGGGTATATCAAAATAGAACTAGGAATCGAAAATGTAAATTTAGAATTACCTTGGAATCTTAAAAAATGCTATGTATGTTTAACATTTAACTTTGAGGATTCCAATTTTCCCATAGGCATCAACATAGCATCTCTTTTATTTGTTAGTTTTGACTCCAAGTGGAGTTCAGTCTTAATTTTGAAGATAACTCAATCGAATCAAAGACTTATTGGTTCAACATACCATCTTTATATATATAATGCAAAAATATGAACGATGCTTTGTATGCAACGCTTGTGGTGCATGGAAATCACTGGTGCGCCCTATAAATTCTTCACCATTACAAACCTTACACAATATCCTTCAACAACATGATGTTTGACAACATTATACTTGAAAGCCTAAGAGCACCTATGAATTGTACCTCATAAGAGGAGATGGTGAAAAAAGCATGTGTTCTAAAGAATCATTGGTGGTGTTAAGATGCCACAAGGATATGAACAGGGAAGAGGCATGAGAGAATATGTCAAGTCTGTTCAACCAGAAATGCAGAGGGGGTTACACCCTAAATGGTTCAAATGGTTATTCATCTTCCCCAAAACAGATTCTGTTTCTGCCATTTGTTCGTGCGTTTGCTCCCCAGCAACAAACTCATGAACGACGCCATTAATTTTGATAGAACTGCAACCGGGTGCCTTATTTACCCCTTTGTTTCTCATCGTCTTCTTTATTCTTTTGGCATGATCATATTTCCCAGTAGTTGAATACAAATTTGAGAGCAGAACATACACGCCACTGTGAAGTTCTAACTGCAATAGTCTCTCGGCTGCAACTTCAGCCAGTTGGGCTTGTCCCTGATTGCAACAAGCACTAAGTAATGCTCTCCAAGCTACTGCTTCTTCAGAGGAACTACTTGAAGTAGGCATTCTTTGGATTATATCTTTTGCTTCTTGAAGGAGGCCAACTCTGCTGACAAGTTCGACTATACATCCGTAGTGTTCACTCTTAGGCTCAATGTTGTAAACATTACACATTCTATCTAATAGTCTTAAACCTTCATATGCCATGCCAGAATAACTACAAGCAGACAAAACTGCTATGAATGTAACATCATCTGGCCTAAAACCGGCCTTCTCCATCTCCAAAAACATCTTAAGTGCACCCTCTCCATCTCCATGCATTGCCAAACCATAAATCATGACATTCCAACAAACTGTGTCTCTTTGGGGCATTTTATCAAACAGTTTCTTGGCTATATCTACATTCCCACACTTTGCATACATATCAATGAGACCTGTGTTCAAACGGATACCCAATGGCAGTTCTACCCTGTTCAAATATCTGTGAATCCAAATCCCAGTATCCAAAGCACCTAACTGAGCACAAGCACAAAGAGTGCTTAAAAATATACCCTCATCAGGGATCATGTCAGTCAACTGCATTAACCTGAACAGATATAAACACTCTTTGAAACAATTATTTTGCACATACCCAGAAATCATGGCACCCCAAATTCCTCTATCTTTCTCTGGAGCTCCATCAAAGAACAATCTTGCAGACTCAATATCACCCACTTTAGCAAGGCCGGAAATCATTAATGTCCATGACACAAAACATGGACTAGGAATTTCATCAAATATGTATCTTGCAGCTTTCATATTACTAAACCCACAATACAGCAAAATCAAAGAATTACCCACCACAGTATTAACAACAAAACCCAATTTCAAACAATGCCCATGTATTAATTCACCAAGAAAGCAAGATTGCAACTTTGAACAAGCTTTTAACACATAAGGCAAGGTATAATTGTCGGGGAACATGCCATTTTGGAGCATAGTAGAGTATAAGTTAAGAACACTAGTGAGTTTACCTTTGAGCAGAAAAGCTTTAATCATGGTGTTGCATATGCAAATGGTGGGTTGTTGAATGTGTTGAAAGAGTTTCCATGCGTGATTAAGGCTTTCGTGAAGTGGGTCTGAGCAGAAGTCTAAGAGTCTGCTTAAAGCAAAGGAATTGTTGCTGAGACCACATGTGATTACCTGTGCATGAGCTTGATTTAGGTGCTTCATGCTCTTGCATTTCTTCAAAAGCAGGAGACATCTTCTACTATTGCTTGTAGCTGCTGGCATAGGATCATGGGCATTCTCTTTTGATTTGCGGGAAAATTAAGCCCAGTAGCAATGCTGCCTTGCGGTTTACCTCTTATCCTTTTCTTTTTTTCGTTTTTTGTGATAGTACCTGCATTGTACATGGTGGAATCAAATTAAATTAATAGCAATGCTATTTGGATTAATTTGATTTAAATTATTATAAAAAATTTTAGTATAAAAATAACTTTATTAGAGTCATTTTTTTTCTAAATTTTTTTTCCAATTTTCTTCTAAGTATTAAAACTTGATATATAAATTAATGACAACTATTTTATTATTAATATTAAATTATTGACTATAGTGTCATTATCATATAATTAAATTATAATATGATAATTATACATTAAAATTTAACTATTGTTCAAATGAAATTCAATTAATATTGAACTATTAATTATAGTGCAAATTATCATATGATTAAATTATAATATACAATAATTATACAATGAAATTTAAGTATTATTAAATTGAATTTTAATTAATTTGAACTATTGAATATAGTGTAATTATTATATTATTAAATTATAATATGATAATTATACATTAGCATCTAAGTATTATTCAGATGAAATTTAATTAATATTGAACTATTAATTATAATGCAAATTACCATATAATTAAATTATAATATACAATAATTATACAAAAAAAATTAAGTATTATTAATTTGAACTTTGATTAATATTGAACTATTAACTATAGTGTCATCATCATATTATCAAATTATAATATGATAATTATACATTAAAATTTAAGTATTATTCTATTGAATTTTAATTAATATTGAACAATTACCAATAGTACCACTTAATATTCTATTTAATCAAGTCTCAATTTTTATCAATTAGACTTTAATTCAATTAAATTAATAGTAATAGTGCCACATCATATTCTATGTTAATTAAACCATAATTTTTCATAAATTAAGCTAATTTAATTCAATTAAATTAAAAATAATATATAATGTCACATCATATTATATGTGAATTAAGTATCAATTTTCATTAGTTGCATTTTAATTCAATTAAATTAATATTGATGGTGATCATGAAACAATTTTTTATTAATCATAGTAATTTAATTCAATTAAATTAAAAATAATATATAATACTACATCATATTATACGTAAATTAAATCTCAATTTTATCAATTGAATTTTGATTCAATTAAACTAATAGTAATAGTATTATATAACATTCTATATAAATCCAAACCATTTTTTATTGTTATTATTCATAATTACAATAAAGATTATAACTAAATTTTAATATAATAATCTTCTAATATTAGTTAAATAGATGACATATCACCCAATCCATACCCACCCTAACCCGTCCATTTGATACTTCTAACTACATCATACTATCTTTTTTCATGTTTTTTAAACTTTATTTATATTTGAAGTTCAAAAGTCCTTTTTTAATTAGGTAATTTGTCGTTAATTTGTGTTATTGGTATAGAAATTAAGAAGAGGGCCAAAAAAACATAAAATAACATGTTATAAAAAATTATAGTGAATAAAATTGCAAAGTCAAGCATAAAGCCATAATGCAAGCCTTGCAATTTTCTGAATTTTTTTAATTAGATTTAATTATGAAAGATTCATAATATTACACGATTTTGCATAGCAATAAAAATTTTAGATTAAGCAATGGATTAACCTAAAGGATGGAAATAGAAAATAGATATATTGATAATTTGTGTTAATTTGATTTATTAGTAGGGACATTAAAAAGATGGCTAAAAAACATAAAACATCATGTTATTAAAAAATTATAATCAACATAAAATAGCATGTAAAATTTATCAATAAACATGAAGAACTAAAATTTATCTTGTCTTTATTTTCAATAAATAAATTGTAAATTCTAAAGCATTAATGTAATTATTCATTAATGGTGTTTGTAAGTTTCAAAATATACTAATTAAGAAAGATACTAAAAATTCAAATTTAAAATATGAAAATCCTAATTTTTTCATCAAGGATATATTGTCTACAACATTGAAATGACAAAATTGTCTGTACATTAAATAAGAAAAGAAGTCTAATTTACCCTATTGATCTTATCAAATTGATCGAGGAAGTTTTATTATTAAATTAATACACTCCATACACAATGTAATAGTCCCTCCATTAAAAAAAAAAAAAAAGTATTTGACTACTTTGGATATCCCAAATTATAGTCTATTTTCTATATTTTTAATGCAATAATTAATTTATTTCCTAAAATACCCTTAATAAATTTCTATTTTTATAAAAAAAAAATATTTTTCTAGATTCCATATTTTTAAGAAATTAATTATTACTACAACTTTTCATCTACTTTTAAAGTTTCTTTTATAATTTCTTTAATTAAAACTAAAAAATAATTCAAAAAAACAAACACCATGGGCATTCTAATTTGAAGCAATTTGGCTGTTCTAATGGCCACTAATATTAATTGCATGTGCCACTATAAAAAAATATATTTAATACCTAATAATTTTTGAATTGCACTTTAAATATTGTAAAGTAATATTAAAGATAAAAAAAAAATTACTTATAAAATTAATTAATATAATTATATTAACTACAATTTCTTAATCTTTATGAAAAAAGTAAACATGCCTTTTTTTTTTTTTTTTTTGAAATGTGGAAATATATTTTACACTCACAATAAAATGAAATTCATTTGAAATTCGTGAAAAATAAATTTTACCTAATTATAAGAGAGGGTGTATTATATATTCATATGTGTTATAGATGATTAATGGATTGATTGTGATGTAATGTTAGAATTAAATTCATTTAGCCTTTCAACACCTCATAATTATTTATGACAATTAAATTAATTATTGTAAATTCTAAGCGTAAATATCTATGTTTAGGTTGGTCGTTTCTAGTTTGTAAAAATGTGACTTGAATCCAACTAAGTGATTGAAATTTTAATTAGTTATTTATATTTTCTTTTGAGAGAAATTAGTTATTTATATATTTACTCATGAATAAGTTTTAAAAGTAAAGGAATTTGTAAAAGAAACGAGCAAAAAAAAAAAAATATGTAATAATGAGATAGAGAATTCTGAAATTATAAGTAATTTATTTTACCTATCTTTTGCATTAGCTAAACTCATACACACTATTTCAAAAAGTCATATGACCAAAAGGCTTTTTTACTTTATATATAACAAAAATTCAACCTTATACTTAGTTAATTATATACATATATGTATATATACATATATAAATATATGTATATATACATGTACACATATATTTAATCAACTTAAAAGAAGAGGCAAAATTTTATGAATATTAATAATTATTTTTTTCTTTTTCTACTAAATTTTTAATATAAATCACATGAAATTATTTTTTTATCATAATGCTTGCATCTCCCCCTTAATTACATAAAAATATATAAAATCCACCAAAATAAAATTTAATAATAATTAATTTACGTGTATATTCTCTATTACATTACACACACTTGCAAATTATTATGATAAAAAATTAAATAATTTGCAAATATTTTGTTGTAATTTTTCTCTTCTCATATTTACCCTTTAATTAAATTTTTATTTTAAAATTTAAAATAATAATTAACAATTTAAAAAAAGTATAACTAATGAATTTTTTTTTGCAAGATTTTACACATAAACATATCATATGAAAATTTTCCTTGATTTTATTTTATTTTATAAATTTAAAAGTTTTAGCACATGTTGCCTTTCAAATTATGTCACAATAGGTATTTATGCGAAAGGTTAAATATATTATTGACAAAATTTGCATGACTATTCTTCACATAAGAACATGTTGCGTTACAAAGTTTGTCACAATAAATATTAATGTGGAAGGTTATAAATATCTTGACAGAATTTGCATGAATATATTCTTCATATAAGAAAACTTTGTGAAAGCCTAATCAATTATTGTGAAGGAATGCAATCACATATTTTTTGTGTTGTAATAAATTTTATTATATATTTAATTATTATATTCATCTTACTCAAATGAATACTAGAGAAGATTTTGATCATTTAACAATATTATTAAATTAAAAATATAATAATAATCTTGAACAATTTTTGAGATATTGGAAAGCAATTAATTGTACAATGATAAACATCAATTGAGTTATGTTAAGATTAAGTATGCCTAAAATTTTTAACTTTGTTGCTTTATAGCAAATTAATTACTATATTAATTAGGAAAAAATTAATATATATATTGTTTTTAAATGTCAAATATCTATAACAATATTATTAATATTTAGTTAGTTTAGATTATCATTTTAGATAGATTTATTTGACTTGATTTAAAAAGTTATTTGAATTGAGATAGAGTTGGTTTAGATTATCATCTAAGATAAGAGTTATTTGGGATAAACTATTAGTTTTTAGATTATCATTTGAGATAGAGATTGTTTAGATTTGGTTGTTATTGAAAGATTTATCAATTTTACATCACATATATAAACGCATAAACTACTGTATCAATACATTTCATCTCAACACCGAATCAATGGCTAACCTTAGATTGTTCACTACTCTTTTTATCTTCCTAGAATTATGCTTATTTTCGTTTGCAGAGGTGAGTGATGTAAAGGTTACTGTGAAGGGATTGACCTCCATAGCTAAAACAGATGATACTTTTATATGTGCTACTTTGGATTGGTGGCCAAGTACAAAGTGTAATTATGGACAGTGTCCATGGGAACAAGCTGGCATTTTAAACTTGGTATTTTATTTTATTTTACTATTTTATTTTAATTTATTTTTGTTATTGTAATATATATGTTAATTTAAATTTAAATATTGTTTGCAGGATTTGGAAAATAAGATCTTGATTAATGCTATAAAAGGTAAGAACTTATTGTTTGAGTTTTTATATTTGCTGCAATCGTTAGATTTTTTTTTTTTATGATTTTTCATTTCAAGAAAATCTGATTAATTGTTAAAATAAAATTTCAGCTTTTGGTAATTTGAGAATTAGAGTTGGAGGATCATTGCAAGATCAAATTGTTTATCAAGTTGGAGATGCTGTGAAAAAATTTCCTCATCTTAAGAGAGACGATAATGGCTTGTTTGGATTTAGCAAAGGACATCTTCCCATGGACAGATGGGATCAGATTAATAAATTGTTCAACAATACTGGGTATGCATTATACATACTTGTTTTTCTTTTTCTTTTTTTTTTTTTAATTTATTTGATAATTTTTAAAATTTTTATTATAGGGTTATACATACATTTGGTTTGAATGCTCTCTTTGGAAAGCGGAATTCCAATGATTCAACAGGATTATGGTTAGGCAATTGGAATCCAAAAAATGCAGCTCATCTTATGAAATATACTATCTCTAAGGGATATAAGATTGACTCTTATGAATTAGGTAACTTTTTATAATTTAATTAAAATTTTCATATAAAATTAATTATATGTGAATTTCTTATATCCATTTTTTATATTCAGGAAATGAGTTGTGCTCATCTGGAGTATCTGCAAGGGTTGATGCTGTTCAATACAGTAAAGATATAATCTCACTTAAGAAATTAGTAAATAAATTGTATCCTGATCCTACTACAAGACCAAAAGTTGCAGGTCCAGCAGGGTTTTATGATGAGAAATGGTTTAATACATTTCTTCAAGAAAGTGGACCAGATGTTGTTGATGCAGTGACCATCCATGTATATAACCTTGGTCCAGGTATATATTTTCTTTTAATTTCTTTGATTTTGCTTTTATTATTATTATTTTCAATGTTGATATGAATGAATATGATATTATATGCAGGTGTGGATAAAAACCTCATTTATAAGATTCAAGATCCGTATTTCTTGGATCAAATAGCACAAACATACAAAGATGTTTCAAACAGTATCAAGGAATTTGGTCCATGGTCAGGAGCTTGGGTTGGAGAATCTGGTGGTGCTTATAATAGTGGAGGGAAAGATGTGTCTCATACTTTTGCCAATGGATTTTGGTCAGAAACTAATTTACTAAAATGATCATAAATCAAAGAATACAAAGATATATATCAATTGATTTTGATTAAATATATTTTTTATTACTTTGAAATAGGTACTTTGATCAATTGGGCATAACATCAACATTCAATCACAAGGTTTTCTGTAGACAAGCCCTTATTGGAGGAAATTATGCACTTCTTAATACCACATCTTTTATACCAAATCCTGACTATTATGGGTATATATATATATATATATTTCTTTCATTTAAAGATTTTTAGAACATTTCAATTAATTTCTTATTAGTATTATTTTGATTGATTTTTTTTTTTCTTAATAGTGCACTTCTATGGCATCGTTTGATGGGAAAAACAGTGTTAGCTACAGCTCATGATGGTACTCCATATCTGCGAGCATATTCTCATTGTTCTAAGAAGAAGGTAATCAAATGTTATAACTTATTTTATTAATGCCATAAGTTACGTTAGTCATACAAATTTATTGTTTCTATTGCAGCCTGGCATTGCTCTACTTCTGATTAACATGTCAAACCAAACCACTTTTAGAGTTTCTATTGCCAATGATGATAATCCATATACAAACAAATATAAGCTGAGATCTTACAATGGAGCTAAACAAAGAGAGGAGTACCATCTGACTCCGCAAGATGGGAACATACAGAGTGATGTAGTGCTATTAAATGGAACTCCATTGAAACTTACAAGCTCCTTGGACATACCTACAATGGAGCCAAAGTATGCTGATTCTTCATCTCCGATCACTATCGTTCCTGACTCTATTGTTTATGTTGTCATTAAAGATTTTAAGGCTCCTGCTTGTGCTTAGAGAAACAGTAATAGTCTTTTTGTTGACATAGGCGTTGTAGGAGTTGGATTCAATTAGCTAATAAATTTGTTTTTATTGTGAGTTTATGTTAAATTTGGATTCTATAAATTAGTTTTTCCTGGTTCATTTTGTTTCTAATGTCAATTGAATTTAATTAGTCTTTCAATTGGTATATATTTTAAGAAAGTGCTGTTACCAATTATTTAATTTTTCTAGCTATGAGTGAAGGTGGTCTTTCTTTCACAAGCATTTATAAGATGGTCTCTGTCATCTTTCTGTGTCTTTTTGATGTTTTATTTCTACGACATTGAGCAAAGCAAAAATTTTTTACATGCTTGCTTTGGTATGGGATGATAATATTTGATGGTTTGATACAATGTAATATATGATAAATTAAAGAAAAAAGGACATATGAAAACTTTGAATTTTTATTTTATTAGTTATACTTTAGAGAACAATCAATTTTTCAGTAAAGAATTATTCTTAGATTAATTATGATGGATCAGATGAGGAACTTTACTAGAATTTAAAAAAAAAAAAAAAAAAAAATCTTCAACTTTTCTAGCAACCAAACAATGATAATTATTATTATTATTATTTTTTAATTTTTCGATTGCTTTTATATGGTTAATATTTTATATGTTTTTACTTTATTAATTGGATTATTTGACGGGAACGATTAAAATGTTAACATAACAAATTGCAAGAATTACTTAATCAAAAAGAGAAATTACTTTACTAATTGGATTAAACTAAAGAAATGAAATAGTAATTTACCCTTGTACTCTAGTGAATGAGATTTTTTTTTTCTTGAATTAAAAAAAAAAAAGAGTTAGCAAAATATACCCATGTACTAATTCACCAAGAAAACAAGATTGCAAATTTGAACAAGCCTTTAACACATAAGTTATCGTTATGTCCTAATATTAGAATCATTAAGCAATCGAATTCTCCATAATTTATCAATGGTTAAATTAATTATTATGAATTTTAAGTGTAAATATCTATGTTTATGTTGATTGTTTCAAACTTGTAAAAATGTGCCTTGAATGCAACCAAGTGATTGAATTTTTACTTGGTTTTTTGTATTCTCTTATGAATAAGTTTTAAATTAAAGGAATTTGCAAAACAACGTGATATACAACCTATATCTATAATATGTATAGATGTGTGGAAGGGAAATAAGGAAAAAATAAAATAATTAGGGAAATAAAAAAAGAATAAAATAATTATTATTTAATATTTAATTAATTATATTATAAATTTATAATAACTATATATAATTATTATAATTAAATAATTTAATTATCTAATATATTAATTCCCTTTAATTTAATTTAAATAAGAAAAAATGAATTCAAGTGGAATAGGAAAAAAATAAAATGATTATTATTTAATATATAATTAATTATATTTAATTCAAATAAAAAAGAATGCAATTAGAATAATTTTTATTTTTTGTTTTGAAAACTAAGAACCTTTTTGAGCAAACTTCTTAATATTATAAAAAAATATAAAAAATAATTTTTTTAGAAGCTAAAGAAACTTTAATTTGACTTTTACTGTTCAAATATTAATAAGTTAGAAATATTTTAATTTGATTTTTATTGTATAAATTATTACTTTATCTCATTGTCAATTTAAAATAAGTTGTTTTAATTATTAGTAATAATTTTTATGTTTTCAAAAAATAAGAATAGTTTGCATAAATAAATTCGATCAAAATAATTTATATTTTTTATTGTTATTTTGAATATTAACTTTGATTGTTTGAATATTAAGAAATTAGAGAAATTTTAATTTGACTTTAAGAAATTTTATTGTATATTAGAAAAATAACTTTTAATTCTATGAAAAGATATAACAGAAAAAGAATAATGCACTAATTGACAGTTCATTTAACAACAATGAATAAAATTCTATTATTATATTATAAAATATCAAAATTTCTATCTATAATAGTATGTTTTTGTTAAAATTTCTATTTGTAATGGTATGTTATTCTCTAAAAAAATCAATTTGTTTGTGATTAAATACTTTTAAATTTTTTATACTATAGCCGAAATTTAATATTGAAACACTTAACTTAAATTTAATATTTTTTAATTATTTATACTATAGCTGAGTTTCAACTATCAATATTGAAAGTTAATAATATTCAAAATAATCCAAATATATCAAAAGTTTATAAATTATAAGATTTGTGAGTATATTATTTCTAAATTTTATTTTTACAAAATTTGGAAGCGCATTACTTGTTTATAAAAACACTAATATGATTATAATTTACGAAACTATTAGTTATGATAACATGATGTTAAAGGTCATGAAAAATGTTTATAATAAAATATAAAAAGATTTAGATAAGCACCAAAAGTGAGTAAAAATAATAATAAAAAAAGCATTTAAGTAAGTAACCAAATAATATATATAGGTAAATACTTGAATTTTTTATATTTATATAGCAATATTTTTTTTAAATTTGAATCTTGCAGAAAATACATAACTAAAGTTTATCCTATTGGATTGGGAGGGAAATAGAGATGTGGTAAATACAATAATAATGATACTAAATATATTAATATGTATTTGCTTTTCACATTATTAACAAATATGTATTTTATCTCATAGGTATATATTAAAATTTCAAATATTTGATGGAGAAATAAATGTTTATAACTTTATATGAAAATAATTGAACATTAATAGAATGTATAGTTGATGAATATAAAAAATCTATAGAGGTACATTTTTGTAACATGTTATAACATTTAGTTAAGCATATATTTATTATAAATTTTTTTATTTTAAAATTTTATTATATCTTATTTTTATTTATTGTAAAAATAAAGATACCATAGCAAATTCTGCAAGAAATCAATTGGCATGGGGGGAAATGAATGATAATATTATTGTGAGATTAACTAAATAAGAACATTTAAAATATGAATTTAAAATTTTTATTGTAGAAGAGATTCACTATGTATCAATAATAAAAGCAGAAGTATTAAATATTGAAGAGAAAGAAATTATTAAGGAAAAATAATAAGATCGAAAAAGATAAAAAATTTATAATTATAGCATAATTATTTTCTTTTATAGGAAAAATTATTTAATTTTTCATTAACAATAATCGTAGACCAGTCTATTTGTTTAAATACAGTTTCAATTTCCAAAAATAATAGTTAATTTGTTATTTTATAATAATATATTATATTGTATTTTCTTATGTTTAATATCTAATAACAAAGTTGCAAAAGTATAAGTTGTCACAATAGAATAAATTAATGTCTTCATTTATTTATGTGGTTAGAATTAATAATTTATTGCAAGTATGTTCATAATACTATGTTAAATAACAATATATTTTTTCAGAGGCAAAGAAATGAAAAATTAGTGAATAATTTTGAAATTTATCTTTAAACAAAAAAATTGTTATTTTATATTTTTTAATGAACAAATCCAACAGAACAAAAACAATATTAATAATGAACACAAGGTTTATTTTTTCGTTTGGCCAAATAATATAAAATTTCTCTTTTGATAAATGAAAAAAGGAATCAATAATTTTCACACTTAATAAGGTACAATCAAACTCAATAGTTTTTTTTTTTTTTTTTTGTATGTTATGTCTATTAACGGCAAAAAATTAATGATAGTTGCTCTATAATTTTCTCTCTATTTGCTAAGCAAATAAGAACTAATTCAATATTCAAATTACTGAATTGTTTGAAAGAATAAAGCTATTAATAATTTTAAATTATTAGATTATTAAATAAATTTCAACTTATATTAAAGAAAATTTTTGTTCAAAAAAATAAAAAAATAAAAGTATAATATTTAAAAAATTAATATAAATAAATAAATAAACTAAATCCAAAATATTTAATATAGTAAATAAAAATATATAAATAAATAAATTTTTAATATGAATTGAAAAAACAAAAGTTAAATCAAATTTTATATTTATTTTCAATTAAAAAATGTATTTATTTTATATTTATTTTAAATTAAATAGTCAAATCACCATATTTTTAAAAAAAAATATTTTTTTTTGTTCATTTTATTAGTTGGTAACACTAAGTTTTGCATTGATATACACAAGTGTAAAATCCAAATACAACACAATACTCATAAGTTCCACCGCATATTTCAGAAATAACATACTTCTTTACCTATAATTTAGTGTATTGCATGACTGTATAATTAGAAAAAGTCAAATAATATTTAAATATTTTATTTATAAAATTTCATAAATGCTCAATTTTTTCAAACTTGAAAAGTTTTATTTAAATTGGATAGAGATATTGAGAGAGAATATTGAATAATAATGTCAAATATACCAACAAAAAGAAAGTGGAGACTGTACAAAAAATAGTTTATAAATACATTATTATCAAATAACTTGCTATCTCACAAGTTAAAATTAAAAGTTAATTGTTCTATAATATTATTCAATGGAACAAGGATGATGTGCAAAAAAATTTATTATAAATGTTATACATATTGAAATATTAGTAGGATAATATGTAGGAAAACAAGTTTTATATCAACAGCTGAAAATAACATATATCATTTTCATTTTAAAAGAAAATAATTTCATGTGCATTTTTATTTTGCAATGACTATTAATAAAGTATAAGAACAAACAATACTAGTAAATGTATATTTATCGTGGAAATTATATGTTGTATCATTAAGAGGTGTTTGAGCATCATAAAAATATTAATAAAAAATGAAAAGTTAAAAAAAAAAAAAAAGTAACTTATACTAAAAATGTAACTTATAAAAAAGTTTTACTATTTAACATGTGCCATAATTTAAAAAATATATTATATAGTATTTATTTAAATTATTTATATATTATATAATATTTATATTGATATTTAAAATATAAATATTTATAAATTAAATTATATTTTAAAATAAGCTTCATAACGGAGATCAACGTTTAAAAAATAATAATATAATAATAGTAATAAAATTATATAACTGTCAAGAGATGAAATTTAGAATCTCTCTCCTTATATTTACATAAAATGAAATAAAATAAAAATTCTATAAAAAAATAACGTTTTTCAGTTTGAATATCTTTACGTTAGATTTATTTCCCCTTTCTCTATCAACAATAAGGCAGAGAATTATGAAATTATTGAGTAATTTTTTTTTCACCTTCACCTATCTTTTGGATTGGCTATACACACAAACTTACAAACCTTAATTCAATTTTTATTTAAAAATTTAATAATAATTAACAAATTCAAAGAATATAACTAATGAATTATATATTATGCAAGATTTTACACATAAGTATGTCATATCAAAGTGTTACTTGATTTTATTTTATATATAGTATATGATTTTAGAAGTTTAAATTAAAGTTTATATATATATATATATATATACACGCATTTCAAATTCAATACAATAAACATTAATGTGAAAGGTTATCTATATACTTGACAAAATTTCCATATATAAATGAACTTGGGAAAACGTAATTATTGTCAATGAATTAATAAAATCATATTTTTTTTTTATTGTAATAACCTTACTATTTATTCATATTATATTCATTCTAGTACTCATCAATTGAACATTAAAAGAGCATTTGACGATTAGTCAGTATTAATGATAATAATAATAATAATCTTGAATTTTTTGAAATATTAAAAAGAAAATAATTATATAATTCTAAAAATCATTTGAATTATTAAGTGTACATAAAAAATTTTAACTTTTTTGAGGCCACTTAATAACAAGTTAATTACTATTTCTAAAAAAAAAAAAAGTTAATTCGTAGAGTTTTAATTGGTCAATTTTTTTTATTATTATTATTTATCTAAAAGCATTTAAGATTTTTTAGTTGTTTGTTAATCTTCAAATATCTATTAACAACTACTGTATCATTTGAGATAAGAGTCATTTTATCATTTGAGATAAAGTCGATTGGTTTAGATTTGGTTGTTATTAAAAGATCAATTTTATATCTTATATATATAAACCCATAAACTACTGTATCAATACATTTCATCTCAACACTAAATCAATGGCTAACCTTAGACTGTTCACTACTCTTTTTATGTTCCTAGAATTATGCTTATTTTCGTTTGCAGAGTTGAATGATGTAAAGGTTACTGTGAAGGGATTGACCTCCATAGCTAAAACAGATGATACTTTTATATGTGCTACTTTGGATTGGTGGCCAAGTACAAAGTGTAATTATGGACAGTGTCCATGGGAACAAGCTGGCATTTTAAACTTGGTATTTTATTTTATTTTACTATTTTATTTTAATTTATTTTTGTTATTGTAATATATATGTTAATTTAAATTTAAATATTATTTGCAGGATTTGGAAAATAAGATCTTGATTAATGCTATAAAGGGTAAGAACTTATTGTTTGAGTTTTTATATTTGCTGCAATCGTTAGATTTTTTTTTTTATGATTTTTCATTTTAAGAAAATCTGATTAATTGTTAAAATAAAATTTTCAGCTTTTGGTAATTTGAGAATTAGAGTTGGAGGATCATTGCAAGATCAAATTGTTTATCAAGTTGGAGATGCCGTGAAAAAATTTCCTCATCTTAAGAGAGACGATAATGGCTTGTTTGGATTTAGCAAAGGACATCTTCCCATGGACAGATGGGATCAGATTAATAAATTGTTCAACAATACTGGGTATGCATCATACATACTTGTTTTTCTTTTTCTTTTCTTTTCTTTTAATTTATTTGATAATTTTTAAAATTTTTATTATAGGGTTATACATACATTTGGTTTGAATGCTCTCTTTGGAAAGCGGAATTCCAATGATTCAACAGGATTATGGTTAGGCAATTGGAATCCAAAAAATGCAGCTCATCTTATGAAATATACTATCTCTAAGGGATATAAGATTGACTCTTATGAATTAGGTAACTTTTTATAATTTAATTAAAATTTTCATATAAAATTAATTATATGTGAATTTCTTATATCCATTTTTTATATTCAGGAAATGAGTTGTGCTCATCTGGAGTATCTGCAAGGGTTAATGCTGTTCAATACAGTAAAGATATAATCTCACTTAAGAAATTAGTAAATAAATTGTATCCTGATCCTACTACAAGACCAAAAGTTGCAGGTCCAGCAGGGTTTTATGATGAGAAATGGTTTAATACATTTCTTCAAGAAAGCGGACCAGATGTTGTTGATGCAGTGACCATCCATGTATACAACCTTGGTCCAGGTATATATATATTTTTTATTTCTTTGATTTTGCTTTTATTATTATTATTATTTTCAATGTTGATATGAATGAATATGATATTATATGCAGGTGTGGATAAAAACCTCATTTATAAGATTCAAGATCCATATTTCTTGGATCAAATAGCACAAACATACAAAGATGTTTCAAACAGTATCAAGGAATTTGGTCCATGGTCAGGAGCTTGGGTTGGAGAATCTGGTGGTGCTTATAACAGTGGAGGGAAAGATGTGTCTCATACTTTTGCCAATGGATTTTGGTTAGAAACTAATTTACTAAAATGATCATAAATCAAAGAATACAAAGATATACTTATATATCAATTGATTTTGATTAAATATATTTTTTATTACTTTGAAACAGGTACTTTGATCAATTGGGCATAACATCAACATTCAATCACAAGGTTTTCTGTAGACAAGCCCTTATTGGAGGAAATTATGCACTTCTTAATACCACATCTTTTATACCAAATCCTGACTATTATGGGTATATATATATATATTTCTTTCATTTAAAGATTTTTAGAAAATTTATCCATATCCATTGATTTTTTTCTAATAGGATTGTTTTCATTTATTTTTTTTTTCTTAATTATGTATTAGTGCACTCCTGTGGCATCGTCTAATGGGAAAAACAGTGTTAGCTACCAGTCACGATGGCACTCCATACTTGAGAGCTTATTCTCATTGTTCCAAGAAAAAGGTAAATATATATTTATATTTTAAAATTTGATGAAACTTGTTGATTGAACTAATTAATTACAATTAGCATCTGGTTTTCCCCTGTATAAATTCATTTATTGGTTCCATTGCAGCCTGGTATTGCTCTACTTCTAATTAACATGTCAAACCAAACCACCTTTAGAGTTTCTATTGCCAATGATGATAATCCATATACAAACAAATATAAGCTGAGATCTTATAATGGAGCTGAACAGAGAGAAGAGTACCATTTGACTCCACAGGATGGGAACATACAGAGTGATGTAGTGCTATTAAATGGAACTCCATTGAAACTTACAAGCTCCTTAGACATTCCTTCAATGGAACCCAAGTATGCTGATTCTTCGTCTCCGATCACTATCGTTCCTGATTCCATTGTTTATGTCATCATTAAAGATTTCAAGGCTCCTGCTTGTGCTTAGAGAGAATATATAAAGATTGATCTTTTTGTTATGAGTTGTAAATAAGTTGGTAGGAGTTAATTGGATTAGCTAATAAGTTCAATTCTTTAGTATTTTCAGTTTATGTCATTCCTTCGTTTTCGATTTTATAAAATACTTGCTCCCTTAGTTGTTGTTTTTTTTGTTCATTTTGATTTTTCTATTATCTTTATGGTGTGTGTTATACTACTTCAAAATTTCTGCATAAACACTCAAATTAATTTATATATATGTGTATGTATATTTTTGGTTTTTTAGTGCTAAAATTAGATTACTATAGAAATATTTCATGGTCACCTATTTTTTTTTTTAGCATGGAGAGAGAAATCAAACTTAAATTAATAATTCAGACCGTATATGTACTTTTCCATTAAACTATACTTTGGTGTGTACATATTTTTTAATTTTAATCTCAATTGAATTTAATTATTCTTTCATTTGTTATTTACAAGTGCTTTTACTTCATTGAAGACCCCATTATATATAATGATTACATTAAGCTATATATAATGCCAGCAGTCTCATATATTTTCCTACATTTTTGAGCTAAAATTAGCATAAAACAAATAATAAATAACTCAGTACAAGTAGAGTTTGCCACTTAATTATATATAGATAGATTGATTCTCTTAACCTTTTATGCATCAATTTGTACATATTGGAGATATTTTTTTTTTTCATAATTCTGAGTTAAGGTGATCATAGATTACAATGTAAACCAGTCAATACTTAATACTACATTGAATGATAAAGTTTACAAAACATACAAAACATTCTTAATTTAGATTAGCTTTGTAGCCTACCAACTCCTAATTAGAAAAAGTCTATTGTTGGTTAATTATAATGTTATAAATTTTTTTTAGGCATTTCCATATATAAATATCTTATCATCAACTTGTAATTTGTAAGAATGGCCAATCTTAAAATTGCGTTATATTGCATTCTTTTGTCATGGTTTTCTCCCATTACATCATCCCTAAAAGACGATGTAAAAGTTATGGTGGAAGGGATGGCCTCCATTGCTGCAACCGATGATAATTTTATACGTGTAACTTTGGATTGGTGGCCTAGTACAAAATGTAACTATGATCAATGTCCATGGGGACAGGCTGGAATTTTCACTTTGGTATTTATATATATATATATTTATATTTTTTTCATTTTTTTTTTCAAATATTATTTTGTGAATTTCTTGAGTTTATTGATGTTCACAGGATTTGAAAAACAACATTTTGTCAAATGCTATTCACGGTAAGTTATGAATAGGTTAAGTTATGAACAAACAAGAATATCTAAGTTTCTTCATTGACATGTTAATTAATAATGGACTGAATTTTTTTCAAGAGAATTGATGAATATTTCTGCGTTGCATATATGAAGTATAATCATACATTGCATTTTCCCTTAAGCTCGTGCTCTCAAGAATTGAAATTATTTAGGTTTTGTTTTGAAAATGAAAATAAAAATTGATATTTTGAATATGAAATATTTCATCTTCTTCATTTTTTAGTATGCAAAGAATTTAAATTTTCTTTTTCATATATTTTTTAAATATGAATTGCTTGAATTCAAAAATTTTCTTTTTCTAAATTTGCAATATTAACTCAAGTTTCATACGTCAAGCTTTTATCTTTTTATTTTTTAACTGTTAGAAACCTTATTAAAATTTTGATTGTGGTAAAAATTTCAGCATTCGACCCATTAAGAATATGAGTTGGAGGATCATTGCAAGATTAAATGGTATACCAAGTAGGAAAATCATTCAAAAGATCATCATCATGCCCCCAATTTAAACCAAGAAAAGATGGGTTGATGGGATTTACTTCTGGTTGCCTCACCATGGACAAATGGGATCAACTAAATCACTTCTTTAACCAAACAAGGTATATATATATATATATATAAACCTAAACACCAATTAGCATCTCAAATGTTTTCATATGTATATAAACAATAACTTCTTCTTCTTCTTCTTCTTTTGTAGAGCTAAAATTACATTTGGACTAAATGCACTCATTGGAAGGCAAAGACCTAACAAAACTGGCTCAATTCTTTGGAATGGGAATTGGAATCCACAAAATGCTTATGATCTTATGAAGTACTCCATCTCAAAAGGATACAAGATTGACTCCTATGAATTAGGTAATTAATTAATTAATCATACCAAATTTTTACTAATTAATTATATTTTCCTTCAAATTCTTTGAGGTATAAAACCCATTATTTTTTTTTAAAAGGAAATGAATTGTGCTCAAATGGGGTTGATGCAAAGGTGGAGGCAGCACAATATGGAAAGGACAGATTGTATTAAAGAAACTTGTGAAAGAATTGTACCCAGATCCTAACACACAACCAAAAGTATTGGGTCCAGGTGGTTTCTTTGATCCACATTGGTTTAAAACCTATCTTCAACTTTCAGGGCCTAATGTTGTTAGTGGAATAACCCACCATATTTATAATCTTGGCTCAGGTATATAAATATACTTAACTCTTAATTATTTTATATATGTTATACAATATACGTTAATGCAGTTTTTTTTTTTCTTCTGTTCTTGTGTTTGTAGAAATAAAATTTCTGATTTAAAGAAAAATCTGCCTATTTTATGTTAAAAAATGTAGGTATTGATCCTGCCCTTATTTTAAAGGTCCAGGATACATTCTTCTTAGATCAAATAGCACAACTTTATGGAGAGGTCTCAGCAATAATCAAGAAATTTGGGCCATGGGCAGGAGCATGGGTGAGTGAAGGAGGTGGCGCTTTTAACAGCAGAAGCATGAATGTGTCACATTCCTTTGCTGATGGGTTTTGGTAATTATGACTACCTATTAATTAATTTTTCTTCTTTTAATATATCAACACAATTTATTAAAAAAAATTATCCTTATAGCAATTAATAATCGAATACCTGTCTTATAATATAAGAGATTAAGACTCAAATCTTGAAAATCTTTTTATGTGGATGTTCATTTGAAATAGGTATTTGGATCAATTGGGCATTTCATCGATTTTCGGTCATAAAGTTTTCTGCAGACAATCTCTTATTGGAGGAAACTATGGACTTTTAAATACTACAACCTTCATTCCAAATCCAGATTATTATAGGTATATATTATATACATATACATTCATATAATTAAGCTTTAGGTAAAGATTTTTATTGATACCTTTAGTATTATTTTTTTTTCCTAATACATGTGTTGCCTTTTGTATCAGTGCACTTCTATGGCATCGTCTCATGGGAAAGGATGTGCTTGCTACTAATCATGCTGGCTCTCCATATTTACGAGCATATTCTCATTGTTCAAAGCAAAAGGTACATTTGGGCTAATCTTAAATTTAGCATGTGTTTGTTTCCCCCTTAAATGATAATTAAAATGTATGCCTGAGAGCCTAAACTTATTTTATATAGCATGTCATTTATTGAAATTTGTTGACTTGGGATCCATTATTAAAAAGTCAAATGTTAATAGCAGAGGCAGAGGCGGAGGCAGAACCGCTTATATAGTTAGGCCCCATTAAAATAAAAAATTATATATATATATATATATATAGTGTGTGTGTGTGTGTGTGGTAGCCTTTCTGAAAATAAGTCTCAGCCTCTCACCATTTTTTGAACCACCACCACCATCCAATACTAAAATAATGAGCTGCTATATTTTTTGTCACCCTTACAATACTTTTCTAGTTCCACCCTACTTAATAGATAAAAATCTTAATGTTTACAAAATTAAAATATTTTTAAGAATTTGTAACTATAGTCAAAACTTTTAAATTGACTATTTTATTTTAATTCTAAAAATTAATTGCAATAATACTTGTTACACCTATCATTTGCAATTAAGAAGAAATTAATGCAAAATTATGATAGAATTGAGTTTGATAATGAATAGCTGGGGAAAAAAAAAAGGTATAATGAGTTATTTCTCACTTCAATTTGATCAAATTTGTGTAATTGTAATTAATTTTTAAAATTAAAGTAAAATTACCTATTTTGAGAATTTTTTATGTAATTTTAATTTTTTTTTATCATTAGACCTAATTTAAATCATTAACTATATTTTAAAATGTAGCTTTAATCATTGTGTTTACTAAATATTTCAAACTAGTAATTAAAAAAGTTCAATTGCCAAATGTAATAACAATATTAAAAGTAAAGTAGACATATATTCTAAGTGAACCATAGATTATTTATGTATTGTATATATTATGATCCTCAAACATAAAATTTTCCATCTCTTTTTGTTGCAGCCTGGCATTACTCTACTTCTTATGAACCTATCCAACTTAAGTACCTTTAATGTTTTTGTTACTAATGAAGAAAATCCACAAACAGATGCTTTTGGAGGTTTAAAACCGAGGGAAGAGTATCATTTGACACCGAAAGATGGCAATATCCTAAGTGATGTGGTGCTACTGAATGAAACTCCATTACTGCTTACATATTCATCTGATATTCCTCTCATGAATCCTAAGCTTGTAGATCCTTCTTTTCCCATTGTTGTTTCACCTATTTCATTGCGGTTTACCTATTATCCTTTTTTTTTTTTTTTTTTTTTTTTTTTGGGTTGATAGTACCTGCATTGTACATGGTAGAATCAAATTAAATTAAGAGCAATGCTTTTTGGATTAATTTGATTTAAATTATTATAAAAAATTTTAGTATAAAAATAACTTTATTAGAGTCAATTTTTTTCTAAATTTTTTTTCCAATTTTCTTCTAAGTATTAAAACTTGATATATAAATTAATGACAACTATTTTATTATTAATATTAAATTATTGACTATAGTGTCATTATCATATAATTAAATTATAATATGATAATTATACATTAAAATTTAACTATTGTTCAAATGAAATTTAATTAATATTGAACTATTAATTATAGTGCAAATTATCATATGATTAAATTATAATATACAATAATTATACAATGAAATTTAAGTATTCTTAAATTGAATTTTAATTAATTTGAACAATTGAATATAGTGTAATTATTATATTATTAAATTATAATATGATAATTGTACATTAGCATCTAAGTATTATTCAGATGAAATTTAATTAATATTGAACTATTAATTATAATGCAAATTACCATATAATTAAATTATAATATACAATAATTATACAAAAAAAAAATTAAGTATTATTAATTTGAACTTTGATTAATATTGAACTATTAACTATAGTGTCATTATCATATTATTAAATTATAATATGATAATTATACATTAAAATTTAAGTTTTATTCTATTGAATTTTAATTAATATTGAACTATTACCAATAGTACCACTTAATATTCTATTTAATCAAGTCTCAATTTTTATCAATTAGACTTTAATTCAATTAAATTAATAGTAATAGTGCCACATCATATTCTATGTTAATTAAACCATAATTTTTCATCAATTAAGCTAATTTAATTCAATTAAATTAAAAATAATATATAATGTCACATCATATTATATGTGAATTAAGTATCAATTTTCATTAGTTGCATTTTAATTCAATTAAATTAATATTGATGGTGATCATGAAACAATTTTTTATTAATCATAGTAATTTAATTCAATTAAATTAAAAATAATATATAATACTACATCATATTATACGTAAATTAAATCTCAATTTTATCAATTGAATTTTGATTCAACTAAACTAATAGTAATAGTAAGTAATAGTATTATATAACATTCTATATAAATCCAAACCATTTTTTATTGTTATTATTCATAATTACAATAAAGATTATAACTAAATTTTAATATAATAATCTTCTAATATTAGTTAAATAGATGACATATCACCCAATCCATACCCACCCTAACCCGTCCATTTGATACTTCTAACTACATCATACTATCTTTTTTCATGTTTTTTAAACTTTATTTATATTTGAAGTTCAAAAGTCCTTTTTTAATTAGGTAATTTGTCGTTAATTTGTGTTATTGGTATAGAAATTAAGAAGAGGGCCAAAAAAACATAAAATAACATGTTATAAAAAATTATAGTGAATAAAATTGCAAAGTCAAGCATAAAGCCATAATGCAAGCCTTGCAATTTTCTGAATTTTTTTAATTAGATTTAATTATGAAAGATTCATAATATTACACGATTTTGCATAGCAATAAAAATTTTAGATTAAGCAATGGATTAACCTAAAGGATGGAAATAGAAAATAGATATATTGATAATTTGTGTTAATTTGATTTATTAGTAGGGACATTAAAAAGATGGCTAAAAAACATAAAACATCATGTTATTAAAAAATTATAATCAACATAAAATAGCATGTAAAATTTATCAATAAACATGAAGAACTAAAATTTATCTTGTCTTTATTTTCAATAAATAAATTGTAAATTCTAAAGCATTAATGTAATTATTCATTAATGGTGTTTGTAAGTTTCAAAATATACTAATTAAGAAAGATACTAAAAATTCAAATTTAAAATATGAAAATCCTAATTTTTTCATCAAGGATATATTGTCTACAACATTGAAATGACAAAATTGTCTGTACATTAAATAAGAAAAGAAGTCTAATTTACCCTATTGATCTTATCAAATTGATGGAGAAAGTTTTATTATTAAATTAATACACTCCATACACAATGTAATAGTCCCTCCATTAAAAAAAAAAAAAAAAAAGTATTTGACTACTTTGGATATCCCAAATTATAGTCTATTTTCTATATTTTTAAAGCAATAATTAATTTATTTCCTAAAATACCCTTAATAAATTTCTATTTTTATAAAAAAAAAATATTTTTCTAGATTCCATATTTTTAAGAAATTAATTCTTACTACAACTTTTCATCTACTTTTAAAGTTTCTTTTATAATTTCTTTAATTAAAACTAAAAAATAATTCAAAAAAACAAACAACATGGGCATTCTAATTTGAAGCAATTTGGCTGTTCTAATGGCCACTAATATTAATTGCATGTGCCACTATAAAAAAATATATTTAATACCTAATAATTTTTGAATTGCACTTTAAATATTGTAAAGTAATATTAAAGATAAAAAAAAATTACTTATAAAATTAATTAATATAATTATATTAACTACAATTTCTTAATCTTTATGAAAAAAGTAAACATGCCTTTTTTTTTTTTTTTGAAATGTGGAAATATATTTTACACTCACAATAAAATGAAATTCATTTGAAATTCGTGAAAAATAAATTTTACCTAATTATAAGAGAGGGTGTATTATATATTCATATGTGTTATAGATGATTAATGGATTGATTGTGATGTAATGTTAGAATTAAATTCATTTAGCCTTTCAACACCTCATAATTATTTATGACAATTAAATTAATTATTGTAAATTCTAAGCGTAAATATCTATGTTTAGGTTGGTCGTTTCTAGTTTGTAAAAATGTGACTTGAATCCAACTAAGTGATTGAAATTTTAATTAGTTATTTATATATTTACTCATGAATAAGTTTTAAAAGTAAAGGAATTTGTAAAAGAAACGAGCAAAAAAAAAAAAGTAATAATGAGATAGAGAATTCTGAAATTATAAGTAATTTATTTTACCTATCTTTTGCATTAGCTAAACTCATACACACTATTTCAAAAAGTCATATGACCAAAAGGCTTTTTTACTTTATATATAACAAAAATTCAACCTTATACTTAGTTAATTATATACATATATGTATATATACATATATAAATATATGTATATATACATGTACACATATATTTAATCAACTTAAAAGAAGAGGCAAAATTTTATGAATATTAATAATTATTTTTTTCTTTTTCTACTAAATTTTTAATATAAATCACATGAAATTATTTTTTTATCATAATGCTTGCATCTCCCCCTTAATTACATAAAAATATATAAAATCCACCAAAATAAAATTTAATAATAATTAATTTACGTGTATATTCTCTATTACATTACATACACTTGCAAATTATTATGATAAAAAATTAAATAATTTGCAAATATTTTGTTGTAATTTTTCTCTTCTCATATTTACCCTTTAATTAAATTTTTATTTTAAAATTTAAAATAATAATTAAAAATTTAAAAAAAGTATAACTAATGAATTTTTTTTTGCAAGATTTTACACGTAAACATATCATATGAAAATTTTCCTTGATTTTATTTTATTTTATAAATTTAAAAGTTTTAGCACATGTTGCCTTTCAAATTATGTCACAATAGGTATTTATGCGAAAGGTTAAATATATTATTGACAAAATTTGCATGACTATTCTTCACATAAGAACATGTTGCGTTACAAAGTTTGTCACAATAAATATTAATGTGGAAGGTTATAAATATCTTGACAGAATTTGCATGAATATATTCTTCATATAAGAAAACTTTGTGAAAGCCTAATCAATTATTGTGAAGGAATGCAATCACATATTTTTTGTGTTGTAATAAATTTTATTATATATTTAATTATTATATTCATCTTACTCAAATGAATAGTAGAGAAGATTTTGATCATTTAACAATATTATTAAATTAAAAATATAATAATAATCTTGAACAATTTTTGAGATATTGGAAAGCAATTAATTGTACAATGATAAACATCAATTGAGTTATGTTAAGATTAAGTATGCCTAAAATTTTTAACTTTGTTGCTTTATAGCAAATTAATTACTATATTAATTAGGAAAAAATTAATATATATATATATATATATATATATATATATATATATATATATATATATATATATATATATATATATATATATATATATATATATATATATATATATATATATGTATATATATATTGTTTTTAAATGTCAAATATCTATAACAATATTATTAATATTTAGTTAGTTTAGATTATCATTTTAGATAGATTTATTTGACTTGAGATAAAAAGTTATTTGAATTGAGATAGAGTTTGTTTAGATTATCATCTAAGATAAGAGTTATTTGGGATAAACTATTATTTTTTAGATTATCATTTGAGATAGATATACTTAATACTACATTGAATGATAAAGTTTACAAAACATACAAAACATTCTTAATTTAGATTAGCTTTGTAGCCTACCAACTCCTAATTAGAAAAAGTCTATTGTTGGTTAATTATAATGTTATAAAATTTTTTTAGGCATTTCCATATATAAATATCTTATCATCAACTTGTAATTTGTAAGAATGGCCAATCTTAAAATTGCGTTATATTGCATTCTTTTGTCATGGTTTTCTCCCATTACATCATCCCTAAAAGACGATGTAAAAGTTATGGTGGAAGGGATGGCCTCCATTGCTGCAACCGATAATAATTTTATATGTGCAACTTTGGATTGGTGGCCTAGGACAAAATGTAACTATGATCAATGTCCATGGGGACAGGCTGGAATTTTCACTTTGGTATTTATATATATATATATATATATATATTTATATTTATATTTATATTTTTTCCTTTTTTTTTTCAAATATTATTTTGTGAATTTCTTGAGTTTATTGATGTTCACAGGATTTGAAAAACAACATTTTGTCAAATGCTATTAAGGGTAAGTTATGAATAGGGTAAGTTATGAATAAACAAGAAAATCTAAGTTTCTTCATTGACATGTTAATTAAGAATTGATTGAATTTTTTTCAAGAGAATTGATGAATATTTCTGCATTGCATAAATGAAGTATAATCATACATTGCATTTTCCCTTAAGCTCGTGCTCTCAAGAATTGAAATTATTTAGGCTTTGTTTTGAAAATGAAAATAAAAATTGATATTTTGAATATGAAATATTTCATCTTCTTCATTTTTTAGTATGCAAAGAATTTAAATTTTCTTTTTCATATATTTTTTAAATATGAATTGCTTGAATTCAAAAATTTTCTTTTTCTAAATTTGCAATATTAATTCAAGTTTTATACGTCAAGTTTTTATCTTTTGATTTTTCAACAGTTAGAAACCTTATTAAAATTTTGATTGTGGTAAAAATTTCAGCATTCGACCCATTAAGAATACGAGTTGGAGGATCATTGCAAGATGAATTGGTATACCAAGTAGGAAAATCATTCAAAAGATCATCATCATGCCCCCAATTTAAACCAAGAAAAGATGGGTTGATGGGATTTACTTCTGGTTGCCTCACCATGGACAAATGGGATCAACTAAATCACTTCTTTAACCAAACAAGGTATATATATATATATATATATATATATATATATATATATATATATATATATATATATATATATATATATATATATATATATATATATATATATATATATATATTAGCATCTCAATTATTTTCATACGTATATAAACAATAACTTCTTCTTATTCTCTTTTTTTTTTTTTTTTCGTAGAGCTAAAATTACATTTGGACTAAATGCACTCATTGGAAGGCAAAGACCTAACAAAACTGGCTCAATTCTTTGGAATGGGAATTGGAATCCACAAAATGCTTATGATCTTATGAAGTACTCCATCTCAAAAGGATACAAGATTGACTCCTATGAATTAGGTAACTAATTAATTAATTAATCATACCAAATTTTAACTAATTAATTATATTTTCCTTCAAATTTTTTGCGGTATAAAAACCATTATTTTTTTTTTTAAAAGGAAATGAATTGTGCTCAAATGGGGTCGATGCAAAGGTGGAGGCAGCACAATATGGAAAAGACATGATTGTATTAAAGAAACTTGTGAAAGAATTGTACCCAGATCCTAACACACAACCAAAAGTATTGGGTCCAGGTGGTTTCTTTGATCCACTTTGGTTTAAAGCCTATCTTCAAGTTTCAGGGCCAAATGTTGTTAGTGGAATAACCCACCATATTTATAATCTTGGTTCAGGTGTATAAATATACTTAACTCTTAATTATTTTATATATGTTATATAATATACGTTAATGCAGTTTTTTTTTCTTCTGTTCTTGTGTTTGTAGAAATAAAATTTCTGATTTAAAGAAAAATCTGCCTATTTTATGTAAAAAAATGTAGGTATTGATCCTGCCCTTATTTTAAAGGTCCAGGATCCATTTTTCTTAGACCAAATAGCACAAGTTTATGGAGAGGTCTCAGCAATAATCGAGAAATTTGGGCCATGGGCAGGAGCATGGGTGAGTGAAGGAGGTGGCGCTTTTAACAGCGGAAGCATGAATGTGTCACATTCCTTTGCTGATGGGTTTTGGTAATTATGACTACCTATTAATTAATTTTTCTTCTTTTAATATATCAACACAATTTATTAAAAAAAACTATCCTTATAGCAATTAATAATCGAATATCTGTCTTATAATATAAGAAATTAAGGCTCAAATCTTGAAAATCTTTTTATGTGTATGTTCATTTGAAATAGGTATTTGGATCAATTGGGCATTTCTTCGATTTTCGGTCATAAGGTTTTTTGCAGACAATCTCTCATTGGAGGAAACTATGGACTTTTAAATACTACAACCTTCATTCCAAATCCAGATTATTATAGGTATATATTATATACATATACATTCATATAATTAAGCTTTAGGTAAAGATTTTTATTGATGCCTTTAGTATTATTTTTTTTACCTAATACATGTGTTGCCTTTTGTATCAGTGCACTTCTATGGCATCGTCTCATGGGAAAGGATGTGCTTGCTACTAATCATGCTGGCTCCCCATATTTACGAGCATATTCTCATTGTTCAAAGCAAAAGGTACATTTGGGCTAATTTTAAATTTAGCATGTGTTTGTTTCCCCCTTAAATGATAATTAAAATGTATGCCTGAGAACCTAAGCTTATTTTATATAGCATGTCATTCATTGAAATTTGTTGACTAGGGATCCATTATTAGAAAGTCAAATGTTAATAGTAGAGGCAGAGGCGGAGGCAGAACCGCTTATTTAGTTAGACCCCATTAAAAAAAAATTATATTTTATACATATATATAGATATATATATATATATATATATATATATATATATATATATATATATAGTGTGGTAGCCTTTTTGAAAATAAGTCTCAGCCTCTCACTATTTTTGGAACCACCACCACCATCCAATACTAAAATAATGGGCTGTTATATTTTTTGTCACCCTTACAATACTTTTCTAGTTCCGCCCTACTTAATAGTTAAAAATCTTAATGTTTACAAAATTAAAATATTTTTAAGAATTTGTAACTATAGTCAAAACTTTTAAATTGACTATTTTATTTTAATTCTAAAAATTAATTGCAATAATACTTGTTACACCTATCATTTGCAATTAAGAAGAAATTAATGCAAAATTATGATAGAATTGAGTTTGATAATGAATAGCTGGGGAAAAAGAAAAGGTATAATGAGTTATTTCTCACTTCAATTTGATCAAATTTGTGTAATTGTAATTAATTTTTAAAATTAAAGTAAAATTACCTATTTTGAAAATTTTTTATGTAATTTTAAATTTTTTTTATCATTAGACGTAATTTAAATCATTAACTATTGGATTTTAAAATGTAGCTTTAATCATTGTGTTTACTAAATATTTCAAACTAGTAATTAAAAAAGTTCAATTGCCAAATGTAATAACAATATTAAAAGCAAAGTAGACATATATTCTAAGTGAACCATAGATTATTTATGTATTGTATATATTATGATCCTCAAACATAAAATTTTCCATCTCTTTTTGTTGCAGCCTGGCATTACTCTACTTCTTATGAACCTATCCAACTTCAGTACCTTTAATGTTTTTGTTACTAATGAAGAAAATCCACAAACAGATGCTTTTGGAGGTTTAAAACCGAGGGAAGAGTATCATTTGACACCAAAAGATGGCAATATCCTAAGTGATGTGGTGCTACTGAATGAAACTCCATTACTGCTTACATATTCATCTGATATTCCTCTCATGAATCCTAAGCTTGTAGATCCTTCTTTTCCCATTGTTGTTTCACCTATTTCAATAGTTTTTGTAGTGCTAAGAGATTTCAGTGCCCCTGCATGTGGTTAATTAAGTAGGAGATTGTTTCCTAGTCCTTAATTTTTTCACTGCTTGTGCATGTTAGAATATTTATATGATTATAAGCTGGGAAGTAGTATAGACATCCACGCAAGATACGTTTACGATATGACGCGCACAAATTAGCGTAATAATTCTTTTAAAAATTAATATTTTATCGCATCGGAAAAGTATATGATATTTTGACACGATATAAATACATGAAAAATAATTAAAACGTCGATACTTAATAGATTATAAGCTATTTTCAATAGACATAATGAAATCAACCTTATCAAAAATATAATAAAATGTAATGCAATATAATTAAATGGGCATTCTATTCATATATTTAGTATTGCTTAGTGTTATAATATTATGACTATATTTTATTCTCACTGCTAAGGTAATACCAAATGGCAAAGATGTGTTAGTGGTGGAGGTGATAACTAGTGATATGACACCTTATATTTTGAATTCAATGATTGAAATTATACAAACATATGGATCATTTTTATTTTTATACGAGAGGATTTCAATTATTTTTTCATTCTTTTTTTTTTTTTTTTGGTAGCATTTCACAACAGTTACCTGTTTGTAAAAGTTCAGGGTTGATTGAATTGGATTTTCAATATTAATTTTAAGGCTTTCCGGATACAATGGCGTGATAACTCCAACTTATTTTATATAATGGTTCAATTAATTAAACTTTCCTTTACATAACTATTCTTCAAATGTTTCTCATTGGTTCAAAGAATAAATTCAGCTGAGACTTTTAGGGCAACAGAAAGAGAAAACCATTTTCAATCCCTTTATTTTGAAGTGTTCTCAACCAAGATTCTTATCCACTTCTAAAAGTAGAAACCTACGAAAAAGTTGATGTATAAAGGCCACTTTTAGCCATTAAATATTAAAGATGAAGCGTTAAGATGCAAGACTCGTAGATACAAAAAGAATACTTTACTTGAGAAAATAGCCTAAAAGATCCAAACCAGGCTTTGCATGCAAAGCATATCCAACTTTACTTGTATCCAATTCCTAGTTACAGCCTATGACCAACCATAACAATCTTCCTCTTTCTCTTTCTCTAGGCTTCTTCATCTTCAAAAATAAAACTGGCCCACAAATGGGTTCAAGACAATTGTTCAAGAAGTTTACATTTCAGCTCAAGAAATGGAATATCTGATCAAGCAAACTAGCAGGTGAATGCAGCAATTTCGTTACTTTTCTTTTTGCTATTAGGAACCGTCCTTATGACAATTGATTGCTTCTATTAGGGTGAGATTTTCGGGACAACCAAACATACAAGGGCCTGGCAGTACTAGAGAAAGAAGAACACCTCCTCTTCAGAAAACCCCATCTTTCAAAGAAGGTAATTCTTTAGCAACTTCTGAATTGAATTTAAAATTTCTAAAACTTACGAAAAAAAAAATCATGAAATTAAAATTTTAGGTTTTCTTTATAATCTCATTTTTTTTGGTACGAAAGACTAAAACAAGAAAATTGAATGCTATTTTTGTAATAAAAAATAATTTATACAATCCATAGTCTTCTAAAATAAGAGATTTCATATAAATTCACATATTTCAGATATTGAAAAATTTTCAACAATATACAAATTTTATTTTCTTGTTGTTGATCCAACAAGGAACTTCTGCCAATTCCAAGAATTTTTATCTATACTTCAAGCCACTACCAACATATGGAGAAATGACAAGATTCTGATTATAATGGTGGATTTTGCAGAAAAAAAGAGACCTCAGAACTGGTTCAGGAGACAGATTTCTTGGCAGATGAATCAAGATCATGATTCCTATATTGGAATTGAGCAAGCAGCTGCAGTAGCAGCTGCTGCTTATGCAATTTCATCTCTGAAAGAATCAAGCAATATCCCAGAACAAAAAAAGATCAGCCAAGGCCCTGACTCTTCATTTGCTCGAATCAAGAGCAGAAAGGAAGGTACGGCAACAAGCCCAGGACAGAAAAAGATCAGTGAAGGTCCTGACCCCTCTTGGGCTCGAGCCAAGAGCAGAAAGGAAAACACAAAGGCAACAACTATTTCAAGCTCAGAACTTGGTACAGCTTCTACAAAATTTGTTTCAGGTAATTAAAGTTCACTTTTTCATGCAAAATATAGTTAAACTATTTACAATATGATTAATCAGGTGAAGACACAAGGAGAAGTCCAGAAATCCCAGTTGAAAAAAAACCAGTGAAGGTTATTGAGCCTGCACCATCAGTGAAAAAGACTCCAACTTTTACTGATAAGCCTACAACACAGATGGAAAAGGTTCCAACTTTTGCAGAGGAGCAATTGAGAAGAACGGATGAAATTCAACCTGAAAAACCTACCATAAAACCTGAAAGGGGAATGCGAAAACCTGAACTGCCTGCCACAACTAAACCTACAATCTCACCGTTCGACCGGCAAACTTCAACAGGACCTGAAATAGGAGGAACAGAAGCAGATATTTGGGAGAGAACAGAGCTGGCCAGAATAAAAAAGAAGTACCTCTTTGAAGACTGATCTTTTTTCTCTCTCTCATTTTCAAGGCTTTTCTCTTCTACTGATACATAAAAATTTTCAGGTATGAGGAATTGAATGCTAGAATAATTTCCTGGGAGAACAATAAGAAGGCAAAATCTAGACGCCGTCTGGATAAAACAGAGGTTTGAACCAATTTTTATCCCCTCTTTTGTTTGCAATTTAAACAGAATCATAGACAATGATATCCCATTTACTCTTATCTATCTACAGAGTGAATTAGAGAGGAAAAGATTAAAAGCCTTTGAACAATTTCATAGCGAGGTGGATGATATCAATCAGATTGCCGCAGGAGCAAGATCAAAGGCAAACGAAAGGCAAAGAAAAGAAGAGTTAAAAGCAAAAGAAAAGGCAAATCAAATTAGAAAAACAGGAAAAGTTCCTAGCAAATGTTCCTGCTTCTGAAATATCTAACAATTGTATTTAGTCCTTATCTGGTTTGAGGGGAAAAAAACACAGCAATCTTTTCTTTCTTTGTCGGAAAATGTAAAGAAAAACATTTCTTGCACAACTCTGTATCTTATATATCATCTATAACAAGCTATGTAAAGACTTTCTTTTATACTATCGACTTCGCAAATCAAGAAACGGGGAAGCTAAAAACTCTAAATTCCATTTACAATTTCCAGTCAATCTTGGGAATTTCAACAATAATTAGTCCTATTGCATCAAGAATTTAGCTGTAAATTGAAATTAAAAGTCTAGTCTAGGAAACAGAGAGGACCATTATCTTATTAATTATTCTTGGACATAAACTGATATTATCTCTACAAAATGAAAATTTCAAATAAAACTAAAATAGAGTAAATTAATTAAACAGACCATAGAAGATAGAAAGGTCTTAGCATCTTGTAGAAGAACAAACATAAAAGAAGTAAAAGGGAAAATACAAGAAGTAGACTTGGCCTTTACATATATTGTCAGTGTTTCTTCAAGAACCCTTGAGCCATCTTCAAGTAATCACCATACCCACCTTCAGAACTGTCATCGCCACCGCTTGAATGTGATGATGAGTGTGTCGTACCGGAGGCAGAGTGGCCAGAAGTGGTAGTGGAAGAATGGGAGGAGGAATGGTTCTTCAAGAACCCTTGAGCCATCTTCAAGTAATCACCATACCCACCACCAGAATGGTCGTCACCACCGCTTGAATGTGGTGGGTTGTGTGTTTGAGTTGTGCCAGTGGCAGAGTGGGCAGAGGCAGTAGTGGTGGCGGTGGTAGAAGAATGGGAGGAGTGGTACTGGTGGAGATAATCCTCAGCCTTCTCTACATACTTACCAAAACTCTTCTCCTCTAGCTTGCCATAGTGAGAAGCAGCTCCAAGAAGATCAGCAGCAGCACCAGCAACTTTGCCTTTATCAACCTTGTCTGATTCATGGCTGACCGTAGATTTCGCCGCCTGAGCAACTAATTTTGCACTTGAGAGGAGCTCAGAGGAAGATGGTGGTGGGTGGTGGTGGTGGTGGTGCTTGGTGGGTTTGTTGTTATGAGAATCTGTTGATGACTCCATGGATGTTTTGGATTGGATTTTGGATATAATACAATAATTGAAGAAGATATGTATATGGGTTTGATATATATATATATATATATATATATGAGTGGTTATGGTTGTTTGAACTATGTGGGGGTGATAAAGGGGTTTTTTCCTCGCGCTGTCCGGTTCACAGGGCAGGGGATGCTTCCTTTTCAGTGTTAATGGCGTGTTGTTCTGAACAGATGTAGGATCAACATTGGCCACGCGTTTTTTGTGCTTTGTCAACTTTTTTTTTTTTTTTTCCAAATTGTCAACTATCAATTACCAGCTCTTAATTTATTTAACACATTATATTGGATTTTATTTTTTTTTAAAACATTATATTGATTTTTTCTCTTCATTTATTTTAGTGCATTATTGTGTGCGTGTTTTAAATTAGCTAAAATTTATATCATTTTATGTTTTACCATATAAATTTGATTATATTAATAGTCAAACTAAAGAAAATATATTTGAGATGTCACCAATTTTATAAAAAATGTTAAAATGAAAGATTATTTCTATTATTTAGTTTATTATGTTTCTGTAAATATTTTTTTCTCTAATATAAAAAAAAAATAAAGTTAATATATTTGAGTTAAATTGAGAAAAATTTACGGGTCAATTACTATTTAGAAATGGTAAGATTTAACTCAAAATGCTAAGTGTATACTGGAAATAACACTAAAATTAAAATATAAAAATCATACTGCGACTCACAATTTCTTGTTTTTAAGTCTTATCATTTCATAACAATTGTTGAATGTCTTCAAATAATGTCTTTTCACCCTCTAATTAGTAAAAAAAAAATTTAATTGAATTTCTGAACAGATAAATGTACAACATTTCATCACAAAAAAATTTAAATTTAATTGAAGTTATGAGTAGATAAATTTAAAATATTATTATCATGGATAAATAGTTATAGTCCTACTCATTTTTCTCATTTTTAAGATATGAAAAGTAGAAAGTCTTGATAATTAAGTTTCTCTAATTACCAAATTATCATTAATTAAATAAAAAATATTAAAAGAAAAAAATTATTATATATTATGCAACCCATGTTATTATTTCGGCCAGTTAAATTTACAATTAACATAAAAAAATATCATCGTCATTAAAATGATTTTCTTGTAATATCTTATGACATCACCAGATATTATTTAACTATATATGAAGCTTTATTATCTGGGGGAAATTGAACATAATCACCTTACTCCATTTAAGTTGAATAAGCATGTTTGTTCAAAATGGTAAAGATGACAACATTTTATGGTGGTGTCAATAGGATGTCAACATAATGACGTGGGAGACTTGTACTTTGGTGGTATATATGGAAATGATCACCTTTAATCTTCAACATTATCACATACAACAGTTGGTACGCCCCAGAGGAGTGGCACCTGAGAACACATGTACATTGGCTTTGGCTAAATAGCTAATGCAACATGTGTTCTCAGGTCACCCCTTTGGGGCACCCTGTTCAGTGTTGACATTACATTAATTTCTGAAGTTTCAGAATAAATATTCCACAATTTCAACTTGTAATTTCTCATAATGAGCATCAAAAGTTGCTTTTATTTTCCTCTATTGTAGAGTTTGTTTTCATTTCTTTTTTCTTATTGCTCAACATCTATTCTATTTATTTCTTTGTTACAGGGAAGGGAGTTTGCAGTTTCAGATATTAATTCCTTACGTTTTGAGGTATACATTCAATTATTGAATTATTAATAATAAAAAAATATAATTAAATATATTTATAGCATTCTTTTTTTATTTATAAATTAGATGAATCGAAATAATATTATAAATTTTAAAATAAAGAATAATTCTTTTCTTTTTATCACTTTCATTAAATTGGTGAGATATTTGGCTATAAAGATAAATAGTGACTCAAACTTAGGATCATTGAGAGTTATTTTCAAATTTCATTAGATTTTAGTATAATATATAGTTAAATTTTAAAATTAAAAACATAAAATTACAGCTAAATTAAAAACTTCAAAGTTCCAAAACCCTAATTAAGACCCCACTACACCACAATCCAGCCCCCCAAAAATTGGCATGGAGATTGATCCCCCACAGCAAGCACAACCCAAAATTAAAGATAAAGACCTCTTCAAGGCCGCAGAGGCTGGCGATGCTTCCACATTCGAAGCCCTTTCACCAGAAAACCTTGCTAAAGCACTTTCTCTCCAAAACGACGACGGCCGCTCCCTCCTTCATGTCGCCTCCTCTTCCGGTCACCCCGAGGTATGTTGCACTACTCGCTTAACCTCGATTTGCGATTTAATTCCTTCTCGTTTTATTTGTGAAATTTGATTTTAGCTGTTTTAATGGATTTAGGTGGTCAAAATACTATCAGATGTGGATGAATCAAAAAAAGTGGTGAATAGCAAAGATGAGGAAGGTTGGGCACCGCTTCACTCTGCAGCCAGCATTGGGAATCTGGAAATTGTGGAGATTCTCTTAAGCGGAGGTAAATGAGTTCATTTTCATTTGTTTCACTGTCCAACGACAATTTGTGATTGGGATTATGCTTATATAGACGATTGAGGCTATTGTACTGGTAAGTTGCAGCAATTGGACCATTTTATCGGAATTTCCAGTAAAATAAGAGTCATTTTTGAGTTTTTTCCCACATGATTTAGGTTTGCCTTCTCTATGATTAAAATTATGCCAACAATTGGAAATATTACGGGCTGATTCGATGAGTAAGATCATGTGTTTCGTTGCGTTTTACATGTCTAATGCTTTTTTATTACTGATAATCTCTATTTATTTTGTCACTGTTTTTTTTTTGCTGTTGTAATTTTTTGAGAATTTGAGATAAGATTTTGGAATTCTCTGATTTATGCGTTTAAAGTGTAAGCTAATCATGATTGTTTCCAGTGGCTTAATCAGGTGGGGATAGGCAGGAGCCTTGGTCCCCAAACCACTTGGAAATGTTTATATTACTCCTATATCATTAGTATTATTTTTTAATTTGTCCTTTTAAATTTCAAAATTGGTTCCTCCAAAATTAAATATTTATAAATAATTTCAAATATTAAAATTATTTAATTAATGTTCATCCTGTAAATATGGAAGATAAATTAATTAAAAATAGATACTTTTATGAAAAATATAATTAGCTATTATTATTTGAAGCAAAAATTATTGGAACATTTAGAAAAAAAAAAAAAAAAAAAAAAAAAAAAAAACTAACCTTTTTATTTTTCCTTATTCTCTTATTAATTTTGGTCCCCCCAAATAAAATTCTTGTTCTGCCCTGATTGTTTCTATAGGAGCTGATGTTAATTTGAAGAATGATGGTGGTCGCACTGCTCTTCACTATGCTGCCAGCAAGGGAAGATTGAAGGTTGCTGAACTTCTCATATCACATGGTGCAAAGATTAATCTGAAGGACCAGGCTTGTGACTTCACTCAACTGTACTTTATCTTATATTAGTAACTTCGTTTTAAACCTTAACCCCTATTGACATATGTGCTGTATTACAGATAGTTGGCTCAAAATCATGGACTTCCTTTTTAAATGTAATGTTTTAACTTTTGTTCAGGTTGGTTGTACCCCATTGCATCGAGCAGCTAGCACAGGGAACTCAGAGGTGTGCGAGCTTTTAATCGAGGAAGGAGCTGAGGTTGATGCTACTGATAAGGCTGGTCAAACTCCTCTCATGAATGCAGTCATTTGCCACAACAAAGAGGCAAGTTTGCTCAGAATTACTTGGAAACATATCTCATTTTCTAGCAGATTGTCCAATTGGCAATCTCCAATCACCGTCGATTAAATCATGCCTCTGAATCCACTTGTTTGTGATTTGTATATATTTTTTTTGCCATCCATAGTTTAGACTAGGCTTTGTTGAGAATATTATTGATTTACTTTTCAGATTTTAGTATATTGTAAAATTTGTAAATAGAAATGACTGCAAAGAGAGTTTTAGCTTAATTCTAGCCTTGCTAAACTTCAACTGAACAATCACCTTCCTAGAAATAAGAATGGTTCTGCCTTCCTTTCCAATCATTATTTAGAGAAAGGAACTAGAGGAATGCAATAGATTTGCCCCACCACATTGGGTAACTGCCTTACCCGCCCTTATACCTGCTTATATATTGGATTGATGTTTACGTTTTCGGGTAGAATAGATGCAATATTTCCTCTATAAAACTTGCCCACTTGTTGAATTGTCATCCTTATCCATGGAGTAAACTCAGTACACCTAGCGATAATCTTAAGTGCAGTTCATGGGTTTGAAGTCACACCTTTTCCCCAAGAGAGAATAAAAAATGTCGAAAAATTATGGAATGGCTGGTGGCAATCTTGGTATTTCCTGATAGTTGCAAACCTACAAAGGTTGAACTTGACTCAGCCAATTGATTTGTAGAGGTGATTTTAAATATTAGAACTGTGGTTTGTTTATCTTGATTCTTGAAGGAAGACCAAACTATGATAATATATGAAACGATACCAACATTGACTTTATATGAAAATAGTGATTCAATTAATTATATTGGTTTGTGTTTGGTTGATAGGTTGCTCTCCTTCTTATAAGACATGGAGCAGACGTGGATGTGGAAGACAAGGAAGGATACACTGTTCTTGGTCGAGCATCTGATGACTTTAGGCCAGCGCTGATTGATGCTGCTAAGACTATGCTTGAAGGATGATTCTAAACTTTTACGAAGTTTGATGGGGAATTTTTAAGCAAGTAGTTGGATAATGAAATATGGTTAGGCAGAGGAATTGCAATTTGGTTTTGTTTTATCTGCTCATAAGGATTGGTAGATTAGAGTTGCAGTGTAGTAGTTGATGTTCATAGCCAGCATTTACTTTTGCTTGTGTGTTGGCACTTCCTGATATATTTATTTTTTATTAAGTCTTTTGCCGACAAGAAATTGAAATTGACAGGATATTTAATCACTTAAATTTCTGGTTCTGAGTTCTGTACGGCTATTTTCACATGCCTTGTTGTGGGTGAAATTATAAAGAGATTCTCTCTCCTATGTGGAAAAATCTATGAACAGCCACAATGTAGTTGGGCTATTTAATTAGGAGTGAATTAAAATTTCCAATTTGGTGGATGTAAATTTTCTCTTTCCTGGGCGAATGAGGCCTAGTCCAAATGGTTAACGCTGTGGCCTTGTGACCTCCTACCTTTCTACTTTCGTAAATGGGGATCGGGTGTATTTTTATTTTTTTGTCCAATTTATATTTGTTTTTATTTGTTTCCGGCTCAGTTTGAATTGTAATATCTGTACTTGACATTGAAACATTGCACATAATGAAACATTGTATCTCTCTTTCCTTGTGGAAGGAATTTTTTTTATTGTTTTCGAGTATAGGGGGGGTTTATCAATTTCCACATCTTTGATTCCTCATCAACAGCCTCCGTTTCTTCCAAATATCAGGATCTGACCTATTTATATCATATATTTTTTAATATTTTCTATTTCTAATATTTTAATAGAATTTAAATAGATTTTTAAATTGAATTTAAATTTATTAAATGTATTTAATATTAGAATATGACTATATATCATATGGTTGTAATAATATTGTGGGAGGAAATTGATGCCAGTACAACAATCTTTCAGTTTTATTTATTTATATCATATGATTATGGCTTCTAGCCATCATGGACGTGACGGGTGATGGTGACTTTCTGTGAGTCACATTCCCTTTGTGACACGAAAGAGTTTTTTTTTAATTGTTTTTGTTTCCTCTTTTCCCGGCAATTTACAGTCGGAACCTAAAAATGATACTGAATGCAACATCAATTTATTATTTTTCAGTTTTATTTTTATATAAATACTGAAATAATTTCCATTTGAAAAAAAAAAAAAAGAAATTCTTTCCCTGTTCAATTTTTTTTTTTTCAGATTACACTCTTATTACTATGTACACTCACTTAATTTCAGATTAATATCTTAAAGAAATTATTATGAATATGCAGCTTCATTTGTTTCAAATAAAATAATTTGTTTTTAAAAAATATTTTTTAAAAAATTATTTTCTCAAAATCTGTTATTTGGTTATAATATTAACAATTAGTTAAAAAATATTAAAAATTTTAATTTACAAGATTATAAACATAATTAAAACTTATAAAATTTTATTTTTTATAATTTTAATGTTAAATATGAAAAAAAATATAAAATAATAAATTTAATGATCATTGGCAATCAATGATGATTATCGGTAGTCGCCAGAAGCTGGCGATGATCATCAACGATCTTCGTTAATGAGTATTAATGATCATCAATTAACAAATTTATATTTATATATTTTTCTTTTATTATAATAAATTTATTAAAATTTAAAAATAATTTTCCTTTTTGAAAAGAGAATGTCATTTTTCTTAAAAATGACTTAATTTTATTGATCAAGAAAATATTTTTGTTGATTAATTTTCTAAAGAATTTCAAATGTTAAAAAATACAAAAAATATTTTTCAAAACATATTTTCCGTAAAACAAATTGTGATACATAATTTTTTATCAGTAAAAGGACATTAATATTTTTCTTAGTAAAAATATATTTATATTTGTTTTTTTTTTTTGGTTATAAATGATGGGCAAAAGCCCATAAACAAAATAAGCAAGAAGCTTAACAGCCTTCATATCAATGGCCAGATTATGCACAATTTCTAGAGGGGGAGTATGCAAATACTGAACACCCAAAACCTTATGGAAGCCCATTTTCGCGAAGCCATCAGCACAAGAATTATACTCTCTAACTAGGTGTTGGACTCGCACTTCCCAACCTGTGTCTTGTAGGAGATTTCGAATAGAAACGAGCAAGGTGAGATGAGCTCCTTGATTATCATTTACACCATTCATGGCTTGAGCAATATACATGGAATCAATTTCCAAAATTACCTTTTTAAACTCCATTTTATGAGCTAATTCCAGACCCGTTAGTACTGCCCAAAGTTCAGCTATGAGTGATGTGCAACGCCCGATATTATAGTAGAACCCAGCCAAGTATGTCCCTTTATAGTCCCTAATTAAGCCTCTTGCTGCCGCTCCACTTGATAAAATATTGCTGGCCTCATCAGTATTGACTTTGCCACAACCCATCTCTAGAGGTTTTCAATATCTATTCCTACTCAGCTTTATTGCACCACCTGTAATGGGAGTTTAACACAGCAGCCCTCTTCACTTCAGCTACCAGATGCTTGATAAATTGGAGAGGTTCTTCATGGGTTTGATCTCCATATGCAAAAATTCGACTATTTCTCCATTTTCAAATAGCCCAGCATGCTATTCCGAACCTCAATGGCCAATTTTCCCACCTTGAGTTACCTATATAACGAGAACCTAGATTGCAAGATAGATTTTTATATTTGTTTTTCAAATGTTATTCTCACGATACAAAATTGCATAATTTCAAACTTTTTTGTATCTTTATATTGAAGTGTGTGCCCTTTAGGAAAATGTCACAAAAGGAATAGAAACATATTCAGTCCCACCACCCATTTTTAATTTTTACTCAAAACACAATCAGGTTCAGTTGAAGAAATCTATACAAGCCAAGCCATCATCCTCATGGCAAGTCCCAGCAACCGTTCCTATCCTCATGTAGCTTTCCTTGCTAGCTCTGGTATAGGTCACTTTACACCCCTTCTTCGACTCACTGCATCTCTTGTTCACCATCACTATCAAGTTACTCTTATTACTTTCCACCCAATTCTCACTCTTGCTGAGTCTCAACCCATTTCAAATTTCTTCTCTACTTTTCCTCAGGTCACAGAAAAACAACTTCATCTTCTTCCTCCAGATCCCAATCATTCTAATTCCAATGAAAACTCTTTCACTCTTCACTGGGAAGCTGCTACTCGCTCAGTTCTTCATCTACTTCCTGCAATTCTTTCTTCATTATCTCCATCTCCATGTGCTCTAGTTTCTGATGTGACTTTAATTTCCTCTGTTTGTTCAGTTACTGAAAACTTGAATCTCCCTGTCTATGTCCTCTTCGTTTCCTGTGCAAGAATGTTCTCCCTTTTCGCATACAACCCAATAGCTGCTGGTGCAGATTTTTCTAAACCAGGTGATGTAATTAAAATTCCAGGTGGGTTATCAAGGGTTTTTTATTTATTTATGTGAAATCTTAAAAATATTTCCCTGTATAGGTTGAGCTGAAAAATATTTCCCAATATATGCTTATTATGGACAGGTGGACAGCAGGGAGGTCAAAATCGCTAGTAAAAATGGTGATAAAGCAGCGAAGACCACATCGCCATTCTAACTGGCAATATTATCGAATTAAATTTTAACGATATCGCCAGTTTAACTGGCGATATTGTTAAATTTAATGACTCATTAAATTTAACAATATCGCCAGTTAAACTGGCGATATTGTTATTTCATGACACAATATCGCCAGTTTAACTGGCGATATTGTTGAAATTATCAGCAAAGGAAATGCAGGAGAGAATAGATTCTCTCTTGCATGCAAGCTTTTTTTTTAAAAAAAAAATTATCAGCAAAGGAAAATCGCCAGTTAAACTGGCGATTTTCCTTCGTCACGTCTCTTCAAGCTGCACGCGGTGGCGTGCAGCTTTATGGTATCGCCATTGTAAATGGCGATACCTTTAAAATAGACAATAGCCCTATTGCCCACAGGCTCAGCAGTTGTTGCCTACAACAACAATTATCGCCAGTTATACTGGCAATAATTGTGCTACCAAATCTTCGCCAATATGACTAGCGATTTTTTGCCACTATTTTTTTCAACCCCTCCACCCGGCACAAAACAGCATATCCAGGAAAATATTTTTCTTCCCAACCCATATACGGAAATATTTTATATTTTTTGCATATATAGGTAAAAGACCCGGTTATCAATGCCTGAATCAATGATCCCTCCTCCGCTTTTAGTCCCAAATAGTATTTTTGCTTCAATTTTCATTGAAGGTAGCAAAAACATTACCAAATCCAGTGGGATATTTATAAACACATTTGAAAGATTAGAAGCAAAAACGTTGGCTGTTCTTAAGAGCAGTAAAGTAGTAAAAGATCTGCCCTCATTGTACACTGTTGGACTTATGCCAGGCGAGTTCAAGAGAGAAAGAGAGCATTCACAAATAAAGAAATGGCTTGATGATCAATTACAAGGCTCTGTGGTGTGTGTTTGTTTTGGCAGCAAAGTAGCCATGTCTAGGGAGCAGATAAAAGAAATAGCAGATGGATTAATAAGAAGTGGGTATCCATTTCTTTGGGTGGTGAAGGATAAAGAATTTGATAGAGAAGATGCAGAGAGCTTGAATGAAGTTCTTAGAGATGAACTATTGTGATGCGGATGAAGTAGCGGACACTTTCTTGGGTCTCATGGACATGTCAAAGACCTCGAGGAAGTTGGACAGGGCCCGTTTCGGTGAATAGGCCCAATCCGCCATTTTGCGGCCAATTTGTGGGCAAAGGTGTCAGTGTCGGATTTTGGCGATTTTTATCAATTTTCTCATCGAAAATGGGCCAACGAATCAAAGTCGCAAGCTTTGCTCGTGAGGTCCGTTGTTTTTTGACCAAAATCCATCGTTTAGGTCTCCAAATTAGCGTTTTTTCGGTTTTAACTTATGCGACAAGTAAGGAATATTGGGTTTTTCATTACTATTGTTGTGTTATTTTGGTCTATGGTTTATTCCTACTATAAATATATGTCATAAAGAACCTTGAGGGGGAGGAATAAGATACTTCGAAAAATTCTGTTTCTTTGGCCGAATTGCTTTGTATTTGATCTCTTCCCTGCGTCAGGTGGTATCAGAGCCCTATGGCGACTGGTGGAGATGGTAGTGGTCTTCATGACGGTGTTCAGGAGACTGGAGTCCCTTTGGATGAAGCGTTGCAACGTATGGAGCGACGTTTACAGGAGCACTTAGAGCAGGAAATCGATCGCAGATTCCGTCGCTTTGAGGAGCGGTTTGATGAAATTGCAGATCGGTTGGACGGTCTTGGTGTTAATGTGAACTGGAACAGACTAAATGATAGAAGGCCAGGAATTGACAATGTTCGTGGTGATCCTGTCGAGCGGCCTATTCCTGTCTGCAGGCCGAATCGGGTGGAAGATAGCAGTTCAGAAAAGGAGGTAGATGATTTTGAGGAAGAAAGACAGTTTGGATATGGAGGTGGACGGCGGCGACATAGAGATTATAGAAGGAGAGACGGTAGAGAGGGGTTTGATTTTAAACTGAAAGTCGATATTCCCCATTTTAATGGTGGTCTGGGTATAGAAGAATTCTTGGACTGGATAGCGAATATAGATCGGTTCTTTGATTATATGGAGACGCCAGCAGAAAAGAAGGTTAGGTTGGTGGCCTGTCGATTAAAAGGAGGTGCATCAGCATGGTGGGATAGGTTGTAGAGGAAGCAAGAGAAGGAAGGAAAAAGGAGAGTTCAAACCTGGTACAGGATGAAAAGGCTATTGATAAATGAGTTTCTGCCACTAGACTATGAACAGATCTTGTTCCAACAATACCAGCATTGCCAATAAGGGAATCGGACTATACATGAATATACCGCTGATTTTATGCGGTTGGCAGAAAGAAATAATCTGTCTGAGACTAAAGGACAGCAGGTGGCAAGGTATCTGGATGGGCTAAAACCCTTTGTTAGGGACAAAATTGGGGTTCAAGTTGTGAGGACCTTATCGGAAGCGAAGAATTTGGCTATGAAAGTAGAGATGATGCAAAAAGAAAGGAACATGAGGGGTTTTGATAATTATAGGGCGTCAGGAGTAAGGGAAAAATCGAAACTTGTTCAAGAATTCGCACCCCGTAATGAAAGATATAACAACAATAGCCGAAGTGGTGTTGAAGACAAGGTTGCTGGGAAGAAAGTGGTCACTGAAACCAAAGAGAAGGAGGCACAGAGACTAGTTAACCCCTATGCTAGGCCTACCACAGGCAAGTGTTTCCGATGTAATCAGCCCGGACATCGTTCTAATGAATGCCCACAGCGGAAAACTGTTAACTTGGTTGAACGAGAAGAGGAGGATGATGGAGTGTTCTGCGAAGCGGATGGGAATGAAGATGACTATGAGGAGGAACTTGATTCGGGTCAAGCCTATGTTGTGAGGCGGATGATATTGACACCAAAACAGGAGGACTAGACGTAACGCCACCAGTTGTTCCGATCCAGGTGCACTATTCTCAATAAAATTTTTGCTATTGTTATCGATAGTGGTAGCTGTGAAAATATTATTGGGAGAGAAATTGTGCAGAAATTAGGACTGACAGTAGAAAAACACCCTAGTCCTTATACTCTTAGTTGGATTAAATCTAATGCTACGTGTCTAGAAGTAAATGAGAGATGTAGGGTGCCATTTTCTATTGGTCAATATAAGGATGAGGTGTACTGTGATATTGTTTATATGGATGTATGTCATATACTGTTTGGGAGACCTTGGCAGTTTGATGTTGAAGCGCAACATTCGGGTTGGAGTAATCAATATAGTTTAGAGAAAGACGGGAAGAAATACACCTTGCTGCCTTTAAAAAGTAGAGTTCCTACAACGAAGCAGTCTTCCTTCCTTGCTATTACTAACCACTTTGAAGTTGATATAAAGGAAACAAGACAGGTACATGCATTGATAGTGAAACAGGTGTACATGGCAGAGACTGAAGCAGTGGAGCACCCATAAGCAGTCAGGCCGTTGTTGCAGGAATTCAAAGACTTGATGCCTGATGAGGTACCAGATGGCTTACCACCGATCCGAGACATACAGCACCATATTGATCTGATTCCAGGTGCTAGTCTACCAAGTCTTCCGCATTACAGGATGAATCTCAGGGAGAGCGAGATTCTAAAGGAGAAAGTGAAAGAATTGTTGAAAAGGGGTCACATTCAAGAGAGTATGAGCCCTTGTGCCGTGCCGGCCTTATTGACACCGAAGAAAGACAAAAGTTAGAGAATGTGCATAGACAGCAGGGCAATCAACAAAATCACAGTTGGGTATAAGTTTCCCATACCTCGACTAGATGATATGCTGGACCAGTTACATGGTTCTCAATGGTTCTCCAAATTGGACTTGAAGAATGGTTATCATCAAATCAGAATTAGACCAGGAGATGAGTGGAAGACGGCTTTCAAAACTAAAGAAGGCTTATACGAGTGGCTGGTTATGCCATTCGGTTTGTCAAATGCACCCAGCACCTTCATGCAGTTGATGAACCAAGTATTAAAGCCATTCATTGGTAGATTTGTGGTTGTGTACTTTGACGATATTCTTATTTATAGTAAAACAGTGGATGAGCACTTGTCGCACTTGCGAAAAGTATTAACAGTTTTGCAGGCAAATAAACTGTTTGTCAACCTCAAGAAATGCAGTTTCCTAACCAATAAGCTGCTATTCTTGGGCTACATCATAAGTGCTGAGGGGATCCAAGTGGATGAGACGAAGGTCAAAGAGATCAGAGAATGGCCAACCCCCACCAATGTCTCTAAGCTATGGAGTTTCCACGGACTTGCAACCTTTTACAGGCGATTCATTCAAAATTTCAGTACCATAGCTGCTCCAATGACAGAATGTTTGAAGAAGGGCAGATTTCACTGGGGTGATGAAGCAGCAGCCAGCTTTGCTCTCCTTAAGGAAAAGCTTTGTACCGCTCCCATACTTGCTTTACCAGATTTCAAGAAGCTGTTTGAAGTAGATTGTGATGCCAGTGGAGTTGGAATCGGGGCTGTTCTTTCACAAGAAAAACGACCTGTGGCTTTCTTGAGTGAAAAGCTTAGTGAAGCAAAGCAAAAATGGAGTACCTATGACAAAGAATTTTATTCTGTGGTCCGTGCTTTAAAGACTTAGGAACACTACCTGGTTGGGAAGGAGTTTATCTTATATTCAAACCATGAGGCCTTGAAGTACTTAAACAGTCAACGGCGCATCAGTAAAGATATCCATGCTAGATGGTGTCAATTTCTGCAGAAATTTCCTTTCAGATTAACACACAAGGCTGGGGTACACAACAAGGTAGCCAATGCGCTAAGCCGGCGAGCACATCTGCTGGTTACTTTGCATAATGAAGTAATAGGTTTTGAGCAGCTAAAAGATACCTATGAAGGAGATGCATATTTTGGTGAAGTTTGAGTTCAATGCAATCTTGGGCAACCTGTGTGTCACGCCCCAAACCCGAGGGCACGTGACCGGCACTAGGACACGGGACATGCACGTGGCTACCAGTGCCCGTAGTAAGCCTAACCCAAACCACCAGACAATAAGCCTAAAACACGCAACTGAAAAGCCCAACTGGAAAGGGCTATGGGCCCAAATAAGGTAAGCAAAACCAAAAGATTTACAACATAACACAACTATCAAATTGGCCCAACATCATTTATTCCGTAATTGCCAGAAAATAATAAATTACAAAAAGGTTCTGCTTAACCCCAAATATTACATAACTGAAATAATACATAAATCTCAATTACAAAGTGTAACATTGCGGAGTTCTAGAGTTACAATTACAAATGTACTTCTATTATATACATTTCTGAATACTCAACAATACAAACTACTGCCGAAGAGAGACTGGCAGTCTACTCAATTACAATTCTTTCACCAGCTCATTCCCTGACCTGAAAGCAACAAGATGAACAGGAATGAGCGTTCGACTCAGTGAATGATACCAGCTAATATATTAAACTGGTATCTAACAGATAGAGTCTAATGCACATTCTATCCACCATGTCATAGAGACAGACAAATCATCAAATCAAGCAAGGATGGGGTATGGTCCACAGTACCACACTGATACTCAGTACTCAATATGGGAAGCCGATCCCCCTACACTGGCTCTCTAAATCCAAATAATTTGTCTCTTATATCCAAGGGGCCCGGCCGTCACTAGTCTGTACCACGCAGCCCAGACCTGACTGACAGCGGCCTTGGCGATGAGCAGGCCCGGCCAGCATTCATCAGTCATAGCTCATCTTCTAAATCCATCATAATCCAAATCATAACCATAACAAATCCATAATCCTAGGTGGTACTGTATCCTTCCGACCTCCATCCATCAATCACAAACATAGTATGGCACAGAATACAGATTATCAATTCATCATTCACAGTCAAATGTTACATGCTTATATATGCAGTAGTAGTGCATAATATACATATATATACACACAGCAATGCATATGAAATGGAAACAGGATAATATATCAGTGAGTATCACTCACCTGACTGTCGATGCTTCCCACCGGCTTCCCTCAGAAGAGTAGCCTTGGAACCAGGAAGACGCCAGATACTGACACCTCGCAACAAAGAACATGAACACAATAAGATTTACACTCAACTCCATAACAGACTCGATAACCTAACAAATACTCTAAGAACCACTAAACATAGATTAATTCATATAACAACTGAAATACAAGGGTTTCGGGTTAACCTTCACAAATTTCAAACATACGGACATCGAGGATCGTGCCAGAATGTTGAAACAGAATTTCTGCACCTCCCCACGCGTCGGCACCACGCGCCACCGCCGGCCGGCCACGGATCAGGGAAAACTCCACACCAGCAGGTTCACCTCAACCCCAGGAGCACAAAAACAGTCACCACTTGCCGGCACTCACTCTCCAGCCACCGAAAAATGCCTCCAAAGTCACGGTTTAGTATTTTCCGATCTCCTCCTCCGGTGGTCCTCAGGGGGCAAGGCAGGTACCAAAATGAAGCTCTCATCTCCAGGAGTAAAACGACACCATGATCACCGGATTCCGCTGCCGGAATCGGCCGAAAAGTCGATTTGAAGTCGCGGTGGCCCGCAGTCCTTCTCTCTTCGCGTAAGCCGCCGTGCTGCCGCCGATCGTCGAGCTACCACCTCCCTCGAGGTCGCCGGTCCTCCTTCTATCCAGCGGTGGTGGCGGTGCTTGCCACCGCCCGCCGGAACACGGCCCACTCTCTCTCTCTCTCTCTCGGCCTCTCCCTTTCTCTCTCCTCTCTCTTGCCCCGATCTGCCCGTTTCTGCTTCCTCAAAACTCACCGTTTTGCTTCTGGCCAATCACAACACCAACCTCTTCTTCTTCTTTTTAATTAACTTAAAACACAGATTATGTTTATATATATATACTAACCATATGATATACACATAATCCTATATATATATAATAATAATAATACTAATAATAAGAATAATAATAACAATAATAATAATAATAATAATAATAGTGCCGATACTAATAATAGTAGTAACAATAATAATAATAATAATACTAACAATAAGTACCAATAATTTATAATTTACATATTAATAATAATAATAATAATAATAATAATAATAATAATAATAATAATAATAATAATCAACAATAATTCAAAAGTTACATATTAATAACATTATACATAAATCATATTATACCAAAATTACCATTAATAATACATATTCAAATAATATAAATATTTATAATTTAATAAAATATAATTTCAATCCTTACTTTAATAAGAAAAAATAATAAAATAATATATTTCCGTACGAAAATAGGATTTTATAAAATAATTAAAAATTCGGGGTGTTTCACTGTGGACGATTTTTACTTGCATGATGGGTATTTGATACGTGGCAACCAGCTGTGGCTTCCTCGCATTTCGTTGAGGGAAAAGGTTATCCAAGACTTGCATAGTGGTGGTCTAGCTGGCCACTTGGGCCGTGATAAAACAGTTGCAGCAGTTAAAGAATGTTTTTATTGGCCTCATATTAATAGGGATGTCTCCAAGTTTGTTCAGAGATGCTACGTGTGTCAAACTGCTAAGGGACAGTCCAAGAATACTGGACTTTATATGCCTCTGCCGATTCCTGATAATATCTGGGAGGATCTCTCCATGAATTTTGTGCTTGGACTGCCTCAAACTCAAAGGGGTGTTGATTCTGTGTTTGTTGTGGTTGACAAATTTTCAAAGATGGCTCATTTTATTCCTTGCAGGAAAACATCCGATGCTGTTGGTATTGCCCGATTATTTTTCAAAGAAGTGGTTCGCTTGCATGGTGTGCCCAAAACCATTACTTCTGACAGAGACAGCAAGTTTCTTGGCCATTTCTGGAAGTCCTTGTGGAAGCTCTTTCATTCTACTTTGAATTTCAGCAGCACAACCCATCCTCAAACCGATGGTCAGACAGAAGCTGTGAATAGGGTGTTAGGAAATTTGATTTGTTGCATCTGTGGAGACAAACCGAAATAGTGGGATATTGCTTTACCACAAGCCGAGTTTGCTTATAATAATGCCGTCCATTCTGCCACTGGATGATCTCCTTTCTCCATTGTTTATACCAAGGTGCCTCAGGTTACATTGGATTTATTCGGTTACCAAAGGAGGAGAAGAAAAATGTTCCAGCATCTCACTTGGCTGAGCAGGTCGTTGAAGTACATAAGGCAGTAAAAGAGAAATTGGAGGCCACAAACAAGAAATATAAGCAGGTTGTAGATAAGCACAAGAAACAGCAAACTTTCGAGAAAGGTGATCAAGTCATAGTGTTCCTCCGTCGAGAGAGGTTTCCTGTGGGAACCTACAGCAAGCTGCAGCCAAAGAAATACGGCCCTTACACTATCAGCAGGAAGATTAATGATAATGCTTATGTGGTTGACCTTCCGGACAACATGAATATTTCTCATACTTTTAATGTGGCTAATTTGTCTCGTTATCATCCTGATGATAAGCCCCTGTATCCAAATTCTTAGCTCAACTCGAGGATGAGTTTTTCCCAAGTGGGGGAGACTGATGCGGATGAAGTAGCGGACACTTTCTTGGGTCTCATGGACATGTCAAAGACCTCGAGGAAGTTGGACGGGGCCCGTTTCGGCGAATAGGCCCAATCGGCCATTTTGCGGCCAATTTGCGGGCAAAGGTGTCAGTGTCGGATTTTGGCAATTTTTATCAGTTTTCTCATCAGAAACGGGCCAACGAATCAAAATCACAAGCTTTTCTTGTGAGGTCCATTGTTTTTTGACCAAAATCCATCGTTTAGGTCTCCAAATTGGCGTTTTTTCGGTTTTAACTTATGCGACAAGTAAGGAATATTGGGTTTTTCGTTACTATTGTTTTGTTATTTCGGTCTATGGTTTTTCCTACTATAAATATATGTCATAAAGAACCTTGAGGGGGAGGAATAAGATACTTCAGAAAATTCTATTTCTTTGGTCGAATTGCTTTGTATTTGATCTCTTCCCTGCATCATATTGGAAAAGATAAAAACCAGAGGATTAGTAGTTAAAGAATGGGTAAACCAAGTGGAGATTCTTTGGTCATTTAGCAGTAGGTGGATTTGTTAGCCATTGTGGTTGGAATTCAGTAGTTGAGGCTGCTTGGCATGGGGCGAGATTGCTGGCATGGTTATCAACAGGAGATCATAAAGTAAATAAAGAAGTGGTGGAGAAAAGTGGATTGGGTTTGTGTACAAGGAACTGGGGATGGGTTGGAGAGATGGTGGTGAAAGGAGAAGAACTTGGGGAATGAATCAAAGAAATGATGGGAAATGAAAAGCTGAAATTGCAAGCTAAAAAAATTAGAGAAGAGGCAAGGCAGGCTGTGGTGTTGGTGGTAATTGTGAGAATGCTCTCATGGAAGTCGTTGAGAAATGGAAGAATATGAAGGTGAATTTTTAATTTTGTTAATCAACTACTTGAATTATATTTAATTTATGCAAGCTTTTCAATGAGATTCGTATCACAAATTTATAATAAAAAAAAATCTCAACTTTATATATTAACTAGATAATAACCCTCGCGTTGCTTCGGGTGTACAAATTATTAATAATTTATTTTATTAATAATTATTATAATTTAATGAAATATGCATATAAGACTCTAAATTAAAATTTTAAATTTTGAGCGCATAAATATATCATACAATGTCTGTTTAGATGGTAAATATATAAATAAATATTTAACAGATATATAATCAATATCAAACAATAGATTCAGGTTGTGGACATTTATAAATTAACATCAATATTAAAAATAAGTACGAAGATGTAATAATAAAATATAAAGTCAAACTTTTTAGAAGGTGTAATAATAAAATACAAAGTCAAACTTTTTAGCATTATTCTAGTGAACCCACTTTTAATGTTATTTTAATTTAATTATTTGTAAGCAAATAGCAGCATTATATGTTTGTATAAATCAATAATGAAATAACAGTGTAACTAATCATAAACGCAACCTCACAGTAGTAATTATCACTTAATATGTATTGTAAATGTGATAAGAAGAAAATTTAATTTTATAAATGTTCATAGTTTTGAAGAAATATCAAAGAAATTTGTACGCATATTTAAAAATTTAAAGAAATAAAACTACTTATAAAATTGCTTATTTGAGAAAATAAATTAACATCTATAGCAAAAATAAAAAATTAATCATAATCAATGATATTACTTGAAATTCATAAATTATTAAATGGTAATAATAATAATAATAATAATAACAACGTTAACATGTATAATTGATTTTTATTTTTCGAATTTTTAGTTTTACTTTAATTTCAGTTTTAATTATTAAATGATATAACTATATAATTAAATAATTTAATTGTAGATGTCACATTATGCAATTTAATCATACAAAAATATTAAAAGAAAGAGACAAATCATTATTGAATTTCACTAATCCGTATGTGTTATAAAAAATTGAATTAAACCCACTAAAATTTATAATTATTGCAATATAATTAATATTAAAAATAAAATTTCAAACTAATAACAATTCAATTAATTTTTTTTCCAAGGAATAACAATTCAATTAGTAATATTTCTTTTTTCAATTATTTTATTAAAAAATTACTTTCCTGTGTAAATTACTTTATATTCTTAGCTAATTCTAATGAATAACAATTTTCAAAAAACACTCTCACTCTTTTAATAGTCAATGTCAAGATATTATCTAATTAAAAAAAAAAAAAAATTTTCATAGAAAGATGGTAGGCTACCCTCCACATAAAAACTATTTACTGTTCAAAAAAACAAAAGAGAAGTAGAATACTTTAGGTAAGAAAATACACGTACAAAGAAACAACGTTGTAATGTTGAAGGAGGGTTTTGTTAGGGACAAAATCAGAAGGACACTATTCCAATGAATAGTTCCCATCTTTCCGATTTTAATGTGCCCATATTTCCGATTTTAATGTATTATATAGATTTGAATTATTTCATTAAAAAATTACTTTATGGCGTAAGTTACTTTCTATTTTCATTAATTCTAATGAATAACACTTTTCAAAAATCACTTTCACTCTTTTAATAATCAATGTCAAGATATTATCTTATCAAGAAAAGAAAAAGAAATTGTAGTAGGAAGGTAATAAAAAACAAAGAAGTGGAACGCTTTAAGTGATGAAATACATATGCAAAAAATCGACATTTAAATGTTAAAGAAAAACTTTATTAGGGACAAAATCGAAAGGACACTATTCTAGTAAACAGTACCCATCTTCTCGGTTTTTCCCGATTTTAATGTATTACATAGATTTAAATTATTTTATTAAAAAACTACTTTTTAGTGTAAGTTACTTTCTATTTTCACTAATTCTAATGAATAACACTTTCCAAAAATCATTTTCCTTTTTTTAACAGTCAGTGTCAAGATATTATCTGATTAAAAAAATAAAAAGAAATTGTTGTAGGATGGTGGTGGGCCGCCCTCCACATAGAAACTATTTACTGTTTAAAGAAAGAAAAAGAACTGAAACGTTTTAGATGAGGAAATATATATGCAAAAAAATGACGTTTAAATGTTAAAGGGAAATCTTGTTAGGGACAAAATTGGAAGGACAGTATTCCAGTGAACAGTACCCATCTTTTCGATTTTAATGTGCCCATATTTCCGATTTTAATGTATTACATAAATTTGAATTATTTCATTAAAAAATTACTTTATGGCGTAAGTTACTTTCTATTTTCATTAATTCTAATGAATAACACTTTTTAAAAATCACTTTCACTCTTTTAATAATCAATGTCAAGATATTATCTTATCAAGAAAAGAAAAAGAAATTGTAGTAGGAAGGTAATAAAAAACAAAGAAGTGGAACGCTTTAAGTGATGAAATACATATGCAAAAAAAACGACATTTAAATGTTAAAGAAAAACTTTGTTAGGGACAAAATCGAAAGGACACTATTCCAGTGAATAGTACCCATCTTCTCGGTTTTTCTCAATTTTAATGTATTATATAGATTTAAATTATTTTATTAAAAAACTACTTTTTAGTGTAAGTTACTTTCTATTTTCACTAATTCTAATGAATTACACTTTCCAAAAATTATTTTTCCTTTTTTAACAGTCAATGTTAAGATATTATCTGATTAAAAAAATAAAAAGAAATTGTTGTAGGATGGTGGTGGGCCGCCCTCCACATAAAAACTATTTACTGTTTAAAGAAAGAAAAAGAACTGAAACGTTTTAGATGAGGAAATATATATGCAAAAAAATGACGTTTAAATATTAAAGGGAAATCTTGTTAGAGACAAAATTGAAAGGACAGTATTCCAGTGAACAGTGCCCATCTTTCCGATTTTAATGTATTATATATATATATTAGATGATTATTAATACAAGCAAAATCTTACCACGCAAAAATATATCATTAACGTTTTAATATAACACATTAACATACTTGAGTTTAATTTCTGTTGAATTTGAATTGTAATGTCCATTATGTAGTTGATATTTATAATAATTGTATATAATATCTTTAAAAAAAATTAAAATACTAATTATCAATATGGTTGGCAAGAAAATAGGAAAATAACTCAATAATTAAATGCTTTTTGGGAGAAAAATAATCCCCCATACGTTTCATTTTTCTTCCTAATGTCCCCATTTTCTGAAGATCAAACCGAAAGAAGTGCGCTAGAGAGAAAATATACATGAAATCAAGAAAACAACAAACTCTAATTAATTAAAACCATTAAAGACACATCATTTTGCCTTATATTTTCTATAACCAAAAAGAGTTTTATTATCTTTTTCATTAATCAATAAAACTCAATTTCATTTTCCTTTGCCTTCAATTCCACCTTATTTCAGTAACCAAACAAGAAAGAAGACATTTGTATTATTACTAGTTAAAGACTCTGTTCTAATATATAATTTACTAATAACAATAATAATTTCAGAAGATAAAACAACTTATGAAAAATAAAACTTAACTAAGTGTTGAGAATTGTGGTGCTGTATGCTTGGCTAGAAAGCAGCTTTCTCCAACCTCAAGCACCGTTTTTGCTAATGAACTGAGCTGCATGTGTAATTATATAAAATAAAATTAGAGAATTGAGTTTGAACTTAATATTCTAAAAATTAAGTTCAAAATCAATTCTAAATAAGATGCAAAATAGTGTTACCATAAAATTTTACAACTAAAATTTCAAAATCCATAAATCAATTTTTTAAACAAAATCAAAATAAGTTTATTAATAAAATTTAAAATAGATTAACATAATTTTATACTAAATTTTTTTAAACAATTTACACACTAAAAATAAAAATAATTTTCATAATTTATGAATTAAACTTAAAATAATAATGATTTTCATATTTTATTAACTAAAATTCAAAATAATTTACTAATTTTTTATTTTTAGAATAAAATTCATAATATTTTAATAGATTTTTTAAAATTACTATTCAAACTAATTTTTTTTTTCAAAAATAAATTTAAAATAATTAGTTGAAATCATTGGGAAATTGACTGAAATCAAGAATTTTTGTATTAGAAATTTATAAAAATACGCCTCCTTAAAAGAAAATATAACTTTATAGATGCGATTTTATTTTATTTTATTTTTTTGGGTGATATCCCATGGGCCTACCCCTTGGCCCAAAAACCAGAACCAATTATTGATTGACACGAAAGCTTTCTGGATGAACTTGGGTTGATTACTATAGACCGTTGATTGCTCCTTTCTCATCTTTCCTATCTTTGAGCACAGGGAGAATGAACACTCTCTGCACTCAGATTTCAATTCCCAAAATTAACATTAATAATAGGATTAACCCTCAAAATAATTTCCAAATTGGCTTCACATTCAATAATAAAAAACCCAAATTCAATTCTAATTATAATTATCCCCAACTGAAACTCACCATTCACAAGTCTCTTCCTTTGGCTGCTTCTCTTGCTTTGCTTCTCTCTGCAACTCCAGGTTTAATTCTGTTTCTATGATTAATTAATTTCTCCAAAATAAATGTTAATTATAAATTTGATTGTATTTTTTTTTTTGTGTGGGTTTTTTTTTTTGTTCGCAGCTAGAGCGGGATTTTTGTCAGGATTTTCTGGGTTGGAATCAGTCCCTGGTCCTCAGATTCCTCAAATTGATTTTCTTAATCGTTTCAATGGTTTGATAATTAATGATAGTACAATATTTCAATTTTTTTTTTATAGAACTCTTTTAATGGGCAATTCTTCTTCTGCAGAAGAAAACCAGAAGAAGTATGCAGAAAATGATGAAAGATTCAAATCATCTCCTATATTAAAGAAGCTACTAGAGCGGTCCAAGCAGAACAAAGAAAAGTATTTTAAACTAATTTTTCAATTTGATTTAATGATATTGCTAGCTAATATTATCAATTAGTGTTCACCGTTTTATATTTAATTTCAATCATGCTCCAACTTATTCAATTTATAATTAACTCAATTAATATTAGAAATTTAAATAAATTTATTTTTTTAATGCTCAAATTAGCTTGAATAATTAAATTATTATTTAAACACTATGCGTGATAAAAAATACATTTAAATTACTTTCATTAAATATTATAATACTCGAATTTAATTTCACCCCTTATTTGAGTCTAATTTTTGATTTACTTGAATTTGAATATTTTACAAATTTAGCTAAATCAGAGTAGTGTATGAATTATGAATAGTTTCACCGACATTGTAATTAAGTGTATATTATCACATGATATAATATGAGGTGAAATTATTCATTTTTTATTTTTTTTATCTATATCCAATGGATGCAAAATTTTTTCTCGTGTTAATTTGTGCATATAAAATATGATGAAATTTTCTGTAGAAATCGTCAAGAAATACTAGATAAGTACTGTGTTCGAGGAGCAGAATGGGGTGTTGGAGATTGTTCAACAGAGGGAATGTCATCGGAAGAAAGAGAGAACTTCATTTCTATGCTGAAACAGAAGACTGGAGTGAAAGATTGAAAATATTTTTGTGAATACTTTTCTTTGCAAGCAGACAAAGATGGTATCGTAGAATGAGCTCTTGTTTTTTCTCAAAATAAACTATATCAATATTATGGTGACATTTTTAGCTAAATATTTCCAGTAATTTCTTTATGCGAGGAACTCTTAGGCAATTTTTATTTTGAGGCTATGATTGGATGTTTTGAATTCACAGCGTTACAATGTTAAAAATTGACTCTAATGTGCTAAATAAAACTCATTATTTCATTTGTTTCAAAAAATCTTAATTGTCTTCTCGTTTTTTTCCTCTCAATATTTTCTTTTGGTCTTTATTTTAAATTGCCGCCGATAACCCAAAAAAAAAAACTAACGATAACTCCATTGTTTCACTTTTTCGTAGTTGTTATTTGTTTTGATAAATATAATTTTGTTCTTTGCAAATTTGTTATTTTTTTTTTCTTTTCCATATGATTTGTTTATTATTATTATTTTTTTCAATATGATTTGTTTATTCTTCTTTGTGAAAATATTTGCTCTTCAATTTTGGAGTTATTATCATTTTCACTGATCATGACTTGACAGGCGCCTTCCTGACTAATAGAAACTTGACTTTTACAAATTGTTTGGTATAAGGGAATGGATTGTTAAGTCAAGATATTAGTAAAATAATATCTTATTTGATACAAAATTTTACATTAGCTTTACTAATTACAAGGGTTTACTAAATTCATAATATCAATTTTAGCTAATACCTAGAGTTCCCCTGTTTTTAATAATTTCATTTTTGTGGGATTACTAATCTCATTCTCCATTAAATTTTTATACCTAAAATAATCTTACTTTTTATTTTTTTGATCTCAAAAATAGCCTCCATTTTATATTTTATTTTTACGTAATCCTTCTTTTCCATCAACTAAAATGCAATCATTCATCGTTTTTTTTTTGCTCTTTGTTTTTATTATTTTTATTTATTTTTTCATAAAGAAAAGAAGCGTCTTTTTCTTTCTTATGGAAGACAGAAAAAAATTAAGGAAACGTGATTATATATATATATATATATATATCTATATAAGTTTTAAAGGATATTTAAGTAATTGAAATATTTTTTTTAATTAATCCTATTTATTAGTCTATATTACCAAACAAGAGATTATAAAAATAGGATTATTTAATTTCATGAATTAATATTTATTTATCAAATAAGATTTAGTCTTATTTATCCTATATTTTAACTAATCCTATGGTTTAACTAATCCTATCAGTTTAATTAATTTTATTGCTTATGAATCCACTTATTAAATAGACTATTACAATTTTACTAGACGAAAGAGAAGCCGACAGGCAAAAGATAAAAGGAAACATTTGCAAAAATGTTTTTGTAGGAAAGCAGTTTGGCTTGATGGCCATAAGAATAAAAAGGCATACCTTGTTATGTAGCAGGATCGGAAAGAGTTCGTGCAGCAATCTTGGGGAAGTATGCATGGGCCTAAAATTGCACAAGCCATAGAGGACCATTTACAGAAGCGCCAAACTTGGCATCCAGTATTTTGATAATTAAAAAGATCGAGGGACTCACCCGCAATCACCTCTAGTTCTTAAATTGTTCTTAAACGCACAGCCTACCCACCCAACGGAAGGGGGCAGATACAACGAATCAATCGAGGTACTTTATAAACGATTGCACCCTCAAAAGGAGATAAACCGAGATCAAGCAAGTCATCTAAGAATCAAATATTTGTTTTGAATTCACAGCGTTACAATGTTAAAAATTGACTCTAATGTGCTAAATAAAATTCATTATTTCATTTGTTTCAAAAAATCTTAATTGTCTTCTCGTTTTTTTCCTCTCAATATTTTCTTTTGGTCTTTATTTTAAATTGCCGCCGATAACCCAAAAAAAAAAACTAACGATAACTCCATTGTTTCACTTTTTCGTAGTTGTTATTTGTTTTGATAAATATAATTTTGTTCTTTGCAAATTTGTTATTTTTTTTTTCTTTTCCATATGATTTGTTTATTATTATTATTTTTTTCAATATGATTTGTTTATTCTTCTTTGTGAAAATATTTGCTCTTCAATTTTGGAGTTATTATCATTTTCACTGATCATGACTTGACAGGCGCCTTCCTACCTAATAGAAACTTGACTTTTACAAATTGTTTTGTATAAGGGAATGGATTGTTAAGTCAAGATATTAATAAATAACATCTTATTTTATACAAAATTTTACATTAGCTTTACTAATTACAAGGGTTTACTAAATTCATAATATCAGTTTTAGCTGATACCTAGAGTTTTTCTGTTTTTAATAATCTCATTTTTGTGGAATTACTAATCTCATTCTCCATTAAATTTTTATATCTAAAATAATTTTACTTTTTATTTTTTTGATCTCAAAAATAGCCTCCATTTTATATTTTATTTTTACGTAATCCTTCTTTTCCATCAACTAAAATGCAATCATTCATCGTTTTTTTTTTTTTGCTCTTTGTTTTTATTATTTTTATTTATTTTTTCATAAAGAAAAGAAGCATCTTTTTCTTTCTTATGGAAGACAGAAAAAAATTAAGGAAACGTGATTATATATATATATATATATATATATATATATATATATATATATATATATATATATATATATATATATATATATATATATATATAAGTTTTAAAGGATATTTAAGTAATTGAAATATTTTTTTTAATTAATCCTATTTATTAGTCTATATTACCAAACAAGAGATTATAAAAATAGGATTATTTAATTTCATGAATTAATATTTATTTATCAAATAAGATTTAGTCTTATTTATCCTATATTTTAACTAATCCTATGGTTTAACTAATCCTATCAGTTTAATTAATTTTATTGTTTATGAATCCACCTATCAAATAGACTATTACAATTTTACTAGACGAAAGAGAAGCCGACAGGCAAAAGATAAAAGGAAACATTTGCAAAAATGTTTTTGTAGGAAAGCAGTTTGGCTTGATGGCCATAAGAATAAAAAGGCATACCTTGTTATGTAGCAGGATCGGAAAGAGTTCGTGCAGCAATCTTGGGGAAGTCTGCATGGGCCTAAAATTGCACAAGCCATAGAGGACCATTTACAGAAGCGCCAAACTTGGCATCCAGTATTTTGATAGTTAATTAAAAAGATCGAGGGACTCACCCGCAATCACCTCTAGTTCTTAAATTGTTCTTAAACGCACAGCCTACCCACCCAACGGAAGGGGGCAGATACAACGAATCAATCGAGGTACTTTATAAACGATTGCACCCTCAAAAGGAGATAAACCGAGATCAAGCAAGTCATCTAAGAATCAAATATTTGTAATTGTGCAATTGAACTCATTTTGAAGATATAGACGTTGAATTGTGATATAATATAGTCAATTTGGCCTTGAGTTTAAACTTACTTTTCAAATTTGCATTTTGATTTTTTGTTTATTTTTTTAATTTTTTTATTGTTTTTAGTAAATCATGATTTGAAAAAAGTTAAAAATATAGTTTTTTTTTTCCTAAACCATGATTTGTTAAGTTTTAAATTTTTCAAACACACTTCGGCAAAAGTTATCTAATCACAACGGCGAACAAGCACATACACCCTGCCTGCAGGACATCTTCACTGTTATTATAGCAAGTCAATTAATATGTCAATACCATCGTCTTTCTATTTACAAAAATTATTACCGTTAAATTATTTTAATAAATGAGAATTACCTCATTTATTAAAAAAAAAAAAATCATTGGTTCAATTTAATTTTAATTGAGATTGTATAAATTATATTTGGATATCATGATCGAAAGACTAAAAAATATTGTAGCAAAAACTCTCCTATTTAGGATTGGAAGAAAATTCAAACTACACAAGTTCAACTCACGAAAAAATCAACCAAATTAATCTGAAACACAAAATGCAGCTCGATTATTTCTTACAAATAATTTTCATCATTTCTAAGTTCAACTAAAAAAATTTGTGAATAATTTAAATAAAAATAATTAATATAACAATATTTAAATAACTAACATTTTAATATTTAAAAATTATTATTTTTCTTAGTATTCATAAAATTTACTGTGTAAAATAAAATTTAAAAATATAAAATAAATATTAATATGCATTATTAAGTGAAAAATAATGCTATTATATAAAATAATATTAAAATTAATAATTTTAATTAATTGATTATACTTGTGATGTGAACAAACTTAAAGTCTTTCAATAATATTAACAAATCAGTCTTGCGATATAAAATTTAAATTCAATTCTAATCCCAAATCAGATTTTTATGTAGTGTGAGAAAAACAGATATTATAGTCTCTTTTTCCATTACATGCAAGTGAGTTATCATGACAATCTTTGGTAATTGCTATAATTTATTATTTTTGTGTAATTTTTTAAAATTTATTAATAAATTGAAAATATAATATTTATATTAATTAATTTTTTTTTAAAAAATCCCAAATAAGAAAAAAATAAATTGCAATAAAAGCTTTTCTTCAAGGACAAATTTTGTAGTCAATAAAACAAAAAAGGAAAGAGAACTCTTGTTTGTATAAACAGTGGAAAACGATAAAGTTGGTTGTGCTTAGATTATTAGAAGTGCTTAAAAGGAAAGCTTGTATTTTTATTTTTCGCTTTTAAGTTTAGTAAATTATATTTAAATAATTTTTACGAGAAAATGAATTTAAGATACTATACAGTTGTAATTGGATAATCTTTCTTCCTTTAAAAAGATGCATATAGAGAAACTTTGAAATTTAAATTTGGTTTTAAGTTTATATAAATAAAATTTAAATTAATAAGTAATTTTTAAATATATAATAAAATTTAAATTAAAAAGTAATTTTTAAAAATATATTTGAAATTATTATCCTTATAATTTTTTAAAATTTAAGAGAGAATTTATTATTAGAGATCATAGAGTATTCTTATGAGTTAAATCTGTTCATAAACTGGATTGTGGATTTCAATTAGCAAATAAAGCTATAAGCTCACGGACAGAGCTTTTAGAAAATTTAACATTTTTTAAATTTATAATCGACTTATGAACAAGAGTATATGTATATAAATTTTGAAGAAATTATAATAAAGTATTATATGATTTAACGTTTATTTTAAATGGAAGCTGGTATTTTTTATGATACTTTAGTATATTATGTTAATCGCTATTAAATACTTCACTATTAATCTTTAATGATGATTATTGTAATCACATGATAAATTTTTCACAATAAAAAATTATTTTCGTGAAACTTACGAGATATTAAATTGTTATGAAAATAAATAATATGATAATTTATTATACTCTCTAAAAAAAATTATTATAAAAACTTATGACGTAAGCAATATAAACACGTTAATGAATTGGCGTGGAAGTATTTAACAGCAGACGAGTGAGTAATTAGAGAGAAAAGAGCTAATGAGTGATTAGTATAAGTACAATTTGATATCTAGAAAATTTGTCAAATGACAAGAGATTCGAACCCACAATCTGCATGGGCTTAAACCAAGACCTTATGACTACCTTTCCATTAAAATAAGACAATTATTTTTAAAAAAATGGAATGTTATGATGTTTTATGATAAAAAAATTACTAGAAAAACTTCAAAAAAATAAATAAATAAATAAATTGTATTTGAAAGTAGGGTTGGGGTAAAAGATAAGGATAAAGCTAAGAGGTGTATTACTATTACTTCAATCCTACATAACTCATTAAAAAATAATAATAATAATAATTACTCCTTTTTGTGAGAAAAAAATAAAAAATAGAAAAGAGTGTGAGGTAATAAATGGAATTAAAAGAAACTAAAAGGGATGGTTTTGATATTTTGATTAAATCGGCGCAAAAAAGGACAAACGAAATAAAATTTCATTTTTAGCACCAAAATAATTTTTCATTTCTGGCCAAATGACTGTAAGCTTCGCAAATTGCAAGCTCATCGAGCCACCAATGATGCTTCTCATAAACCAAATAAATAAATATAAAAATAAAAACCTAATTTTTTCAATAATTCAAAATTCACAAAATTTCAGGTACGTTTCAGATTTCTCTACTCTTTAAGATTCATTTGCCTTTTTCACCCATCAATTATAATTAGGGTTTCAAGTAAAATTTTGCTTTTTATCTGTTTGGTTGCTGAGAAAAACTGAAGGTGAAGAAAAGGAAAAAAATGCGATTTTGATTTTTTTTTCTTGCTCTTATTTGACTTAATTGATACTTCAATTGTATTAGAATTTGAGAGGATTTTTAGGTGTCTTTTTCGTGTGAATTTTATCAGAAATTTAATTGTTACTTGTTTGGGTAGATGATGATTGAAAATTGAATAATGCTTGTTTATGTATGTGATGTGCTAATATTTCTCGTGTTTTTTATTCAGCATAATCATGGAATTTTAATTGGTTAAAATTAAAAGGGTTTTGTGAGCTTGATCAGCACACTGGTTTGGTCTTTGTAGTAGTATCCGTGTAAATGATGATATTGGGTTTTAGTTTATTTTTTTTTTTTCTCAGGGGAATGCTGTGATTAGTGTGAACTTTCAATCCAAAATTCAAGTGGGTTTGTGTTGATGTTTTGGTCCTGAAAGATTGGACTTTAGCCAACCCGCTGAACAACTAGGAAACGCAGATTTTAATTGACAGTTCCAGAATATGTACTGGAGCGTGGCTACAGCCACCACAACCCGGGGTGGATCACCCACTGATAGTGGGGATTCTGTTGTGACTTTGGATCAAGTTCCACGATGGAGTGATGCAGAGAATAGATCATCGTTTGCTTATGATACTGATGATCCTTCATTTGCCAATTCATATTTCCCTGATCCTTTAACCTCTCCTGGCGAGGGGGAAAGTAGTGGCAATGGGATGGTATCAAGGTTTCCTGTCAATCATGAAGTCAACTCAAAAATATATTTATGGAGGGGGAACCCATGGAATCTTGAGGTGGATGCTGTTGTAAATTCTACAAACGAGGTAAGTGTTAAATGCTGACCTATGGTTTGATGCTATGTAACTTTTCTATTTGAAATGGATAATTGTTCACTTTGCACTTCTGTACCCATCACCCATGTGATGTGGTCGTGTATTTATATGTGCAAAGTAAAATGGTTCAAGGAAACTGTTGCAACTGGACTGAAATATTATGTGATGATTGAGCTTGTCTGGTGAACCGTCATACAATTATTTCCATGGACTCTAAGAGGATATCTTAGAACGTGAACCTAAGCCTCTTATTCTATGCTACACCCATATATCTAGAATTTTTTAGGTATGTGAACTTTCTTTTTTTGGATCACAAGCCGTGCAGAAGATGTTCTGAATTTCTGTGATATGTGCAAGGATATGATTCTTTGGAATCCAAGTCACCAACTATTGATTTTGTTTTCTGCTCTGTGGATGAACCTGATCTTGCATGATAGTTGTTTTGCTGCTGTATGTAGTGGAGCATTTGAAGTTTAATAATTGTTTTTGCAAGTATCTAGAAAATTTTTTTTCTACTGAGAGGGGAGGGAGCACTGAGCCCATCTGCTTGGTTTGCGCATCACCAATAGATTCATTTAGCATTAAGATCCCCTTAAAGTACATACTGAAAGTTTTGGAGCTCAATCTTTTTGTCCAACACAGATTTTTCAAATATCTGGAAGTTGATTCGAGTTTCAACCTTGAACTCCCTGCAACTTGCCATTAAGTTTTTTGGTATAATCACTAACATGAGCGAGTCATTTACGTCATCTTTGATACGCATTTAAATTGGTGGCTTGCAGAACTTGGATGAAGCTCACAGCAGTCCTGGTCTGCACGCAGCAGCTGGACCTGGCCTCGCAGAAGAGTGCGCTACACTGGTATGCTGTGGGTTATTTGTTGGCTGTTATCTGAATATTTGCATTTGATATGGTAGGTTGATAAGGCATGGCCTCCAGGTACTTATTGGCAGTAGCGCCTCTACTGGTCTAACACAGCATGCATATATATAGTTTTATTGGATACAGCTGATAAGCAATAATATCCACAGTAGACAAAACTTAATGTGCATGTTTCTAGATTCTATGATGCTCAGACTCTTCAGAAAAGAAGAGGCACCTGTGTCGATACTATACGACATGGGTACGGGTATGGGATCCTCCCTGGTCCTTCAGTTGAAAAGTGGATATGGCAACTTCAATATTAAACTTAAGAAGGCATAAACACAAATGGGAAGATGAAGGGCACATACAATAGGACTGATCCAAAAGCAGCTTTTGCAGAACATATTTTATGGTTGCTTGCTTCTACGGAGTAGAGAAGATGAAGAGTAAAGAACAAGAAGAATAAGAAGATGAAGAGTTAAGAGCAAATCTCTGATTCTTCACTTTCCTTATCTTCTTCAAGAAGATAAGGAAAGTGAAGAATCAGAGAGTTTGCAGAGAAAACAGAGAGTATCTGGTTTGCAAACAAAGCTCTCACTTAAGTTGAGGTAGATAAGGAAGGTGAAGAAGATGGAGATAGGGCTGTAATTTGAAGGCTACTGGGTTTTATTATTTTTTTTGGGCCGCGGGCATATTAGTTTTTTTTTTTTGTGTGTGCGTGTGTGTGTTGTGTGTTGTTGAAGCGGGCTTTTTTTTTTATTGACCTTATAAAAACACAATCATATATTTAGAAATGCAATAAGAATAGTTGATTATATTCCTTTATTATTTTATTTAAATATAATTGAAAATCAATTTGACTCAAACCAAAATTAATTATACTAAAAGAAATTTCGTACATTCTATATGGACAATATTTATAATTATAAAATTTTATATTTTATTTTTCTTTATGTAGCTGTATCTAAGTGTCTGTATCCCATTTCGGATATGTACCTTCATATTTTCCATTTGGAAAATTAACAAGTCCAACACATGGATATGTATCCGTATCTGACACTTGTACCTGAGCCTGAGCGATGAAGCAAGACATGCTCAAAGTTTTTGTGTTTCAAAAAGATGTCTTTTTAATTAAGAGGGTAATTTATGGAGATGGTAAATCAAGGATGGGACTGATTGGATGTACAATTGTTTTCTGACAGGGTGGATGTCGAACAGGGATGGCGAAAGTTACTAATGCATATGACCTTCCTGCTAGGTGTGTATATGGGCATTTCTATTTGTTCATGCATTCCTCATATCACTACTAATTTATATCCTGTATACTTCTCCCGTCTGCTTGGTATATCAGAAACACTGATGATGCATCTTATTTCTGATGCTAAATTGCTAGAAAATTGTGCATGTTTTCATCTTGTTATCTTGTGATTTAGCTGGACTGGGGTAGTCATATTTTTTTGTTAGCATTTGTTTGTTAATCATCGAATTGGGATAATTAAGAGCTATATTGGAAACCAATTACTGTTTAAGAATTTGAAAGAATGTTGTAGAGATTCTTGCATCAATAAGGTGATGTTTTAATGCCACACAAGCCCATTTAAATGTTTGCACTTTCAACCTATATTTTGCGATCAGTTCTCTTTAATTTTTGTTTCCTTACATTGTTGTGCTATTTGGTGCAATTTTTTACAACGTATTCACATTGCCTTATAAGGCTCCACTCTTTTCCACCCCAGTTTTAGCTAATTTCTGTTTCTCTCTCTCTTCTCCGCTCCTCCTCCTCTTCTTATGACAGGAGAGTTATACATACAGTTGGTCCTAAGTATGCAGTGAAATATCACACGGCTGCTGAGAATGCTTTGAGTCACTGCTACCGGTCTTGCCTCGAGCTTCTCATTGAAAATGGGCTTCAAAGGTTTTTTGGGAGAAAATGACCATAGTTTTTTTCTTTCTTTTTTTTTTTTTTCCATGTATTCTATTTTTTACTGTGCTTCTACTATATTTTTGTAAAATTGGAGCTAATTTCTGCTTGACATGCAAAACTTGCAGCATTGCTATGGGCTGTATATATACAGAGGCTAAAAACTACCCACGAGAACCAGCTGCACATGTTGCTATAAGTAAGATTTTTTCCTCATGTTTGCAGTTCTTTTTTTATCCATCTGCACATGTTCTATATGCTAAAATATGCCAAGGGACTGCTTTCCGCATTCTTTGGGAAGTTAATTGCCATTTCAGGTTACTTCATGAATGAAATTAGCTAATGACCTGCTTATAATGTGTGCTAACTCGTGCATCTATTGTTTATGCCATTATGTCAATATCTTCTGTCAGGCTAATCTTTAATTTTCTTTTGTTTAGGGACTGTACGGCGCTTTCTTGAGAAGCAAAAAGATAAAGTCAAAGCTGTTGTCTTTTGTACAACCACAACTACTGATACTGAAATATATAAGAGGTATGTCTATTCAGATTCTGTTTCTTTGCCTTCGTGATGCAGTCTGTAATTTCTTTAAATAAAATAAATAAAATATGATGCCTCAATGTGACATATGGATGTTTTCAATTTTTTAAGTGGTTATATGTTTAATGGGAGCATGCACATTTCAGTGATTATTCAATTTGTTATTTTACAATGTAGATTGCTACCACTTTACTTTCCTCGAGACAAACATGAGGAGGAGGTGGCAATCTCAAAACTTCCCGCTGATGTTGGGGATGAGAATGGCGAGACAATAATAGATGAACGTAAAATTAGAATAAAGCCTTTACCCAAGAAAACTGCTCCAAAACCACCCCAAGCTGAAGTTGACCTTCCCGTCAGCGATGTTGGCTTGGTACGAAGGTTAGCTTACACTTAACTCATACTTCAAAATAACACCATATTGTCTACATTCTATTTCCTATTTTTTGGTTATCATGGTCATTTTTCAGTTAGTTTGCTATATTGTATTTCTTGTTAATTTCTAAATTTCAGATAATTTATGTTGAATTGGACATGAACTATATAATAAGCTGGTTCTTAGAATTAAGTTGGCATTTATTGGTGAGAAGTGTAATTTCTTTCCATGACTGGTTCCTTGGGAATGAGATGATGTGTATCTTTGCATATATGTGATAAAATGAGGTAGCACCTTTACTCAGGTGCTCTGTTATCTGTCATTTAACTTCTGGTTAATTTTCTAATGTAATTATTTTCCTCTTTCATAAGGATTGACTCTGCTTTCATGACACATAAAATATTCTTTATTTTTGCTTATCAGAAAGAGGTATTAGCAAATTTGTTTCATAAGCATGAAGGGTTTACAAATGCTGAGCAGTAGCTGTGTTATAATCATATGCATGCAATTCTGTGTTTGTGCTTAGTTTAGATATATTTGTCATTGTTCTCACGTTTTCTTCATGTATTCAATAAATTTGTGGTTTGTGATGGCATTAAAATTTTACTAGCCTATTGGTATAAGTTCGCCTGACTACCTAAGGGGACGAATGTTATCCTTACAGAAACTCGTCGTACTTGGATTCATATTTGGATCCAGCTTTCATGTCATTAATTAAGGATCCAGATCAGAGGCGCAAGGAGCAATGGGAGAAAACTGCTCAAGCCCAGAGTGGATTTAATTGTGCTAAAATGCTTGGATTTGGCGATCTTGGTGGCCCTCCACTGTCTGTTGCTGAAGAATACTCTCTTCACTCTAGATACCTTGCTAAAGCAAATTCTCTTAATCTTTCTGAAATTGCAGAAATGAAAATTGTGTAAGCACACGCACCTTTTCTTGTTTATATACCTGCTTAAGATCTGAGCTTTTTTTTTTTTTTTTTATTTCTTTAGAAAATCAATCGAGGGATTCTTCCTTTTCATGCACAATTTATTTTTCCTTTGACATTACTGTGTACATTTGTTGGTGGTGGCTGTGAATTGTACTTCTTTGCCGCATTTTTTACTCCTAACTATGATTTTGACCCTTTTTTTTTTTTTTTTCATTTTTTGGCTATATAACCTTTCTGTAAAGTTCATGTCTAGTTTCTTTTTTAATACAAAGTTTATATGTTTCATGTGTCCTTGGGCTTCTCTTGTGTTGCCTATAGTTGTGTTAGGTCTTCTGTTTCTTTTGCAGTTACCGTGGTGGGGTAGATAGTGAGGGTCGTCCTGTAATGGTTGTTGTGGGAGCACATTTTTTGCTGCGATGTCTTGACCTGGAACGATTTGTGCTTTATGTGGTGAAGGTAATTAGGCTACTGCTTACCTCAACCCCCTCTTCTGTTATAGCTTATGCTCGTGAAATATTGGATGCAGTTGTTAGTTGGATTCATTGGTTAAAGGTCTTTGGCTCTTTGTTTTTTTTTGGGAAAATGCCCAATTTTTTTTTCCTTGTCTTCTGATGCTCTTGTTTTTTTTTTTTAGGAATTTGGATAATTTTGTTGATAACTGACTGTTGGTTGCTACTTATATTATGTCTTGATTACTTAATTTCAGGAATTTGAGCCCTTGATACAAAAGCCTTATACTATTGTATATTTCCATTCTGCAGCAGCTTTGCAGCTGTAAGTATTTTTATATAGTTGACTTTGAAAAGTACATGCTGAATTTTCCTTAAATGGATGATTTGCATCTCCTTTATGATGTATGCATGATGAAACCAGTACATCAATGTGAAGTTTCTGGCACATTGGATAAATATTTATTGTTCCAAAAAAAGAAAAAAAAAAAAAAAAAGAAACATGGGAGAAGAGGTTAATTAATTTTGGTAAGCTGACTGTGATATCTTTCTTATTCATCATTTTTATAGTTCTCCAAGTAACATTAGTTGTGTGGTTGGATTTGTCAATGATTTGCCTGCTCAGAAGCACATGGTGTTCAGAGAGGATGCCAAATTCTTACTGAGTTTCTTTGTGCAAGTTGTGGGAATTCTTTGTCAGCATAGTTTGGCAGACTTCCATCTTGAAGGATTTAATTGGAACTTTCACCTTCTGTAGGGATAATCATAGAACTCTCCATAACTATATTTTGGAAATTTGCATTGCTTTTGCTATTCACGTGTGGCTTCTATTTTAAGTGTAATGAATTAGTTTTGGTCAGCAGCTAATGGTTCAATATTTGGTTACTTGCCTTGTAGTGGGCTCCCTGCTTCATCCCTTCTCCTTTGACCCAAAATGGAAGGAGTATTTGTGCATCTAGGCAGAATTATTATTGTTATCATGTGAAATTCATTACCTGAATCACTTAATACATAACTTGTTTCTGTTATCAACAGTCAACCAGACTTGGGATGGATGAGAAGATTACAGCAAATACTTGGTCAAAAACACCAGCGGAACCTGCATGTATGCAACAATACTTTAATCTAATTAGGAAATATTTTTCTTCATTCTAAGCTTTGAAAACCTTATCTGCTTATGCAGGCCATATATGTTCTTCATCCTTCTTTTCATCTGAAGGCTACAATATTTGCCCTGCAATTATTTGTTGATAATGTGGTATGTATGATTTTTTTTTTTATTATGTTGGAGAAAACATGCAGCTATTTTAATATGACAGTTGTTTTATGTTGATCTCTAGACATGGAAGAAGGTGGTATATGTTGATCGGCTTCTACAGCTGTTCAGACATGTTCCTCGTGAACAGTTGACTATCCCAGACTTTGTTTTCCAGTTAAGTTTCCTGCTGCTTTTACACTTTTTTTTTTTTGAACAGCGATAAAAATATTGCATTAAATTGAAATTAAATACAACCTAAATGGAAGAACTTTTAATACTTCTACAACACCAGTAAATAAAATAGATCTAAAAGTCTTTTCCCATTTGAGATATAATACATTTGGAAAGATAAAACCAACAGGAACTTGACTAGGAAGTAGATGAGGATATTGAGATGCTACATATCCGTCATAAGGATGGCACAATGATAGAAGCTGGTTGAAATTCACGGCTGCAAAGGATGCCGGAAACCAGTTAGGGATAATATGAGCACCGGGTAAGGCAAGACAAATCACTTTCAAAGTCTGCAATCTGATGGGTGCAGCAGACCCATCTTGTAGAACTGGTAATCACCTTAAGCCATGGTGGATAAGCCAAGCTAAGGAATTCCGGTAGAGCTATCTGTTGATTTTCTCTCGAAACCATCAAAACATAACCAAACCACCATGAAGGTGGAGAACAAAAAAGACCACACAAGGGTTAAATCTAGACGTAATGCCATCATCAAGATGGTAGATAAAGCCATAAATTTATTTGAAATATGCTACAGAAAAACATGAGACAATGAGGAAATATAAGATGGCTGTCTGCTGGTTGCCGGCTACAGCCCTAAATCTGAAACTAAGAGAGAGGGGGTTTGTGAGATGAGAGAGAATAGAGAGAGTTGTAACGTCAAGCATCTAGATGAGCTTCTGCTTCTTTTACTATTCTTGTATTTATTTTACAATTTATATTTCATGATGAATTTATAGGAATAGTACTCAGCGATATGGTTTTGACCCCCCTTTATTGCGTGTTCTTCTGTCTTGATCTGAAGATGACTGCAGTGAAAATAAGAGGATTCTAATGTTTTGTAGATACAATGAATGCAGGCATGATTTAGAAGTAAATGGAGGGAAGGGCCTTATTGTGGACCCCAGAACAAAATATGTGTATCATCGTCCATAGGGACCATATATGCAGGTTCACTTGGAGGACAATGCTAGCCCACAAATTGCTGGTCTTAGTTTTCATTCTCCTGTTTTTGTTGAGCGAGTGGCTGTTTTCATTCTCGTGTCTTCGTTGAGTGAAGTGGTTGCTGCATTTGGCGATAGTAGTGTACAAATTGTATCTGATTTTTTAAAAAAAAAAAAAAAATTATTGCGGTTGCATTTGGGGTTAAATCTGTACAAATAGTATGTCATTTCTTTTTCATTTGATTTCTTAAGAGATGATACATTGGTTTCTGAAGACAAATAATATTTAAGTGTATTATCTGTTGGTTCGTTCTCAATAATATGAGGTATTTGATCTTAATGAAGAAGCTTGCTGGGTTGCAAAATGACCTTATTCTTCTGGTTTATATATTTGTTTCCCCTTCCTCTCATCTAATGTGGCAACTATGATACCATCAACTATTGTTGATGAATATTTATTAATATTTTAAAAGACTAAGAAGAGAAGAAAAATTTAGAAATTCATATTTTTATTTTACAGGCAGGTAGGTTCTAAAGGAATCTCTGCTCTTCAACTTATACGCTTACGATCTTATATGCTCTTTTATTCTCTACTTTGGGGATCTGCCCTATCAACCTACTTCCTCTCAATCGTTCTTCTTCTCTAAAGGCTTGATAGGCAAGATTAGAGTATCTCTTTGACGTGTCTTCTTTGATTGCACAATGATCATCGATCGGGTTGACATTTAGTTGGGAGTCGCTGTAGACTACTAAGTTTTCCATTCTGATCTCCCTAGCTAGGGAAAGACCTGTTAATATAGCTTCATATTATGTTGCATTAGAGATTGGAAAATCCAACTTGACAGCGAATCCGATTATCAGCTTGTACTCTCTTTCCTTTTCTTTTCCCTTTTATTGCTGCTATTACTACTACTACTTATATTATTATTATTATTTGAAAAAGGGGAGAAAATATCTTTCAAATTCTGCTTAATTTTGTATTCAACGAAACCATGTTAAGCGGATAATTGTATCGTGCATGTTCTTGGATGTTAGTTTCTATGCTATTAAAAGTTTTTATTTAAAACATAAATTAAAAAAGTTATTAAATTATCATAATTTTAAATTAAAAAAAATAAAATATCATTTTTTGATTTTGATTTAGAGAAATAAAAATAGTTAATACAAAATATTTAGTGGAAGAATAAATGCAGGGTAAAGTTGAAAAAATAATAAATATATTTTTGAAATTTTAAAATAGCTAATAAATTAAAATAAAAAATTTTAAAAATATAAATATTTTGAAACAGATAAAGAAGCAAAATTAAGTTATTTGGTTTTATAATTTACTTTATATGATGGATTAACGTGGTGCAAATTTATGATTTGTCAAAAAATAGGTTAGGAATTATTCCAAATTCCAATTCCTATTGCTTGTTTTTGCATAAAAAACATGTTTGAATTGGACTTCTTTTACATATTGTAATCGAAATTCGAAATAGTTTCCTTAATTACTAATTCAATTCCTAAGTAATTCTATCAATTTATACTTCTTTTCTTTCATGTTACCATTAACTTTAATTAATTATTTTAATTTTATCAAATGTAGAATCAAAAGATAAAATGAGAGTGAAGAAAAATTCGGTTAAAATTATAATTTCATGCAAAAATTTGACTAAATTTAATGAAATTAAAAAATTGAGATATAAATTAATTAATCAATGAAATTAAAATTTAAGAGTGTATTTAATAGGCTGTAATGAGATGTAATGTAATGTAATGTAAAGTAATTATATAAATTTTTAATGTAATTATATAAATTCTTAATATAAATTTACATTAAAAATTTATTTAATTATATTATATTATATCCCATTACAGCCTAACCGCTAACTTACCATATGTGTTTTTGGCTGTGACTATTTTGAACTCTCACAACTGTAAATTGGCTAAATCATGGCTTTGACTTTGAAAAAGATTTGTATGCAGCATATGAACAATGTGAGGATTCTAGTGTTTCATGCGTAAGTGTGCTGGAATTTGATTATTGATTATTGTTGTTAATTCTCTGTTACAGCTATATGAAAGAGGGGATGAGGACAAGTGTCGAAGCAATTTTGCTGCTATGCGCCACACTTATGTTTAAATCCATGTGCTAATCATATTAGAAGTGTCAATTCTCTATGTCAAGATAGCGTTTGCTAACAAAGAACTTGTGCTTGAGATGAAGTCCCTTTTTCTCTCTGAAACCCTTGCTCTCTCATCTGGAGCTTCTGAAGGGGTAAAGCCATCAGAGGAGACTCTTTTTTCCCTTTTGAGAATGGTCACTTTCTACGACAGAGTCCCTGTCACCTTCGTTCTCTTTCCTTGTTTTCTTTTTATAGTTGTTTCCCTTGTTTAGTTTTGTTAGCTATCTACATGGGTCTTTTTGCATCCCGTTTACTTCGAGTTTATGTATCTTATCGAACAAACTCTGGACCTACCTTAGTAGTGGTGGTGCTACCGCAGTTGTCTTCGACTCTATCCAGGTCCTCCGTCAATCTCATCTGCCCAGAGAGCTACTCAAGGATGAAATTTGGTGGGAGGGAGAAGATACTGAAGGCTTTCTGGAATAATGCTTTTCATCCTTGGTTAGGCTCGCCTGGCACTACAAAGGTCTATTTCACTTCTGGCTATGGCCGATCTGGTTGAAGGGAGATAACCATCTGCCATTTTTCTCTAGTGAGTATGTTTAAAGCTTCAGAAGTATAGGCTCTTGTAGGTGGCGCAAGAGATAAATCCTCCATTTTCATCGGTGTTTCACTCTCTCTCTTGGTCTCAGGCAACGACAGCACAGACAGGAGAGAGGGAATAAGCTTTTGGTGGAGAGGGTTTAGATCATGGGGTATTATTGTAATGTGTTATGTGTTGTAAGCCAGTGGATTGTTTACTTCACGGACATAGTGTCTGTTGTCTCCCCAATTTCAGAAACTCAATTATGGGTATGGTTTTTTTGAACTTATGTCCAATTATCACTCCTTAAGTTAGGTTCATATTAAAAATATAATGTTTTCTTATACTGTGTTGGCTTTAAGCCTCATCAACGACAACTTTCTCTTATATATATATATATATATATATATATATATATATATATATATATATATATATATATATATATATATATATATATATATATATATATTGTGTTCGCTAAAATTGCACCTGAAGACAAGTAATTGAATACAATATGTGGTGTTCTTGACAATTAGTAATATCAATATTGATAATACTAGAATAATTTTTGCGGTTAAGCCTCTATTTTATTATGTTAGGATTTCGTCTCAAATTTCTAATAAAAAAATAATTTGCTTAATAATAATGAAAAAATATTTAAATTAGTAACCAAGTAAAAAATTTTGAATTCAAATAAATAAAATAGTATTCAAGTTGGATTTAGATTTATATTAGAAGCCTATATATATATACACACACACATGTTAGAAGTTTGATCATAAAATAGTAGTGAAATTGATTATTGTAAAGAACATATGAGAGGTTTAGTGTTAAGCTAAAATAATATGGTAAGATACAAAGTGTACAGAAAATACATTTGTATAAAATTATGAAAAGTTATTTAGCGAATGTTTAATTAATTAATGGTCATATTTATTGATTTATTAATGAATTTGTTTAGTAGAGTAAATTTACACAAAACCATGTTAAACTTGATGTATGAGTTATTTTTCATAACATAGTACCATGTAGATGTGCTGTGTGTTATTCTGCGATAATTTGCCTGAGCTTTATAGCTCATTATCTTTGTTTTGAGTTGCTAATGTGAAATTTTTGCAATATTTTTTTGTGGAATACAGTTAAGGGATTATTTAGTATATTTAAATTACAGTTTATAATTTTCAAAATAATTCCTCTATTTTCACATAATATAATAGACAAGCAAAATTAGTGTTAGTTTGTGTTAGGACTGAGTACGGTTCAGTTAAATTCAAAAATTTGAAAATCTTTAGAATTATGTTGAATTTTGAGGATTTTATTTTTTAAAGATCCAGAACTATAACTGAAGTAAAAAATCTCCGTATTGTATTATTCTGAAAATTTCGAGACAATATAATTCGGAGATCGAATATTTCGGTTCCAATCCAATTCAATCCAATCCAAAATGGAGATTCGGAAAAAATGCATTTAATAATTACTTTCTTATAACTAACAGTATAGTTTTAAATTTTATTTTTTATGCAATTTGGGTTTAATAAATTAATATATTATATTAATAATGATAATATATTATTAAATGATTATATTAATAAATTAATACATTATGTTAATATATATAATTATATATCAAAACTATATATTAACAGTTTTTGAGATATAATTATATATACTACTTAAAATTAACGCATAATTTTTTATAATTAATTTCTAATTTGTATACAAACTATTAATTATCTATTACAAGTACTTTATTATTGATAACTTATCACACAAATATTAATTAATAAAAAAATATTTTTCAATATTTTAATATTAGATACCAATAAAAGTTAATGAATCAAAAACTTTATTAGTATCACATAAATTTTATTAGTATATTACATTTTTTTTATTACCACTCATTAATTAGTCATAATATATATTAAAAGCTTTTGTTCTAAAACATATAAGTAGTGAATTTAAAATTTTTAATTATAATATGCGGTTATATCTTAGTATTATTAAAACTTAATCCACATTATACTACTAATTTTTCATTGATATAATTTTAATGAATCTAATATTCAAATAAATTATATAAATATAAATAGTTATATTCTATTAAGTTAAGATATATATATTTTTAATTATAGATTTATAATTCATTTAAATTTTATTTTCATATAATCTTAATATAATTTGATAATTGCTAAAATGACATATATAATTTTATAATTTTTGTGTTATCTATATATTATTCAATTAACATTATTTATATATTATAAAAAAATTTCGGTTATTTTGGTACAGTTCGGTTCAATTCAGTATAATTTTCAGTCTGGATATATGTTAATCTTCAGAATCGTACTAAAATATTTTACTCGGTCCAATTCAATTCAAGAAAAGTCAAAGAGTCAATGGTTTGGTCTAGTCTTGGATATTTTCGATTCAATTATTCTGTTCAATTTGAAATTTTTAATTTCTATGCTCAGCTATAGTTTGTACAGATTTTTTTTTTTTTTTTCAATTGAGTGTTATTTAGATGAATTTCTAGTTGATTTAGAGAGTAAAACTTTTTCATCTTTACTTGTTCCAGCTAATTAAAAAGAGATTATTTCAAAAATAAAGAGATGATGCAAATAAACGAATGGTTGTTATAGCTGCTAATACGTGGAGCAATGCTGAGCATATAATAATAATTGTTATATATGACCAATGTTGATATGAGGGCAAATAATAGATGATAGATTTTTTTTTTTGAAATATTCTTTTGATTAACTTTGGTATTTGGGTTAAATAATATTATTTAATTGAAAGCTTTTATTTATATCACTATTATTTTAAATATTTATTTTTCTACATGAAAAATATAAATTTATTATATTATGTAAAATAAATATTAGAAATCAAGGAAACTCTATTACTACTTACTCCCTTTATTTATAAATAAGTGGCAAATAAGATTTTGATTTTTATTTATAAATAAGTGTCAATTTAGTAAATCAATGAAAAAAAAAAGTAAAACTCCAAATTTTTTCTTAATATTCATTTTATTTATTTATTTTTGTCCATAAAAAGAGAGAATTTGTGAATAGTAAATAAAAATTTTAATAGAAGTAATTTTATTCATTTAAAGTAAAGTTGTGATTACTTTAAAAATTATATTTAAACCTTAATTGCCATTTATTTGAGAATGAAGAGAGTATTTCTTGTTTTAAAATATTTATTATTTAAAATTTTGATATATAGATTAAAAATTTTATTGAATTGTTATAATTTTAAAATAAAAAAATTAATTTTTTTTTATTAATTTTGATGTAAAAAAATAAAAACAATCAATACTAATATTTAAAGTAAAAAATAATAAAGAATAAAATTAAAAAAATAATAAATACAATTTTAAAATTTAAAAAGATAAATAAATTAAAAAAAATTAAAATGATAAATATTTTAAAATAAACAATTGAATTATTATTTATAAAAATATATTAATATCTACAAATTTTTTTTTTTAAAATAAAATTTTTTAAAGCCTTTCAAAAATTTATAAATTTCACAAAAATATTTAGAATTCATAAATATTATAAAAATCATTTACTAAAAAAATCAATAAATTTTTTTAAAATCTTAATTGAATGCACTCATTAAGATTACTTTCTTTTTTTTTTTTTTTTTTTTTGAAAATTTTTTTTCCCAAAAAAGGTAAAAAATAAAATCTACTAATCCATAAAATCATGCTACTGCCTCTGCCACCATAGCTTGAAACTTTCAAGATTCCGTTTTTAAGAAGACGAAGCCTGGCTTTCTCATCTTACATCATTCTTTTTCCCGGCAATTTACCTCGCCGGTGAGTTCACGTTTTGGTCATACATGGAATTGAAGTTTTGTTTAAAAATATATATATTTGTTTTGTTTGGTTCGTGAGAAATTGCAGGAACTTGATTGAATAATTGGATTTTTTTTATAGAACTATAATGTTTCTATTCAACTCAATTTGACGCTATGACTGGTGTGTATGTGAGTTCATTTTTTTTTGCACTTTAAGAAATCGAAAAAACAAATTAAACCCTAAATCACAACACTTGAAGATCATAGCGACGTTGGAATTCAATAGATTGTGTAGTGTACGTAATTCTTTCTTGTTATTGATTTGTTGTCCAAAATTTGTGCAGAACTGGGACGCGTAGTTTAACATAGCTTGGCAGAAATGGTGCAAACTCTGTCACCAAGTACTCTAACAAGAAATTGTGGGATTTGTGAATCCATTCCGTCGTGGAGGAGACCTTTCAAGCTAATAAGGAAAACCCATAGCACCTTTGGGACTGATAATCAATGCCATTTGCATCAGTTTGTACCACGCTTAAACCTTGCAGGTAACCCCAGCAAATTAAGACGGAGAAACTCAAGGGTTGAAGCTGGATGGCTGTTCAATCAAGGCGGTAATCAGGAGCCAAATGCAAGCTGTGAGCGCAGTGAGAATGCTAACGAGGATATATTGATTTTCTTTTTTCAGCTAGATTTAGCTACTCGAGTTCAGGTTTGACGTGCTGCAATTAGATTTTTGTGATTATATACAGTAAAGCAGTTAGTTACCTCCCCTCTTTTTGTGTTATTTCTTACAAATTTTTCTTCTTGTGTGCTTTGGAATTGTAGTATGCTCTGAATATGGAGCAGTATGACATTGCGCAACAATTGAGAAACAAGCTCACTGAGGTTAGGTCTCATTTCCTGGATTTGATAAAATGCATTATTTGTATTTAATTGTTGTTGTAATTTTCATCCAAGCTCGTGTTTATTGCACATAATTCTCTCTCTCTCTCTCTCTCTCCTGCCAGTCTCTGCATTTATACATTTAATGGAAACAGTTATATTAATAGAGAGTAATTACAAAGATATTTATATTTTCCAACATTGTCATATTTTATATGCTTGCATAACACTAACTAATGTCCACCTCCAGACTAACAATATTGCTCATGAATAGAATTATCAAATGATTTGGCAGCATGCTGAATGAGTTCTCTTCTTGGAAGGTTGAAGCAGAGGTTATTCGACAGCGGGAAGCGAAACGGGGATCATCGTCAAAGAGTGAAGCCCAAGATAAGGCTATAAGTATCATACGACTACGGTAAGTTCCAGATTGTTTTATTCTATTTAACTAGGGGTTAAATCCAAAAGGCATGATGGAAAGTTGCTAGGTATCAAATTTATTTTTTCTCACAACCTATTTGTTTGAATTCTCATGATATGGTTCAACTCAAATCTATTTATAAACTGGTTCTTCTTCTTTCCTTGCAGTGCAGACTTGCAGAATGCAATTGAGAATGAGAATTACGTCATGGCAGCTCAATTACGGGATCAAATTTCCAAAATGGAGGCAGAATCTTTAGCTGTATCAGCAAAAGCTCTGGCATATGAAAATGCACACTATGCATTTCGTTTAGGACAAAAAGTGACCCACAAGATTTTTGGTAGATGAACATGGCTTTCACTGTATCATTTATCCTTTCATTTGCTTGCAGTTTCACTTACCATGCTAAGGTTCAATTTTGTATGATAATTTATAGAAAGAATCAATCAAGATTGGAAATAGAATGCTACAATTCAGGATAGCTGCCAATTGAATTCAACTATCTTATTGATTATCTGAAAATATGAAGATGAGAAAAATCAAATTACAGCGGGTAGAATTGGGATCTTGTTTATCCCACTATGATGGGACAATGTGTTAATGTTTCCATGAGCCCATCAATTCATGGCCAGTGTAGAGCTCGTATTTATAACAAAGCTAGACATCTCTATGCTACTTTTTCTTTACCATAATTATCTTAATAGTTCTGGTACAAAACATTACAAATTTCATTGTGTTCATTTTAGTCTGTTAATGTTATTTCCCCTTGGAAGGATGTCAATGCCTGTGGCTGCAATTTTATTGGCATTATTGAGTTATCCTAGTATAAATATGGCTGCCTTTCTTCCTCATCAAGGAAATATCATAAGTTTTGGTTAATTGGATCAAATTAGTACACATGTAAAATAATGTATGGAAGTTCTTGGATGCTCCAAGATATCTACTAAACTACAGTAGATCAGTGGATTTGTCCATTCTTCATTTTATGGCCTCCTTTCTTTCCTCCTATCCTTCTTTCTTTAATTACTGAAAGCTATGTTGTGATCTTAGGCTATCGCGGTGTGGTTTGTGGAATGGATCCAGTATGCTGTGAGTCCAGTTCATGGATGGAAACTGCACAGGTTGAAAAGTTGCATCGGGGTTCTAATCAGCCATTTTATCAGGTTAATTTGATATAATCTTTATCATTTCCTTCTCTCTCCTTGTGAGCACTCTTAATTTTTCAAAATGTGGACGGTGGTGTCATGTTCAACTTTGTTCATTGTTAACCGCTTGGAACTGTAAGGGGCTGGCTTTCTTCCTCCCTTGAACCTTCTTTACCACTCTACCCCGCTTCTTTCTTGAACCTTTGAAAAAAATATTTGATTTAGTGGCTTGTTTGACCTATTTAATGGAGTCAACACGGGCTAAATTGTTTTCAAATGTTCAATTGTTGATATTCAATAATAATAATTGAAAATAATAGCATGATGAGTGCATGCTTTTAGTTGGTTTAATACACTGGAAAACTAATTCTTTAGTTGTGTCAAAAAAGAATCATGATTTTGCAATGCTTGAAGAACATTGGTTTCCAAGGATGTGCCTATAGTCCAATTGTTACAAAAAATAAAATAAAATAAAATAAAATAAAATAAAATAAATTTTGGCTACTGTAACTGAATACTTCAACAGTTTCACATAAAATAAAAAAAAAGGGTTAATGATCTGTATCCACCTCATCTGCATATTCTGTTCTCAATGGCCTTGAGCAGCAAAATGAACATGATGATCATATTCTTATTTTGTTTTCCAGGTTTTGGTTGATGTACATGCAGATCCTAATCTACTGGTGGCTTATGGTAATCAGCATTATCTGCATTTTATGAGTTTATTTCTGTGCATCTCCATGGAATTTTTTTCTTTAGAATTTGGAACTGGAAGCTATTTGTCTTGTATATATATAATAATTCTTTGTGCTTGGATGGAAAAACTTAACTTAAATGCATGCTTTTGTTAGTTGCGTTAACAGTCATACTAATACCTGTGGTAAAATTTGGTATGGTGTTCCTTTGTTGTAGTTGCTGAGGAAAATTTGGTGGCCCCTGAGCGACCAGATTTGGTGAGTTAAATGTTAATTGAAAAGCCTGAAACATCCCCCAACTTCTTGGCTTGATTTTACATGAGCTGTGCTAAATCATGTGCAGGGTAGGTTTGACCATCCCTATGTATCCTTTTTATTCTATGGAACGGATACAGCTGGAGATTTTATCCCGATTAAGCAGCTGCGTGAAAAGTACAATAGGCCTCGGCATGAAAGTGCCAATTGATCCACCGGATGAGAACACTGGAGGTGAAGCTTAAGTAAAGAGATGACTGGTTCCTTGTCAATGTAAGCTTTTAAGCACTTGGAGGCCAAAAAATCTTACGGTATTTACTTGCTTATCTTGGTTTAGCATGACTAGTTCATTCTGATTATGTTTTTTATTTTTTCATTTTTTTGTAGGAAATTTGGTGGAATACCTTGTATATGATGTAAATCAACATACGAATTTGGAATCACCTCTTCAATCCTTCTCAGCCCCCTTTCATTCTTGGAAGTTCCTGTTCCTTTGTAGATATTATAAACAACTTCAACTTGGAGAAATCCATTCACATTTTCTTTTTGGTCTACTTCTGTTCATGCTTTTAGCACAGAATGACAGTAATTATCGGAATCCAGGATGGCAATGTCCACAGTTTGAGCGATTGCATCTCCGCTACGGGGTTCACACACGGCACGTTAGCTGGTGGATTCTCATTCTCGTGTGTGGATGTTGTAAAAGCAGCTCTTCCCTAATTTGTTTCTCTGTGTTTGTTTTAAACAAAAAGAAATGTTCATTCCATTTGAGGAAATTAAGTCAGCCATATCAGAGCAGAGCAGTACAAATACATAATAGATTGTTATACCCTCAGGGGTATGGTAATAATTAATTAATGAAGGAAATTTCCATAAAAAAAATTTTAAACGTCCGTTTAGATTGGTGGTCATTAAAATTGTTGTATATTTATATTTGAGTTTAAGTGTAAAATAATGAAAAATAAGCATAATGATAAATTGTAAATACTACTAATAATTTTAAATGACTAAGAGTATTTTTAGTTGAAAAGAAGACAATATAGAGAAGTTTTTTAATGTTGTATATTTTTCATATATTACTTTGATATACAAGCAGATATTTATATTACACAGACGTACTAATAATGGAAACTAATGCCTAAAAAACTGCAACAGATCATTATAAATCAAGAAGATATAAAGCTCATCTAAAACTAAGAATATTTACAGAATATACCAAATAATGTCAACACTCCCCCTCAAGTTGGCACATAGATGTCATGTATACCCAACTTGTCAATCCATCGTACAAAATCATGTCTTGACACTGCTTTAGTTAGGATGTCTGCTATTTGATCTTCATATCGTATCTAAGGCAACTCTAGAATCTTGCTTTCTAATTTCTCTTTGATAAAGAATCTGTCAACTTCAACATGCTTAGTCCTATTATGCTGGACAGGATTGTGAGCAATATCTCGAGCAGCCTTATTGTCACAATACAGCTTTATTGGTTGTTGTTGTGAATATCCCAAATCTTGCAGTAACAATTGTAACCATAAAGCTTCACATAGTCCAAGTGCAATTCCTCTATATTCAGATTCTGCACTTGATCGAGAAACCACACTTTGTTTCTTGCTTCTCCAGGTAACAAGATTGCCTCCTACAAATGTGAAGTATCCCGATGTTGATCTTCTATCCACCAATGCTCCTGCCCAGTCAGCATCTGTATACATCACAATATCTCCTACACTTTGATTATTCTTAAACAGAATTCCTCTGCCAGGAGCAGACTTTAAGTACTTCAATATTCTCATAACAGCCTCCATATGTTTCTCTCCAGAATTATGCATGAACTGGCTAACAATACTCAAAGCATATGCTAGATCAGGTCTTGTATGTGCCAAGTACATTAGTCTTCCAACAAGTCGCTGATATCTACCTTTGTTAACAGGAGTTTGACCTTCTTCAATACTCAGCTTCAAACCTTCTTCAACTGGTGTATCAACAAGTTGACAACCAGACATTCTTGTTTCTTTTAATAAATCAAGAATGTATTTTCTTTGAGACAAGAAAATTCCCTCTTTTGATCTGGAGACTTCTATACCGAGAAAATATTTCAAATACCCCAAATCCTTCATTTCGAACTCTGTTGACAAATATTCCCCCAAGGCTTTTATTTCTTCAGGATCATTTCCCATCACGACCATGTCGTCTACATAAACAATGAGAGCTGTAACCTTGCTCTTTACCCTTTTTAGGAACAATGTATGATCAGAGTTGCTTTGATGATACCCAAACGCAATCATGGACTTCGTGAATCTTCCAAACCAAGCTCTCGGAGACTGCTTTAACCCATATAATGCCTTTCTAAGTTTACACACTTTTCCAGACATACTTTCAGATATCACACATCCTGGTGGAAGTTCCATGTAAATCTCCTCAGACAATTCACCATGCAGGAACGCATTTTTAACGTCAAATTGATGCAACGGCCAATCCAAGTTTGCTGCTAGTGATAATAAAACTCGTACCGTATTGATTTTAGCTACGGGAGCAAATGTCTCTGTATAATCTATTCCATAAGTTTGAGTATATCCCTTGGCCACCAAGCGCGCCTTGAAATGCTCAACTGATCCATCTGCTCGATATTTGACAGTAAACACCCAGCGACATCCAACTGGTATCTTCCTTGGTGGACAATCGATAAGTTCCCACGTTCCATTCTTCTTAAGAGACGCTATTTCTTCATTCATTGCAGCTCTCCATCTTGGATCAGCTACAGCTTCCTGTTCATTGTTAGGAATAACTACAAAAGATAATTGATTCATGAATGATTTATTTGATTCAGACAAATTGTGATCAGAAACATAATTGTTCATAGGATATTTAACTTTGCTTGAGAGTTCGGGTTCATAAGTAGGTTTAGGTATACCTCTATTGGCACGGTTAGGTAATTTTTTTTTTTTTGAACAAGTTCAATTTCTGGAGTAGAGACATCTTGAAGAGACGATTGGTGTGGTACAGTTGTAAGCTCAGAACTGCTAGCCGTTTCTTCATTAATATCTGACATAATTCCAGGTTCAGTCACATCTTCAAACTCCAATTCTGTAGTTCCAGGATGAGTGGGATTCATAGCGGCATGATCAGTGATCTCAAGCTGCAATTCAGGAGATTCTTGATCCAAATCACTTTCTAGAGGATCTTTAGATTCAGACAATTCATTACTTCCTTCACAAACATTCCTGCGAACCTCCTGAACTTCGAGATCCAATGTCATAATATCCTCCTGACTCTCCCCCTGAAGTTCAGCCGCAGAGAAATACATTTTCTCTTCATGAAAAACAACATCTATTGTAACAAACATCTGCTTGGTAGGAGGATGATAGCATTTGTATCCCTTCTGATTGATAGCATAGCCAAGGAACACACACTTCAAAGCTCGTGGAGCCAATTTGTGGCACTGTGGTTTATGAATATGCACAAAAACAACACACCCGAACACTTTTGGAGGAAGACTGGAAACTGAAGGACATGTCACAGTTGTGCACAAAGTGTGGAGTGGTGTGTTAAATTCAAGCACCCTTGAAGGAGTCCTGTTAATTAAATAGACAGCTGCACACAAAGCCTCACCCCAGTAAGAAAATGGCAGATGAGCTTGTATTAATAGAGCACGAACCACTTCCAATATGTGTCGATTTTTCCACTCAGCTACACCATTCTGTTGAGGGGTATCAACACATGTAGTCTGGTGAATGATGCCTTGTGTATCCAAATAATTCTGCATATCAAAATTTTTATACTCGCCACCATTGTCGCTACTAAAACCTGAACTTGTACATTATATTGAGTCCGGATGATTCTGCAAAATTTCTGAAACAACATGTTTACTTCATTCTTAGATTTCATTAGCCATAACCATGTCATTCGAGAGCAATCATCAATGAATGTAACAAACCAACGGGATCCCCCCAATGTGGGAATTTTTGACGGCCCCCATACATCCGAATGAACAATCATAAATGGAGATAAACTTTTATTGAATACTGGTGAAAAAGAGGTTCTATGACTTTTTGCTAATTCACAAACATCACAATGAAAAATAGAAATATCCACTTCTTCAAATAAACTAGGAAATAGCCTTTTTAAATATCCAAACGAAGCATGTCCCAAACGTTGATGTTGCAACCAGATTTCTGCCTGTCTTCAAACTGCATTACTACCCTTCACTGCTAGAGCTTGACTCAATTTATTTGGAGGTGTTATCTTCAAATCCAGATAATACAAATTCCCTTGCTTAGTACCACAACCAATCGTCTGTTTCGTTTGAATGTCCTTAAAAAGACAAAAGTTAGGCCAGAAAATTACAATGCAAGATAAGGCCTCTGTAATTTGAGACACAGATAAAAGGTTATATCCCAAGGAAGGAACAACAAGTACAGATTCTAAGTTCAGAGTTTCAGTAATTTTCAAAGATCCTTCACCAACAATAGGTACTTTTTCTCCATTAGCTGTGGAAACAAATTTTTCCAAAGAGGGATTGGTTTTAACAATTTGTTTAGAATCAAATATCATATGATCGGTTGCACCAGAATCAATTATCCATGTGTTATTACCAACAGGAGCAGAAGCATAAAGAGATTTACCACAATTACCTGCAGTAACTACCATCGCTGAATGCATCTCACCATGTTCATCTTTTGGTTTCATCTCAACGGCAACAGTTGCAGCTTGTGATTTCTTTGAATTCTTCTTGGGAGCTTTGCTAGGATCCCACCAGGGTGGATAACCCACAATTTCATAGCACTTCTCTCTTGTATGTGTCCAATTTCATTGCAATGGCTACATTTATACATGGATTTATCATAATTTTTGTTACCTCTTGATTTGTTTTTTACAAACATTGCGGCAGTCTCTGGAGATTCTGATTCTCCCTTGAATGTACTACAACGAGTTGCTTCACGTCAAATCAAGGCATAACACTCCTCTAGAGTTGGAGTTGAATCCTTCCATAACGTATCTCCACGGACCTATTCAAAACACTCGTCAAGTCCGGCCAGAAAAATATGCACCCTCAATCTCTCAACAGATTTCTTGTATGCTTCAACATCATCGGGATCCTTCATGACAACTTTGTCGCGGTGGTCCAGTTCTTGGAAGATCTCAATGAGCTCTCCATAATAATCTAACAGAGACCTTCCATTTTGTTTGGCAGTAAAAGCTTTCTGATTTAATGCAAAGTTTGTAGTTCATCACTCCCATCATAGAAAGCTTTTTCCAACGCTGTCCAGATTGCATAAGCTGTAGGCAATCGAACATAACGTTTCATGATTTCAGGCTTCATAGACATCAACAACCACCTCTTAACCTTTTGATTCTCCACATACCACTTTTCATATCCTTCTTCTGATTTTGCAGGTGGCTTTGGTTTGCCACAGATATAGGAAAGTTTTTCCCTTTCTGCAATATGCATCTCTATCAATTAAGACCATACATCATAGTTTGATTCAATTAGAGTGATTCCTGCATTGAACATTCCTTCAGATTGAACAATAACAGGAGGTTGATTGTTCTTTGAGATTTCAGATTTATGCTCCATCGTTTCACAATAACAATTTCAAGAATACGATTAAGAGCCAAACTATGCTCTGATACCAAGTTGAAAAGAAGACAATATAGAGAAGTTTTTTAATGCTGTATATTTTTCATATATTACTTTGATATACAAGCAGAGATTTATATTACATAGACGTACTAATAATGGAAATTAATGCCTAAACTAATGCCTAAAAAACTGCAACAGATCACTATAAATCAGGAAGATATCGAGCTCATCTAAAACTAAGAATATTTACAGAATATACCAAATAATGTCAACATTTTTAAAGGTACTTTTTATTTTTAAATTTGAAGAGTGAAAATTTATAATATATAGCGTCTACAATTTAAAATAAAGAATGCAAATTGACTCTTTAAATATAAAGAGTATTTTAAATTTAAATAATAAAAAATTCATTGAAAGTTTTTTTTTTTATATTGACTATTTATTATAAAGAGTTTGGATATATAAAGAGCTCATTAAATATGTTCTAAAAAATTTAATGGAACTTATTTATAAAGTCGTAATTAAGCGTTTGGAATTATGGCAATTCATTTTAAATTTTTCAATTTTTAATTTTAAGGAATTAGTCATAGATTTTGACAAATTATAATTGAGATGAGACTAGGAGTATCTTTAAATGTGCTCTTTATTTTAAATAATATTTTTATATAAATAAAGAGTATTTTAATTAATTTTTAAATATAAAAAATGTAATTTTTTTTAAATCTAATAGACTTTTAAATTTAAATTTTTTATTTTTTTTGACAATAAAGTTTAATTTTTTATTTTGTTACTATAAATAATAGAATTAAATAGTATACATAAAAAGTTGTAAAATTTAAGATAAAGAATTATATTAGCTCTCAATATGTGAATAGTCAAATTCGCTATATATTTTAAATTTAAATAATAAATAGTCAATTTGAAGCTTTTTTTTTTTTTTTTATTAACTCTTTATTATAGAATTTAGGGGATATAAAGAGTACAATGGAGATGGGATGGGGCTGTCCTCCAAAATTTTCTAACACTTTCATTATTTCTTTTAGAATATTTAATACTCAATTGCAAGTTGATTGTTATTAATTTTTTCTTAAAATGTTAAATTTAACCTTTTATATTATAAATGAATTTTAACTATCTTTTTACAAACATAATAAATATATAAAAAAATACTTCCACCTTATAACTTTTGCCTATTTGTATTAGTAAATTTTGTTAAAATAATGAAAATCAATTGTAAAAATAAATAAATCATTTTATAATAATTTTAAAAATAAAAAGAATCATTTATATTTAAATAAAAATTTATTTTTAGCATAAATTATAATAAATTTGTAGATAAATTTAATTTATATATATTTTATTTCTTTTGGTTAAGAATTTATCTTTTTACATTTATAAAATAACAAAAAAAAAATTTACCATAAAACAATATATATTTACTCAATAAATAATAAAATATTTTTAAAAAATAAAAATAGTATGTTTCCATGTAATAATAAAATTAATTATTTTATAATATAATTAAAGTATAACATTTATCATAATTAATGATAATATATATAAAAAAATTATATACATATAAAAAATATTTAAAAAGTTTAAGAATACAAATTTGTTTTTAAGTAGAAATATCAAAGTTTGAATGCCTTATCTCCTTATGTAAAAAGAGTTTCCAACACTACATGAATATTTCCTTAGTATTTGTGAAAAGGAAAGCCAATAATGTAGCACATGACTTGGCAAATGTTGCATTTTATTTGGTTAGTTCTAGGACTTGGTATGTTGAGCAAGATTTTTTTCATGCTCACATATTGAAAGTTGTAACTGATATTTATTAATGAAATTTCTTTCCATTTGACATCAAAAAAAATAACATAATAGTAATTTATAAATCATTTGAAAGAATATACATTTAAATTATTGATGAAATAAGTATATATTACTTGAACATCTAGCATATGGAAATTAAATTTTTATTTATTTTCTTTTGAAAAAATAAATAATTGAAAGTAAAAAGTTAAAATTTTTTATAAGATAGGTTAAAAATTTTTATTCAAAGAAAAAATTATTTAAAAATGAAATAATGAAAATGTGGGAAGAATGTGGAGTGCGGGTAGCCCCTCTGAGCTTTAGTTTAATGTATATGTACTTGGCTACTTTGCCATTGCCAAACAAACTTCAGATTTACGTGCAACTCAATTCATTCATTGGACTTCAAATAAAATTTTTCTCATTTGATTTTGGGGGGAAAAAGAAAACATCAGTAAGGTGAAAAGCCTGAAATTGAGTTTATTAACAAAGCATAATTATCATTGAAAAATTATGAGAGAGATGAAAAATGAGGTGCAAACTTGTGGAGAAGTGATGACCTACTGGAGGCTTCTGGCGCTTATTAGAGTTCCATACTTCCATTCTACAAAGAAATGGCAGTTGAAGACTTCATTAGAATCATTATACAAACAATATCAACATCATTTATGTAGACAAAAAAGGGACTATGACACGCTACATGCCATTGTTTAGGTCCTGCACAAGATTAAGACCATTAACCCAACTCCATGCTTATCTCCTGGTCACTGGCCTCTATAATGATCCACAAGCCTCTACTAAGCTCATCGAGTCTTATTCCCAAATGGGTTCCCTTCAATCCTCCAGATTTGTCTTTGAAACTTTCCAAAACCCCGATTCTTTCATGTGGGGTGTTCTTATCAAGTGCCATGTATGGTCCCATTTCTTTGGGGAAGCTATTTCACTGTATAATAAGATGTTGTACAACCAAATACCGATTAACGACTTCATATTTTCCTCAGTTTTAAGAGCTTGTGGTGGTTTTGGTGATATGGGTATTGGGAAAAAGGTCCATGGGAGGATAGTTAAATGTGGGTTTGATGTTGATCCTGTTCTTGAGACCTCACTTTTAGATATGTATAGAGATTTAGATTGCGTAAGTGATGCCAGGAAGGTGTTTGATAATATGTCGATGAGAGATGTGGTTTCCTGGAGTTCAATTATTTCTTGTTATGTTGATTATGGAGAGGTAAGTGAAGGGTTGGAGTTGTTTCGCTTACTAGTAAAGAAAGGTGTTGAATTGGATTCGGTGACAATGCTTAGCATTTCTGTGGCTTCTGGTGAACTGGGTTTTTTGCGGCTAGCTAGGTCAGTACATGGTTATGTAGTGAGGAAGAGAATTGAAACTCGTGGGCCATTGAATGAATCCCTTGTTGTCATGTATAGCAAGTGCAATGATTTATCTAGTGCAGAGAAGGTCTTTGTAAATGTGGATAACAAGAATGTTGCTTCATGGACAGCTATGATTTCTTGCTATAATAGATGTGGTTGGTTCAAAGAAGCACTAGAAGTTTTTATTGAGATGCTAGAATCTAAAATAGAGCCAAATGCAGTTACAATAATGGCTGTTCTAAGTTCTTGTGCTGGGTTTAGCATGTTTAGAGAAGGGAAGTCAGTTCATTGTTATTTAGTTAAGCATAAGGACCTGGATGATGATTCTTTAGGGCCAGCTTTAATAGAATTATATGCTAAGTATGGTAAATTGATGTATTGTGAGAAGATTCTTCATACTATAGGGAAGAGAAATATTGTATCGTGGAATATGCTTACATCAGTTTATGCTTCTCAAGGATTGTTGGAGGAGGCATTAGCACTGTTTGTGCAGATGCAGACACAAGGACTAATACCAGATAGTTTTAGCCTGTCAAGTTCCCTATCAGCTTGTGCAGATGTAGGCTTATTACAGCTCGGGCATCAATTACATGGATATGTCATTAAAAGACGCATTCTGGATGAATTTGTCCAGAATTCACTAATTGACCTGTACTCAAAATGTGGTCTTGTGGATTTAGCATACTTGATATTTGGTGGAATCCAATCTAAGAGTGTTGTAGCTTGGAATTCTATGATTTGTGGATTTGCTCAGAATGGTAATTCACTGGGGGCACTTAGTCTTTTTTATCAAATGTATCTAAACTATCTTGAAATGAATGAAGTGACCTTCTTAACTGCAATTCAAGCTTGTTCCCACATGGGACATCTTGAAAAGGGAAAATGGCTTCACCACAAACTCATTACCTATGGTATAAAGAAGGATCTTTATATTGATACTGCTATAATTGACATGTATGCGAAGTGTGGCGACCTTCGAACAGCCCAAAACATTTTCGATAGAATGCCGGAAAGGAGTGTGGTGTCATGGAGTGTCATGATTGCTGGATATGGAATGCATGGTAATGTCGATGCTGCAATGTCACTCTTCACTCAAATGGTTCAGCTGGGAATAAAACCAAATGAAATTACCTTCATGAATATTCTATCAGCTTGCAGTCATTCAGGATATGTGGAAGAAGGAAAGTTTTATTTTAACTCGATGAAGGATTTTGGAGTGCAGCCTAACTCAGAACACTTTGCTTGTATGGTTGACCTTCTAAGTCGTGTTGGCGAACTCAACGAAGCCTACAGAATAATCAACTCAATGCCATTCCCCGTAGAAGCTAGTATTTGGGGTGCTTTACTTAATGGCTGTCGAATACATGGGAGAATGGATATGATCCAAAGCATTGAAAGAGACTTGTTAGATAAGAGGACGGATGATACTGGATACTACACCCTATTATCTAATATCTATGCAGAAGAAGGTAAGTGGGATAAATCTAGAAAGGTGAGATCAGTAATGAAAAATAAAGGTCTGAAGAAGATCCCAGGATACAGTACAATTGAACTTGACAAGAAAGTCCATAGATTTGCAGCAGGAGATGTATCTTATTGACAAACCAAAAAAAATTTACATCTTTTTGAACAATTTTCACTTTGGCCTTGGAACAAGTTTGAAAGCTATCTGTTAATGAAACCATGGCAGGGTACAAATTGTTAAGCTAGTTTATCATATCTTTTAATTTTAAGATATCTGTCAATTGTGTTGGAGAAGTATTCAAACAATCATAAAGCCAAAATTAAAATATCAGTGCTTCATAGACTGCCTATCAGTTTAGCATTTGTCATTTCAAGCAAGAGTTGCATCCATAAAATCTGGAAGCCAACTGAACTGATCCTCTACTAGACTGAATTTAACTTGTTCCCCTTCAGCTTATGAGCAGGGGACCTAATACAAAACGTCTGAATCCCTGAATTTGCACTTTTCACGCTTTCCCCTTGCAAATTACTCTTCCAATAGTTTAACGTGTATCTGTCTATTTTCCGAAGAGAAGAAAACTCTGACGCTTCTTTTATACATAAAAAATAATCCATGAATTCATAGGAGCAACAAAGGTAAGCTTGCTCCCATTAGCAAATTTGTTGTATTGAAAATGCAAAAACAAAGAATAAAAAAGAACATAAACCACATGTTAATTATGCTGTTCAAAAACATCTGATCCATCCTCAAACAGCCCTCCCTCGGAATGAGATAACACCCAGCTGATAGTGAATTTCATTCATACATTATTTATAAATTACTTGCTAGCTGCTAGCCATCCTGTTCATTCAACGGAACCAACCTCTTGTACATTTGCATCATCTTGATACTCATCAACTTATAATGGAATGATTACCAGATGGTAGAGTAATCCATTGTAGCTCTTCACGGCCATGCTCAAGGAACCAAATAACTTTAGATCCATATCAATATCCTCCAAGAACAAAAATCTTTAGATGAGCTGCAGGCTTATCCTATAATTATCCCTTCAATTTGCATCGCCTTGGGTTTTCCAAAGCTTGCCAGTCTTTCACCATGAAACCCCAGGGTGAGCTCATATGATTAAGCACTTTCCAAAAAGGAACAGGAAAACTTCAGTGATCTTCATGTTGACAATAAACATATGAATTATGGCTTACGCAATAGTCGCAACTCTTGACCATGAGAAATCATAAGCAGGATCCATCTCCATCAGGCTACACCCTGGGGATTTTGTTAATCCTCTTTGCTTCATCAACTCCCTTACCTCCTTAACCTGATTCCATCTTCCATCGGAAGCATACAAATTGCACATAAGCACATAATAACAAGCTTCATGAGGATGTAACTCTTTCATTCTTCTTATTGCTACCTCTCCAAGATCAAACCTTGAATGCAGCCCACACCCATGGAGAAATGATCCAAAAAAACTAACATCAGGTTGAACTGGCATTTTCTCAATGAATTCCCAGGCTTCTTCAAGCCTGCCAGAACGAGCCAATAGATCAACCATGCAAGCATAATGCTTCATAGAAGGCACAAAGTTGTATTCCTGGCACATCGAAATGAAAATATTCCATCCTTCCCCAACCATCCCTGTATGGCTGCAGGCAGATAAAATGGTTGTGAATACTACTTCATTGGGTTTCAAGTCTTCCCTCAACATATCATTGAAAAGTGCAAGGGATCCACTACCATCCCCTTGAATTCCATAACCACCAATCATTGCACTCCATGTGACATTATTTTTCACTCCCATACTATCAAAAACTGCACGTGAAGATTGAGCATCCCCACATTTGGCATAAAAGGTCAAAAGTGCAGTGCCAACATACACATTAGAAGATAAAAGGCCCTCCTTTATAGAGTAAGCATGGAGAGAAGAACCAACTCGGAGAGCGCCAAAGAAAGCACATGCTGAGAAGACATTAACTAGTGTGACTGCATCAGGCAAGATAGATTCCATTCTCATTTGATGAAACAATTCAAGGGCTTCATAAGTAGACCCATTCTGATAATACCCAGAAATAATAGAATTCCAGGCAACTACATCCTTTTCTGAAACTGTCTCAAATATGAAACAAGCATCTCTGTTCATATGGCATTTTGCATACATATACACCAGAGCATTTGCAACAGTAGGTTCTCCAAGCCCAAGTTTAATCCCAAGACCATGAACAGACCTTCCCAAACTCAAATTGCCCAATTGTGCACATGCTGACAATACACTTACAATGGTAACGTCATTGGGCAAGATACCAGCCCATTTCTTATCCATAAACAATTTCAAAGCCTCGTAAGAGAAGCCACTATGGGCATACCCAACAATCATAGCTGTCCAAGAGACAAGATCAATACTAGATAGCTCATCGAATACAGACCTAGCATCACTAATGACTCCACACTTGACATACATATCTAAAAGAGCTGTCACCAAGTAAGAATTATGCACAACACCACTCTTAATTGCAAACCCATGAACCCATTTCCCTTGATGCAAAGCCCCCAATTTTGTGCATGCAGTAACTAAGATGGATAAGGTAAATTCATTACCCTCAATCAACCCTTCTCTCATTCTATTGAACAAAATCAATCCTTCAACAGGGCAATCATTGCGTACATACCCCGCAATCATTGAAGTCCAAGAAACTACATTTCTATCAAAATTTTCATCAAGCAGGCCACGAGAACTCTCAATCTCTCCACACTTTGAATACATATGTACAAGACCATTCAACACGAAACCATGATTTCTTCCCACCTTGACAATTTGACAGTGTATTTTCCTACCTTCATCAAAATCACGCAATTCACTGCAAGCCTTTAACACAAACGAGAAAACAGAATTATCGTTCTCTCTGATACAAATTCTCATACGACTATAAAGCCTAATGATATCCCAATAGAAATCGTGCAAAAAATACCATCTTAGCATGACTTTCCAAGAGTAAAAATCTGGGTTAGGTATTGTATCAAACACCATGCGTGCATCATTGATATAACCAAAAGAACCATACAAGCTAACCAATTTGGTATTGCACATAAGATCAACACCACTGAGGCCCTCAACAATGAGCAGTCCGTGAATTTTCTTGAGAGAATGGATGTTTTTGCAGAGACTGAGATGATTGACATATGGGCTTGAAAAGATGTGGTGAACAGAGGAAATATGATAGTGAGATTGAAAAGGGTCTAGAGGTAAAAAGGAGAAATTTCTCCATTTGATGTAAAAGGGTCTTCTGTACAAGTGATTATGCAATAGAGAGATTAGTCTTACTACCATCCTTTTTCATCTCATTTGAGTTTATCTTCCCCGCCTTTTTTCTTTTTCCTTTTGCTTCATTAATATTATTATTCCCAACTGGTTTAACATTTTCCACTGGTTTGCAGTCAAAAAGTCATAGCCTTTGTTCAAAGAACTGAAATCCAGATCGATCTACTCCAACGCAGACCGATTGATTCTGGGTTCAAGTCCAACAACAAAAGGCCTAAATCTTACTTTTTATTTTCTTCATATTATTAATATTTAAAGCTCACACACTACGCGAAATAAATAATTGGATACTGAGCTTTGGATTAGTGATTTTTTTTTTTTTTTCATTATAAAAAAATAAGGTTAACATAAAATAGAAAAAAAAAGTAATAATAACATGATACTGAACATCTATCATACTCACAATGATCTGTCATACTATTATTGCTACCTATGACGAAAAAAAGTATTTACTCATCTTTATATGTTAAGCTTTATTATTATTATTATTATTATTAAACATGGGATAAAAAAATATTTATAAACCATTTTTATGGAATAAAATTTCTTAAAAAAATATTAAAGCAAGAACTTAAATTCAATTATGATGATTTTTATTTGAGTAGAACTTTCAACTATTCATAGAGAAATTTAGAAACAATTTCATAATTATTTTTTATAATAAAATAAATATATAACTAACTCTCAATAATAAAATAATGGTTAACAAATGTAATACAAAAATAAATAATTATTGATACAAGTAGAAAATTCTCCAATAAACTCAAAATCATTTTGGTTAAGAAATATTTTTTAAAATGGATACTAAGATATTCTCAAAAAAAAAAAAAAAAAAGGATACTAAGATAACTTTAATATCCATTCCAATGATCAAAAGATAATAAAAGAATAAAAGAGATACAAATAAGAGAAAAATCATTGCAATAATTAATTCTTAGTGCTATTTATCTATATGAACAAGTCTTGATGCATTCCTATGTGTGACGGTGACCTCAAACTATTTATCATATATTTTATTTTTCATTATAATAAAAAGGCACTTCAAATATTTTTTTTATTTAATTTATATCTTCCAAGAAAAAAAAATTCTTTTATTATTTTAAGTTATTAATTAAATAAATTCATGTGACTGTTATTGATAATCAATTTCAGTTATATTGTATAAATAATCATTCTAAATTATATTTCAATAATAATTAAATATTTAAAAATGATTATATTTCTTTTTGATTTTTAAATTTTAATTTCATAATTAATATTTAGATCATAAAAGTTTTCAAGTTATATATTTATAAAATTATATATTTTTACTAAAAATTTTAAAATAATAATTTAATAAATATAATTAATTACACTAAATTAGAGTTCAATCCCCCTGAAGGTCGAACTATTAAGGTGAAAAAAAGAAAAAAAAAAAAAAGATAGCAAGAATTGCAATAAGAGAGTGAAGAAGTGTCTCATCAAATAAATATGGGCAAAAAACCTGTTCAAACTGTAAATTAAATTGAAACTGAATCGGTCAATGGTTTCAATTAATAAATTCAATTATTAAATCAGATATTTAAGAGCTATTTAAAAGTTATAAAAGTGAAACATAATTGAAACTATATCATATTAGACCATTTGAACAGTATAAAAAAATTTAAACATAATCTAGGATTTTTTGCAAAACTTATTTAATCAAAATAAAATTCTAAATGGTTTTATTTATTTAATTTTGATTAACCAATTATGGTCTTGAATCATTAATAAATGTATTGTAGATTATATTATTATATATATGTTAAAATAATTATTTTCAAGTTAGCTTAAAACTCAAAAGAGCATAAATTTTAATAACAAGTCAATATTTAAATTTTTTAAATAAAAATAATTTAAACTCTATAATTTTTTTATATTTATTTTTATAATTTTTTTTTTAAATTATTTGAATTTAACTCAAAATCGTACAAAACTATAATTATAACCATATCTAAATTAGAATCGAAATTATATGAATCATAAACTAAAATTAGACAGTAGAATTTAAAAACTAATAAAGAATTGATATTCAACGATATTGAAACCGGACTGGACCTACCGGAACCAATAATTCGGAGTCGTTGCCCGTGTCCATCATCAAATAATTATACAAATAAAAGGCCAAGAAAAAGACATATAGATAAGTAGGAGTGCCACTCAAAGGTAGGTATTAGCTTTATGCATGATGATGATGAGATGGCATGCATACTTTTATTCTTATATAACATATTATATAAATATTATTATTTATATAAATAATTATTATTATTATGAAGATAATAAATAAATAAAAAAAAAGGGGATTTTGAAGAAGTGCGATTGGTGGAAAGAGTATCTACAAATAAGGGATGGGAAAGTGTTGACTATGACCAGAAAGACAGATTGCAAAGTTTTATAAACACACACATATGTGTATATATATATATATATATATTATATTACATATAAGACATTCGATATCTTATTTGCCGCTTTCTGCAGGCCCATCCCATACAAAACTTAGATCTTCTCTTTCTTTCCCACTTTCTCTCTCACGCGCGTCTATCTTCTACTCTCTCTCTCTCTCTCCCCACTTTTTTTTTTTTTAATAAACTTGAATATTTTTTATTTACCAAGTGTGTTATAATTTTAGATAATGTTTGATAGGTTACAGTGAGACGTAATATAATATAATTAGATATATTTTTAATTTAAATATTACATTAATAAAATATTTTATTTTATTATATTTTATTACGATTAATAAAATATTATATTTTATTATATTTTATTACGATATATCAAACGTATTATCAAAATAATTGCGATCAAGATAACTATTAATGGTCAATGGTTGATAGAACAAAAATTAGCTTTTTCTATTTTTTATTATTACATTTTTCAAATTAATTTGAGTATATTTAAAATTAAATGGAAGATACATGATTTATGTATTATATAAATTCATGCGACATTTGCTTATTTTATCTGTGGTAAATTATTCAAAAAAAATCATATGCACTATAAGTTCATCTAAAATTCAAGTAGATTTTAGTAATTTGTGCTTGTTATTACTATAGGGAGTAATTTAACAGTGTCTCTTAAAAATAGAGCATGCAATAAACCTAATGCAGGTGATTTATTTAACTAAAGAATTTTGATCAAATTATACATAATACTCAGCATAACAATTTTATATAATGTAAGGGACTTCTATTCCCCAAAAAATAATGGATTAAATAACTTGCTTTTAAACTAATCTTAATCAATTTGCATGCTAAGTGATATTTGAGGGGCATAATTAATTACATATCATACACATACACATAATATATATATATATATATATGCTAGTATTTATGATGCATAATTTTGGTAAATAATACATACACGAAGAGATATTAATGTTTATCTTTTAACATTTTTGCATCACATACTAAAAAATAATAGTGTGAAATTATACTTAAAGCATGAGAAATATAAAACACGTATCTACGATGGCATAGAGGGCCTCAAAAAAATTGCTTAAAATAATTTTAAATCCAAAAGAATTCACTATAAACTAAATAAGCGGCTTTTTTGCTGTCCAGTTGACTGATTTATCCTTCAACCGAAAGGAAAATTTACCAAAATTTCATATTGTAAGCTGAATTCGTAATTTTTGATCTCAAATTATGAAAGAGAACGTCCAAAAACCTTAAAACCGATTTGATTATATTGAAAATAAGATGAAAAAGGCCTAAACCGAACAAAAGGTGTTGAATTAGTTTGATTAAATTGATCCTGTCAAAGGTCTACCAATTAATTCATTTTGATGTGGCGAAAATCAATGACATGGTAGATGATGTGGTGGCTAGAGTGCCTAAATGCTAAAGTAGCATAATGACATGGTGGTTGTAGCACCTCGACGCTAACGTAGCATGATAATGTGGTGGTCGAGTTATCTCATTGCTGATGTGGCCTAATGACATGGCTATTGGAGTGCATTGTCAGTTATGTGGTAGGTTACATGGCTAATTTAGCAGCTCAACGATGACATAGAACTCTCTCATTAAGCACATGGCAATAAGGTGATCTTTGCTTGAGATAAGGTGGATATGTTTAGGTGTAGCTAAGTACTAGTACTTTGGACATATGTTATTCTCTAATTGGAGGAGGAGAGATATAGTGTGGTTAATGCACTAATACCCTGATACGTGGTAAATTGTACTATCTTGTTCAAAATTGAGTTTGAAAAATGAATTTTTAAGAGCAACTGGACTAACATAGTATGTGAAGGAGTGTGCCACCTCCAATGAAGGAATTCTTGATAGTTGTTGGCCACCCTCTCATTAGTGATGATGATTCAGGTATTATTTTGACAGTTTTCGATAAAAAATAAGTTTAGATCTTTGATGAATGTTGAGATTTTTGAATCTCTATTAACTTGAAAATTATATGGAGCACATAGGGGTTTGTTGAGTAGAATTTTGTGGTTGAATATAGGGTTTTTGGCTAGAAAAGAAAGAGAGGAACACAACTTTTTATGTCGTTTTCCACATATGACATCAATTTGATAGGGCTTCTTATATTTTTAGAGAACCTAAGGTGTAATGGTGATGAAATAGAACCTATAAACAAAAAAAAAAGAAAAATAGATCAAGAACTCTTATAGGCAGATTCAATAAAAAGTCTCTGATACCTAAGTTAGTAGGTTGAAAGAGAGAGAAAAAAAAAATGTAGAGAGAAGGAGGGTTGAAAATATATTAGGACCCCTTCTTTACCTTGAAAATATGAAATCTTACTATTGAAAGATATAGAAAACTGTTTTTATCCCTGATCAACTGTCAACTTTAGAAGGAGAAAAACAAACAGCTAAATTTTTAAAATTAAAATTTTCAAATTCAAATTACCAGAATGCTTTATAAGAATCAGTATAAAGTTGATTTTCCCTTTTTCCTTTTGCTTGAAAATTATTGAAATGGTATCCTTTTAATTAACTTTTAAGATCCGAGACATTAGCATGGATAGTAATAGCTTTACTTTTCAGAGGGATTTGGCAGTATAAAATCATAATATCACCCTCTTAGTTCTTAAATATCAAGATTTAAATAAATGAGGATATGATCTGTTTATTATAATTTATAACTGAAAACTTAACTAGTAGGATTACAGCTTTAGCTCAATGGTATGTTAAACTTCTAAATCAAAAACTTCCCATAAATGAGATAGAAAACTCTTTATCACTATAAAAAAAATTTAAAAAAAAAAAAAGGAAGAGAAAACAACCCATAATTTGAGGATGCTTTTGCCTCTTTGTAACCAAGCTGATGTATTCACACAGACCCAATCACCCATGTATACAAGATCTATTCGATAGTAAATAGTAATTTTGATCTGGAGACTTCAGAGAATAATAATCAGAAGCAGCTAAAACACCACCAGTACCAGGATTCAGGATCGCCAAAATTCACTCCTATAACACATGGACACGTCAATGTGGATACACAACCAACCGAATGCTTAGTATTTATCCAAGAAGAAATCATGCAACATTATTTATGAATAATACAAAGTTGGTAACCACCCAAAACACAGAATCAAGGGGACCCAGATTATGGGCTGAGAAATGTACAAAGAATCCCCATTGCCTCACAACAACCTCAATTCCCGGAAGCTGTAGAAATGAATCTCCCCACTTCCCTATATAACATTCTCAATGGATAAACCAATCGCTTTTCTGGCGATTAGGTTAAAGGGATAACTGGAGGATTACCTGGAGGGCATCTTTGCCGGCGGGGACGTCTAGTTGTTTTTCCCCACCCTGTTAGGCTTCTATCCTCTAGTCCCACTTCAATGTTATTAAGCTGCTGTATTAGGGGAGTACAAGGTGGGCTTGCTACCACAGCAGGAGAGGAAATAATCAGTGCGCGCCTCCTCCCCCTCGCACACCCACTTCTAGTAGAGTTCCTTCTTGTTAATCCTGAATGCCATAAATGGCCAGTTGCTCTCATCAGCCCTCCAAATGTCTGAAGATCTTCTGTTACCTCATGCCTCGACAGAGAAGCAAGGCCTGGAAGAATGTCCCTTTGGAAGTCCCTCCGCTGCCTTCCTCTTCTTGCCTGGCCCTTTCGGGTTCGAGGTGGTAATAAATTTGTTCCTGTTTCTTCCAGTTTCAGGTTTTCTGGAACCAAAGGCTTGGGCATGTAATCTTCTTCCTTGGTCTCTGCCAACTTTAAAGTCATAGACTCAAAGTAATCTTCTGAAGATGACCCCTCATTATCTTGACCATTCTCACCTCCTAAAACAGCATATTTGCTCTCTAGATCCTCTCCAAAAGAAGAAATCACCTCCACAAACCAATGAAGAGGATCTATCATAGAAGCTTCTGATGGATTGCAAGTGACATCATCCTGATGATTGGGTTGACTAGTTAAAGAGATGGCAACTATTGCCTCTGCTGCTGTTATAACAAATTCATCTGGCGGGATTTCAACTTTGTGCTGCGATGATTCCAAAGGAGGTGCTTCGTGAGCCTTCTCTAGACATTCTTCCTGAGGAATGACATCCTCTTCAGTCTCAGGAACTGCAGGGGCTTCCAAATCTATTCCTGAAATAATCTTCACATCAGAGCCTAGGACAGAAGGCATCAAAGGAGGTTCATCCTCAGTTACACAAGAGTTCAAATCAATCTCATGTCTGACGTTGGCGATCTGAGTGCCTTGTTCTTTTTCTATGAGCACAACTTCTGCTGCAATCTGTTGACCACAGTCAGGAACGGCTGGATCACAAGGTAAGTTAATATCAAATACCCTACTTTTCGTTTTATTTTCTACTTCTTCAAATGGCTGGCTAAGGGACACAGAAGGGGAGGTAAGGGATGAAGACTCAATCTTCGAAATATCCGGTTTTTCAAAAATCGGAAAGCCAAGAATTTTTCTGCAACTTGAGGAGTCACTCATTTCGATTCTACTGGCCTCAACAAAATTGGAACAAGAAGCTGATTTCATATTCGGATCAACTGTTTGAATGGGAAACTTTCCATCTTCACTTTTATCAGACAACTGATTCGGAGAAGATTGCAAGTCATTCAATCCCACTGTATTTAGATCCACTCCTGCACCAACAGCCTCATTTTTACACTTAGGCTTAGTTCTTAGCCAAGGCAAAGTGACCAAATGATCCTCATGATTTCTTTCTAAATCAATGACCTCAACACCTTGCTGAGAAGCCATCTTGGTTGAGGAGCCGTTTGAAAATGCTACATTCAAATTCATATCTTTTACAGACTTTGAGTCAATGCAGTTTGAGCTCTTGTAGAACTTCTCTGAACCATGATCGATGAAGTTCTCAGGAGCTACATTATTGGCACCGCTGCAGTTCAAGTAATCAGCGTTGCCTGAAGGAAAGCGAATATGTAGTTCCTTGGACCCTGATGAGGACCCATGATAAAATCCATTTTGCTCAGGCATATCATTGCCAACTCTCAGGTTAGATACAGAGTTGGTGTTATAATTCCACTGATCTCCAAAAACAACATGACTTTGAGTTGATGACTGAGAACTCCTACTCAAGGTAGCAGATGAGTTCAAATATGGGTGTATTTGAACGGATATTGACTTCTGGCTTAAGCTACTGCTGATTTTTTCCCAAGATGAAATAGAACGAGACCAGGAGTTGCTCAAATCAGAAGAACGGTCAATTGCATATTGACTGGGTATATGGGAAGCAACAACTGAACCTGGATGGTTATTAGTGGAGACCTCATTATTTCTTCCAAAAAGTTCCGAACCACGAACTCTTCGTTCTCTCAACTGATCTACCTTGCTTTGATCAGTAAGAAAAAAAGTTGCAGGTTCATTACTTTTGTTTGAGAGAACCTGTATTGGATGGGAAGATGAAGGTAACTTTTCTGGCCGAGGACATTGAGTAGCAGACTTCAGGTTGCTTTTATCGTTCCCTGAAACCAGGCATCATATGAGAACATCAGGACCAAAAAGGAACAATCCTACAGGGCATTCGCAAAATGCTTAATCATGCTACAAAGAACTGAAGTGAACCGAACAGATCTCCAAATTGAGTCATAATAATCAAACATGGTAAGGTGGTCCATGAACTAGTGGACAAGTAAATGATTATCTAAAACAAAACAGAGCAATCCACAATATGTTTCTCCAGCCAGTCCTCAGTTTTAAACATTAGAACATATTCTCCTTTGATCTCAGGAGCTGAATTCCCTGTTCTATACTTTTCCCAACTTGGATATGAGAAGAAAAAACTATAAAACACTTCCTCAAAAAGATATCTATGAATTAGATTTGATAGCTTAATCAAATGCTTAAAGATGAAATAATGAAGAATTTGAATAAAACTAAGAAAATGAATGGCAAGGTCATAAAGATATCTTACCTGAGTCAAGCATATGGGGAAACCACAGTTTTCCATTCACATTATTCTGTAAATGCAGATCATTGACAGTCCCATTATTGCTCCGGTGATGAGAGTTCAGCACAATTTCTTTAGGAAGACCATGAAACTGTGCTTTTGGTTTAGCAGCCAGCTCATGCCCTTGAATCTCATAATGGGAGGAAGTACAGCCTATAATATCATTTGCAGTTGCATTTGTATCTATAATCTCAATAGGCTCATTCAGGTCAGCTAAATTATTTTTTCTTTTTAAACATGATTCAGATCGCAATGCATCTTCTTGGCAATTATTCTTCCCACCACTACCAATAAGCAAATTTATTCCACTCTCAGGTGAAACTTTATGATTCCTATTTAGCAGATAACTAGAAATACCACATACATTCTCATCCCTTATTTGTTCCCTTTCTTCAGTATCTATGTACTCATCAGCTGGAAGTTGAAGATCAAACATCTTTCTCCTCATCTTTGTGGGCCTAGACTCCAGTATCTCAGCTTCTTTTGAAGTACCCCCATTTTGGGATAGCAAGGGACTAGCTTGCAAACTGCTTCCTTTCATAGAACTCAGTGGAGAATGCATTTCATCAATGCTTGAGATGGATGGTCCAGCACAAACAGAGTTTGCCAAGGGAAAGCTAGGAATATGCCATTTCCGAGCATCTTCAGATGTAATTTGAGATGCTAAGGGGCTTGATGACAATGATGTCTCAACAGGCATCCGATTTTTATATAATTCTTTCCTTTTAGCTTCATCCATTAAGTCCCTCTGTATTCTGTATAAGCGGTGAAGTTCACCCAGCTAGACAGAAAAAATGAGAGAAAATATATTAGTTGGCTAGCACATAAATAGAATAATGCATACATTCACTTTAAGTTGACCTAGATTGACCCATATGAGATGAAGGGTGTCTAAATTCAGATCACATGATGATCATCTCAATTCTCAAAGGTGATGTATATAAAATTTCACACATCAGAAATGGAACTTGAAATCAAAAGTACCTGATTCTTAAATATGGCCTCATGCTCCAGCATTGTCTGCTTGACAACATCCTTGTCATATCCTGGATATGCATCTGCAATGGCCCTTGGCAAGAATCCATTGTAGTACTGTCCATTTGTGAATGCTCTATCTCCATAGTATAGAGGCCAGCTACAACTGTTAGAATCCTCATTAAGATCCGTCATTGAGAAATATCCTGGGAAGCAGCTTTCACACTCTACCTTTGTTCCCATTCCTGGCAATCAATGAAGAAACATGGCAAGCATGAAAAATAACACAAAACTATTAAATAAACCAATTATTTAGAAGCATGTAGAGAATTTCAATTTGAAACCATTTTAATATGGTTTTTTTCTTTAAGTATCAAGCTTTTGACAAGCATGGTATACCAACAATGGGCCAAACTGCCCCAAATTAACGGACACTTGTCCCCTCACAATCAGGGAGAGAAACCATCAATATGAGCTAGTTTCATTCATGAGTACAGGTATTTTTCATCCAGTTTGCTATTAAATCATTACAGCAGATGTGTAACATAAGCAATAGGGCCTACATATCTGACAAAAAAAAGCACAGATCGAAAGCAATGATGCCTGGATCAATTTAGGTCCAAGCCAAGTTTGTGAAGATAAGAAAGGGTGACTTCAAAAAGATTGCATGATAAAAACCCTAACAAACATTTTCCACAGAAAACCCATTCATATATCCCATATTTGGGAGTGTCTGAGAAAACTTTGGGGTGCCACATTCAGAAAAGATCAAGCGGTATCAGCACAAGAACAAATCTACGATCAAAATAAAAGGTGGTCAAAAGAAACAGAAAATAAAATGCTAATACAATCATTAAACCATGACTATTTCGTAAGAGCCTTCTCCATTATCCTTATTATTTTTCCTAGATATTTTATTGTGCTCAAGGTTTGAGAAAACGAAAGCACACATGAAAAAACTTTAAAAAAATAAAAAAAAGGACTATTTTGCTGACTTAGACATTTCATGAACAAACACAAAAACTTTTCCTCCATAGTCATTACAATATTCCTAAGCTCAGTGTGACACCCCCCCCCCCAGAAAACAAAAAAAAAAAAAAAGAAGAAAAAAAAAAAGAAAATGGCTGAAGTTCACCATGTGCCAGACTAGTTAATCTTTCTGATAAAGATAAACTTGCAGGTTAACAAATTGTTAACATGACATAGTCAATCTAGCTGCAAAATCTTACCTATGTGATATGGCACTATCAACAAAAAGATCTATTAAGAGGCAATGCATCAGCTCAAGTTTATATGGTCTCACTTTACAATAAGAAGGATCATATGGCTCATGTACCACAAATATTGGAACTCTAATATTCATGGGTTTAAACATAGGTATGGCATTTCATAGTGCATGCACATATATCAATGAACCCCAGTAGCCTATCCAAATGCCTATTTCATTATTTATTGATCCAACAACCACATTTTATTCCTTAATTTCAGGTGTTAGCAACCAAAGATTATCCACCTGATTACAGGACAGATAAGTGCCTGATGACGCTTGTAAGAAGAATATAAGAATGACTAGACATCAAACAGATGTCAACACAAGATTTTCCAACTGGCTAAGGTGGAAAATGTTGCATCTGTGAAATTAAGTAATCAACAGAAACTCCCAGATTTGAGGCCTAAACAACCTACGATTGCAAGGTAAAATTACCAAATTAGAAACATGAAACTGAAGCAAATAGATAAACTGTGTGAGCTCGTTCATTAAAGGTTCAGTAATAATTAAAATTAAAATTTACCACTGTCAATCACTTGATAAATAAGAAAAATTAAACAATATATATACAATATCCTAAGCCTCTACCCCTGCAGAAATTTAGAAGATATCAAAAGCTAAAAAGCACATGGATATGTAAAGTGAAATAATGACAAACCCATGAAAGATAGATGGCAATACCAAATGGCACTGGATTTTAGTCCAAACATCCAATTGTTGGCCACTACTGTTTAATTTACTTATGAGCAGAAAAACACAAAGAAGAGCATAACTTCAAGCAATTTCCAGGACTTCTTTTAGCTCAACAAGTGACTTTATGTAAACAGAGGAACTAAGTATATAATATGGATGAACTTCAAGTTGTTTTCTTACATGCCAAAACACAGAGTAATAATAGTAAAAATAAAAACTGCAGAATTCCTATAAATTATTCGCTAATCCATTTTATTCCATTTCCAACTTCAGATCTGAGTTAAATTATTGAGCAATCCCTTTGCAGAAAGCAATTCACCATCCATTAAAAATGTCCTTGCTTGCAAAAATAGGTACATTCATGATGTAAGCCAAGCATCCAAACAGCGATTGAACAGTATTAATTCCAGAACAGAAGATATTATGCAATGATACTGTAAATTGTTATTAAACTATTACTGTGACTAAAAATCAACATAATTCTACTGATAAGAGTCATAACTCACGTTTTATATAATTCAGGCAAGTCACTAGTAACTTGAGGAATTATTGCACAATATTATGAGAACAAAGAATTTCCAGCCTCATATAGCAAGATGATACGATGGCTTTCTAATAAGTAATAAATCAAATCATATTCCTGGGGAATAACATAGGTAGTAAACACTCTTTCTTGCCTTTCCAATTTCCTGATGACAAAAACAACCATACTGAACCTCTTCTGTCCAGACGTTACAAGCAATTAGATGGAAGATAAACATCGGACAAAGGAACCATTGACCTGCATTGATAAAATCTCCTACAGAACTCAACTCTTTAACCATTCTCTGTACATAATTCTAAGCTAAAACAATTGCAACATTCCAAAAGCAACAAAAACTTTCCAGCCATTTGTACTAAAGTCAGATTGTTCGAGAAAACATGGGACATTTGAACAAAATATAAACCAGGACATCATCAAATTTTTTCCATACTCTTATGTATCCAAATAAATCCCAATAGGGATTGAATTTTGGGGCTAATCCCAACATACTGGAAATTTATTAAGAAACTCTACTATCAATAATGAAAATTCAGGACCTCAGGTATATTCTCTTCTAATTATTTTACCAAAAAGAAATAAAAGACAAATTAAGCATAAATAAAAGTTAATATAACAGATCCCTTCCAACTACAAACTGAACTAAATATCAGCAACAGAACCTACCATACTAGAATCTGAGCTCACCATCAATCTAAATTACCCATCAAAAATCAATTCTTTAACAATAAAGGATAGAAAAGAAAATTCAGTGAATTGAACAAGCAATAATATTTATAAAATTTAAAAAAAAAATTGTATTAACAAAATTAGAAGGGCCATAAACCTAAACAATTAATCAAACTCAAAACAGAAACTCATACATTAAATAAATCAGCCAGTAAAGTAAAACCCAATTAATCAAATCATTAAAAAAAAAATACATATATATATGTAAATATGTAAATCAAATTTGCCATAAAGTTAAAAAAAAATTAATCAATTAATTAATATTACCTCAGACCCACATCCTCTTATCTCTTTCCCTGAAGAATCCCCCCAATGGATTCAATTAATCAACAGTTGTATCCACATCATAGACAAAAAAATTTGAAAGATTTCCAAAAACTGGCACTATAAAAAACAAATACAAAGAGAGATAAAGGTGAAGAAACAACAAATTTACAGCAAATAACAAAAGTGGGTGTTATTGGAACTCCATTAAAGGAGCTTAGATCGTCTCCAGAATTGAACAAAAGAAGGAGATTTCGATCTGCTGGGCCAGGGCCACTCTCAACAACAAAAAGGAGAAATAAAAAAAAATAAAAAAATATGGTTTTTATTCTGCGAGAGAGAGAGAGAGAGTATTTTTATTTATGCTAGAGAGAGAGAGAGAGAGAGATCCCAGATAAGAAAATCTTTACACAAACAAACGACCTTCTAAGAACAGTGACATGAAATTTGTCAACATCCGGTCTCTTTTTATTCTCTGCTTTTTCTCTTCTTCACTTCTCTCTCTCTCTCTCTCCCCCTCTCTCTCACATTACATTTTTTTCTTTCTTTTCTATTTTTTTTCCAATTCTATTACTTTCCTGTTTTATTTTCCATTTTCTTTCTGGGTTTTTAAGGAAATTAAACTTATTAATGTGTATTTCTAGATTCTCTCCACCATCCTTGCTTTTCGTACAGATATATTTTTTTTTTTTACAACAAAAGAAATTTCTAATTTGAAAATCCAAATCTACTTTTGAAAATCTATATATTAAGTTTATTAATTTCTTTTATCACAAATAATTTTTTAACAAATTTTTCATTATATGTTTGCTAAAAAAAATTAATTTTTTATATAAAATCATTTCATTAATTTTCACGGACTCACAAGCTTAAGTTTTTTTTTTTTTTTCTCATTTACTTAAAATTTATATAAATTAATATATTTATAATTTTTTATATTTTTAGTTGATTAACATATTTTATTTTTATTAATTAATATTTAAAATTATTGTAAACTAATATTTAATTATAACTATATTAAGCCAAAAATCATTGATAAAAAAAATTAATTACTAAAAGCTCTATTTTTATGTAAATAAATATATTTTTTTATGATTATGCAATGTATTGTACTGAGTAGATTAAGCCTACCAACAACTACAAGCATGAAAAAAACTTGACAAAAACAAACCCTAAATAAGTTTTATTATAAGCTTTATTAGTGTTAGTTGTTTTTTAAATCCCTAATTAGAGTGATTAATTAGTATATAAAAATTGCACAGAAAATATTTCCATTTAAAGCATTTTTTTAATTATATTTAATTAACAAATACGGCAGACAAAAAGTGGGTCCCATGATACTGTGGGAAGGATGAGGTTTCTTGAGGTTTTGGGTCAGATAATAAATGCCCATTTGTTTAAGGTATATTTACAAGATTGTGTTCATTTTTGTTTTGTTGAAATTGAATATTAATTTAAGGGTAACTTAATTGATCGATCCCTTTCTATTCTGTTTTTTAATTGGCTGATCCTCTGCTTCAAAGCCCACAAAAATTATTTTTTTTTTTTTTAAATCCTAAATTGTGAGTATTATTTATTTACTTACTGTATTTTCCTTTTCTTTATTTTTTTTTCTAAGTTTAATTTCAATATAAAAAAATGACATCTTAAAAAGCTTAACACGTGGCTTCTTTTGCAGCTTACATCAATTAGAATGTTTAGTGGATTTTTAAATAATAATTTTTATAGGTTGATTTTATATATTGTTTCAGATCACTTTATTTTCTCACATAATTTAAAAAAATATCATTAATTATTTATTAATTTATAAATTTATTATATTTTTTATTTATACCTATTTATTATTATATTTTTTTATTAATTTTAAGAATATATAAATTCTACATATTTCAATTAATAAAGATAAATCGGACAAATAATTATATTTATTTTTAGAATAGACAAGTATCTTAAAACATCCTAAAAAGAAAGAACTAACAATTTTTGGGATGGAAAGAGTATAAATTAAAAAATTTCATATACTTCCTCCATTCTATTTTATTTGGAATATTTTTCTTTTTGAAATGTCTCAAAAATATGTTTAATTTTTATTTTCAACACTTTTTTAATTATTTATATTTATTCTGTTTTTAGATATTAATTCAATTTTCTCCATAAAATTTATAGGAAATATAAGAATTGTATTTTATAAAGGGCATAAAAGAAAAAAAATAACATACTATTTAATATATTTTTAAATTTTGTGAAAAAAATATGTTTGAAATAAAATGGAGCACACGAAGTAAATTTTTCAAAATATGCTCACTCTTTAATAAGAACACATTAATAATATTTTTTTTCCAATATATATACATTAACTACAAAGCTAATCTATACAACTAACAAATTGTAGTATAAAAATTTTCATTATAAAACTAACATTTAAAAAATAAAATATGTATTAAATTTTGAGGCATATAAAAAATAATGGAGTATTAATTTGAGACAAAAAAATAATTATAGATATAAATTCAAATTCAACATGACCCTAGTTGAACCATTAAACCAAAATTTCATTAGCTAAATTTCAGCAAAAGATCAGCAGCGAATATGGCTATACACTTCTTAGCGAGAGTAGCCGGTTCTATGCCTTGTCCAGGGATGTAGAATTTTTTTCTTCCTTCGTACCTAAATGATGTATTGATTGTTGATTTGAATTAATCTTAGCAGATTTTAAAATTTCAAAAAAAAAATTATTAATAATAATAATAAAATCAGAATAAATTTTTATTATTTTTGAAAGATGCACATCTTGAAATCAATTCCCCTCTAAAAATTGAGAAAAGGGTAAAGAAACAGAAAAGAGTAAAGAGAGAGAGAGAGAGAGAGAGAGAACCAATCTTTGTCTTTATAAACAGAACATAACTTTTTGCCAACAAAGTTGCAAGTCAAGAATCAAAAAAAGCTTTATTAACCCTAATAAATGGGTAACTAAATAGCTTAATGAGATGGGTTAATCAGAAAAGAAAGTCTTTAAGTTGTTCTTAATTTTTAATTATGTTTCCTACCTAATTATTATAAAATATTTGTTTTAGTTATAATCTAGTGCAATCATAGTCATGCCACCTAAATCAATTCAATTATATGTAAAATTCTTATCTCATGACATGAACCATCACAAAAATAATATATGTTAATGATTTGATAAAACTATTTATTTTAAAGTACCAATTGATTTATTGTGCTTATTTAAGTTGTTTTGGTTTCGATTTTGATTTAAACTAATAATGTTACCGTCCTAAAAAATAATTGTAATATTATTAAATAATTTTTGAAAAGAGATATTGACACTCTTTAAATGGTTTCTAACACTCGTCCTCTTTATTTTTATAATTTAACTTGATTATATATCCTTATTAATTTGAAAAAGTTAATTCATCTTTATTCTTTCTTAAAATACAATGCTTGCTTTTTATTAATTCTCATCAAAAGAAAAAAAAATCATCCAACTGTTATTTCAATTTTGTCAAAAAAAAAAAAAAAACCCACATTTTTTATTTTAAATATATTTTTCTTGTACATAGAGTGGTAATAGGTGTTGAATCATTTAAAATACAATGTTTCATGGAGAATTATATATGTGAAAATACTCAGTAACTGAATGGATAAATGTTTTAATCAAATGATGTGAGTGCTACTATTAATAACAATGAAGAAATACTACATATAATTGAAAAAATATAAATTCAATTTGAAAAATAAAATTTTTCTTTTTTATGTTTGATATGAAATTTAAAAAATTTTTGTAATTTTAATATAGTTAGATGGTTCAGAAATTATTTCTATTTTGAGTTGCTATTAATTTAATATTAAAAAAAAAATTACAAATATACTGAAATTTTAGTTATTTTTTATAGTTTTGAATGATTAATTGTATGGACTTGATTTAGGTTAAAACAAACTACATTTATTACATATAAAAATGTTAAGTAATTAATATAGAAATTGACACCCCAATATTAATAAACTAACTTTTAAGATTATTTTTTCAAATTTATATTAAAAATTTAACATGGTATTAAAGTGGGATGATTCTGTTTAATTAATTATATCTTGTTTAATCAAGTATTCAAAGTAAATCAAGTATCAAGTAATTAAGTATTATGTTCAATCAAATATCCAAGTAAACCATATACTAAGTAACTAATTACCTTATCAATTATTTCAATTTATCTAAATATCTGATTACCTAATTATTTTAAGTGATAATTTTGAAAACCATACTATCATTTGAGATGAGAATATTAGCTTTTTAACTTTATTCCCTTAAATTTATATTAAAATTTTAATAATTTAAAATTCTTTTACTAACCCATCTCTAATAGTAGTGAGTCTAGCTGCCTCTCAGCAGTGACCTATTGATATACGGTATTTGGGAAGCTCTAGTAAGTCTTAGAGAAGCAAGAACACTTGAGATTATTGATGGAAAGATAAAATCTCTTTTTTTTTTAGCAATGGAAAAATACTGATTAATTGGATTAACAAATAAAAAATTCTTATTAACAATGAGAAATCTAATAATTATTTTAAAGTTACAATCAATTATTTTTTTAGTAAAAGAAGAAAAATAAGATAATAATGATATTGGTGTATGATATATAAAATAATTAAATAAAATATATGAAAATTTGTTATTGATGAAAATGACAATTTATAAAACTATTTTAGCGTCAAAATATTTATATTAAATGTTTTTTAGCTTTAAATATTTTATATTATAAGTTTTGATTTACAACTTTTTATTTATAATTTATAAAAATTTTATATTATAAGTTTAATTTGAATGACAATTTATAAAATTTTAGCCTTTGAAATTTTTATATTAGAATTTTTTTTTAATTTTTTGACAACTCATAAAGATAAACATAATATTTTAAGAAAAAAATAAAGGCGAATCGACTTTTCATAATTAAAATGGTAAGATACTTAAATTGAATTATAAAATAAGGAGGAATATTACTAGAAACTTTTCGGAGAGTCAACCTTCGTATGAAAATTTGAGAGAAGAAAGATTTAAATGATTCAGATACCTGCACCGTATCATACATCAATAAATTCTTCGATTTGAAAGATTTAAGACATAAATGTGGTAAGAGTAAAAAGGAAAATAAATTTAAGATTTGCATATGTAGTTTATTACTATGTACTAAATATATTTAATTGGCTTGGTTATGATTGTGAAGAATAATTAAAATACAAGTTGTAATTAACAATTTTTTAAATCAAACAATAATTATAAATTGCCATGATCTTGAAGTATGTATATGTCTCTTTTTTATTCATATATATATATATATATATATATATATATATATATATATATATATATATATATATATATATATATATATTAAAAAATATAAATTAGAAAATATTTAAAACCTTTTCAATAATTTATCCTAAAAAGAGTGATGAGATAATTTGAAATTATTGTTTCTTATTTTTTTACTTAGATATGTGAAAGAAATTACATCTTTAGAGGAAATTATATCTAATTCTTCAAGAGTTGCTCATAAATATGACTAAAATTTAACTAAGTACATAAAATCAATCGAATAATATAAGAATACATGGAATAAAAAAAGATATCAGTATTTTTCATTAAAAAATAAAAAAATAAAAAATCATATTGATTAAAATATCATAACTTATTAATTTGATATATAAAATAAACTTATTATACATTCTATATAGAAAAGAATTTTCCCATAAATATAAGATAATATGACGTTTTATTATTTTTAATTAGTAATTACAAGGATAAATTATTTATTAAAATCACAATTCCCACTTTTTTTTAGGAATTGATATTTATTTTTTTTAATGACAGTTAAGTCCACATTACCGTCAAATTTTTAATATTCCTAAGATGCTCTTTAAACTTATGGATAACATTATGCCAGAAGAATTTATTTTTTATTTTTTCAACTAAAAATACATTATAATAAGAAATATTATATCATTTTATAGCATATTTTAATTTTTAACTCAATTCCAACATAATTACTTTGATGTCGCTTACTCTTTAGGTGCTTGAAATTCTAATTCAACTTTAATTTTTCTCATAAAATTATTTAATGTGTTTTAAAGTTTGGTATAAAGTATAAACCGAAGGATTTAAGTCCTTTTTTTATTTATGATATTGTTTTCATTTCTTAATTATTTTCGATTATTCAACCACAATAAATACGTGTTAATATTGAATTGACTTATCACAAGTGTTTTCTTGCTAATTAATGAGTGTGGTGTAAGCATTTCGTAAATGCTACTACGCGGCCCCCGCAAAGCACGGATTTTTTATATTACACAAAGAGAAATGTTTAGATGGATTGAATTTATTAACTTACTTATAAGTTAAATTAATAGAAAAATATTATATTAATTAATAATTTTTAATTATTAATATCATATATTACTATTATATAATAATATTATATATAATAATAATAAAAATTCTTTTATTATAGTATATATATTTTAATTTACAATTAATATATTACTATTAATATGTGTATATATTATTATAACAAGAGAAATTTACAAAAATTCCACCAACAGTGTCAAATCCAATGATTAATCGTATATTTACAATTAAACAATTGTATAATCTCTATTAATTATAAGATAATACACCGGTTTATAAAATATTCCTTTTATCAGACTGAAGTGTGCACAAATATATTAATTGACCTTTTTTTGAACATATTTTAATTTACCATTGGATATATATATAATTCTAATTTGATATTTAACTATTCTGAATATATCAGAATTGATATTCATTTCCTTTCTAAAAATATATATAGATTAAAAATTGGAATTTCTAATTTTAGGAATTTTATTTCCTAAAATTTACTATGTATTAAATAATTATTATTCAGAATTAATGTTATTTATTGGACATGTAAGAATAGATATTAATTTCATATATCAACCAATAATAAATAAATGAATTTTGGTTTGTTCTATGGAGTGAATCGTGAATTTCTCCAGCATCTTCGACAAGTTCTCAAGCATGCATATTCGTAAAATTATTTTCTTTTATTGTTTAAAAATTATACTATATCTTTTCAATAATAATAATAATAATAAATAAGTAGATATGCAATATGAAAAAGAAATATTTTATAAAAAATTGTTTATTATATATCTTATAATTAAGTTTTATTTTATTATTTGTTGAAATAAATTATTATCATTTATTTAATTTTAATATGAAATTATTTGTGTGTATATATATTGTATTTATTTGTATATGGCACTTGCATTATATATTTTTTTAAATTCATTATAAATATATAACTAAATATATAAAATCAATAGTATATTTATAAAATAAATTATTAACTTTTATTAAACATAACATTATTTCGTGATTCATGAAATTTATCATTAATTATACTTTAATCATAACTGTAAATAAATTTACCAATGATATATGTATTAAACAGCATGTGATATTATATTTGGGTATCAAGTTATAGCTCAAATTAGATAATATTGAAAATAGAATTATTAGTTCATGTCTGGATATAGTTCAGTGGCAACTATATGTATGACATAAATAATATATTTAAATTTAATTTCTTCTCCTCCAATTTTCGCAAAAAAAAATTATTAATTCTCACAGATACAATTTCATGAGTAGTGCATTTTTTAACTAGACAATAAACCCAAATTTAAATCCTTATCCCCAATACTAAAAAAGCAAAACAAAAGTAGAATGGCCATATATAAAATAAATGAAATTATATGTATTTTTTTTTAAAAAAATGTTGTCTTAAATTTGAGAAACTAAAATGTCAATTTAATCCTATTTTTAATTGTCCATCAAATATTAAATAATATATAATGTAATTTCAGGATAGACTAAGTGGACAATGTAATATAAAACAGCCTCTATAACTGAAATATAATATATAGTAGGGCAAACATTAGAGAATAGACAGTTATTGAGAGTTGAAGAGATCCATTGGCTTAGGTCCAGGCCTAGGAGCATGAAGGAAGAATAATGTCCATTGGCCAAAACAATGAAGAGTGGAACCCATAGCTCAGGGATATGTGCAGAACTGGCAACAAGTTTAGAATTTTTCTGGTAGAAAAGAAATTCCTGTCTTCATTGTTTCTAGTCCTACCTACTCTCTCTATCTGGTTGGTTAGGAGCGAGTGGTGTATTTTGAAATTGTCGCAGTTTCATTAAATGGTATTTTGCCATTCCCTTAAGTTATGGTTTTGCTTTTGAAACTGAGTTAAAAGCAGCAATTTACTCTATTGATAAGGCTTGAGAATATGATTAGAGAAATATTTGGTTGGAAAATGACTCCACTTTCATTGTGCTTTTTTTAAAATCGAAAAGGTCTCAAGATCTCTTAAAATATTTTATTTGACTGGTCTCATTGCTTGGATCAAATTTCACACGTGCAGTTTATAGCTTCACACATCTATCGGGAGGATAATGGAGTTACAGACAAACTTGCTCGTGAAGCGGTGACTCTTAGCTGTAGTATGCGATGATTCCAACTACGTTTTTTTTGTTCCTCTCTTTTGGTTCATGACTCTAATGGTCCTAAAAACTATAGATTTTATTGATTGTATTTTATTTCCTTTTAGTTGGATGCTATTTTTTGCTCTTAGATTTTCTTTAGTTATTAATAATATTTTAGCTTAATTGTCGGATGCTTAGAGGATGCCAGCCTAATTAAAATGTTATAGTGCTCGATTACCTTAACCAGTATTTCATTTAAAAAATATATATATATTAATCTTGTGTGCATTGAAGAAAACTAAAAAGGACACATGAATGGCATGACCAACCAAATTTTACAAATTTGTTGGTCCAAATGAATTTTGTATTAATCAAATTTCATAAAATGAAAATATTGCATTTCAAATTGATTTATATAGTGAAAATCATGTTTTTGAAAAGAAGAAAATTCCACAAGTTGCATCGATGAAAGTCGGCTATAGACTTGACTTCTACACAACTTAACTTTAGATAGTAAATTATTTATCTTTTTGATGAAGCCAAACAATTGTTCCATCCCATTTATTATTGTCTTCTTTCATGTTTGACAAAAATATTGTGGATAGTGAATGGCAAAAGGTAGAAAAATAAATAACAATTAATATTTTTGCCATAACCTCTCAAAAGGTCGGTTAATAAATCAATTAGCAATTACTAATTAAATACTCCTTTCATCTTATTTTATTTATGGCATTTTATTTCTTAGGATATCTCTAAAAGTATATTTCATTTATATTTTTAAATCTTTTTTTTACCATTTATAACTATTTTATCCTTAAATATTAATTCAATTTTTTCCTGTAAAATTTATAAAAATATAAAAATTGTATTTAATAAAAGGTATAAAAAAAAAAGTGTATTATTTAATACATTTTTAAATTTTATAAAAAAAATATGTTACAAATAAAATAGGACGGAGAGAGTGTATATTTTTAATTTTTATTTTTGACTAAAATTTAAATTAATTTTTAAAATTAGATTATAAATATTTTCTCAAAGTTTTGGCCTTTCTCTCAAATTGAGAATCTATAGATTCTTGTGTCTTGTTTATAATTATTTAAAATAATAAAGTGTATTATATTATATTTTATTCTAAGAACATGTATTTTATTTTTATTTCTTAAAAAAATTCCATTATTCTCGTTTTTAGGATATTATCTCTAGGTGAAGAGTGATGTATAAATAAATATATAATTTAATCTCTAGTTAATATAGTTTGTCGAACATTATTTATACTACAATAAATTAATTATTTAATTATAATATATAAATAATTTCAAAAAATAATAATTCATTTCGATTTAGAATATATACAAGATGTGTTTTATGTATTAATTAAATTTTTTTTTGGTCGGCGCTTTTTATAATGCAAATTAAATTTTTTAAAATTAAAAAGGGAAAACACTTAATAAAAATACATTAAATTATACTCTCTCTATTTTATAATAATAATCTTTTAGAAAAAAAAAATTGTTTCAAATTAATTGTAGTTTTGAGAATTCTATACAATAATTATTACTTTTTTTTTCCAATTTTACCATCATTTCAACTTCATTTTTTTTTCCACTTTTTATGTAATATTTATTAAATTTAATAATAAAATAATAGTATATTTATCCATTTCAATAAAAAATTAAAATTAATTAACAGTTTCTTTAATATATATACATTTTTTAAAATAATTATTATTATAAAACACAAAAAATATAATATAAGATATCATTCTTCTTTAATACCTTTAACAAAATCAATAATAATTATTTGTAATTAAAAAAAATTAAATTTAAAATTTTTCTCTATTATTACATAGTTAAAAATGATGAAAAGACGATGAATTTTGCTTTATGGAACTTGACAAATTGTCCAGGAAGCAAGAAATGAGAGGACAGAAAATAAACAACTAAGTATATGACAAGTTAAATTATTACACTATATTAATAATTATCATATCCTATAGATGGAACAAAATTAACACGAGAACATGAGGCAGTTTGTCTTGTGTAATCTTTAATTAGCATCTTAAATTAATAATTTAATATCAATTTATAATCTTATTTATTAGATTCAAATTTTAAAGAATTATATATATTATAAAAAAATTATTTTTTTGTAAATTGATTTTTAATTGGACTAAATATTTAAATAATTATTAACGGTTACTGTCATATTTTTTTCAGAATCGAATCAAGTGATGGTACTTTAACTAAATTCATGTTGATATATATTCTCTCATAGATGTCAGATAGATTTATGGGATTTTAATTAAATTGTTTTTCCTTTTGTTTTCTACAAAAGAAATGTCTTATTAATGGTCAAAGAGATGATGATGAAAGTGGAGAAGAATCTGCTTTACAGATAGTATCTTTTCAACATATATAAATACAAGCAACCTTTATAATTATCAAGTCCATCTAAATAAAACCATCTTGTCATTAACATAGTAGTATTAGATAATTTTATTCCATATTTAAAATATAAATTTAAAAAATTAAATTAAATTAAAATTCATATAAAATGACATATGTCAAATTTTTAAATACATAATTATACTGAATAATTAGTTTTTAAATTTTTAATAACTTTACAATTTAAAATTTATTATTATTCATATAAAAATAATAATGATGAATAATTATTAAATATACCTAATGCATATATAAAAATAACACACTCCATATTCATATAAAACTTACATGAAATATTTAATAATAATTCAAAATAAAATAAATTGCGTTTCTTATTGATATACATTCCATTTAAAACATTTCTAATATGAAAATTCAATTTAATTTTATTAATAAAATAAAATTTTTTGCACGGTTATATCTAAACAGAGCCAAAATGAAATTAAATCAAAAGTATTTAATAACTGTTAAACTTAAATTCTAAATTTTTTACTTTTTTATAGTACGATGACATATAATTAACTATATTTTTCAAAATCAACAATCATGCAACCCTCCATTTTTGAACAGTTTGGGCTCTTGCTGACTTCTTTTTAGAAATGATAATTTCACTTGATCCGACAAGTAATTATTTTGACCCGATTCTAATGAGTCGGGTTTTATTCACCTTATTTAATAGTAGAGCGAATATGGATTTAAATTTTAGTACTCCTTATATGTTTGAATCATGTAGGGGTATAGTGTATACTCATCCCCTATCCAATCCAATTATATACATTATATATATTTTTTAATTTTTCAAATATTATATATATTATATCCATACAATATAATTTATTTTTTGAATAAAAGCAAGCAATAAATTAAAAATGGTATAATATATTTATGTATAAAGTTAATATTAAATAATTATTTTAAAAAATAAAAAATAAAAATAAGTATATCCGTAGATACTCATTCTATTTCATTATGTATTCGCCTGTCCCATTTCGAAGCAGAGCGTATAGTGAGACAAATATAAATTAGTAACAACGAATACAAATAATGAAAAACTCACTCTATATTCATCTCGTTATCACCCTTACTTCTTTTGGTTTGTAAGTTGTGACAATCCTCTCCCTTTTAATTTTTTATCTTTTTCTTTTTTTTTTTTAAGAAAAAAATTTATTTGGCATTATTGTTTGACCAGTTGTTTTGTTGAGAAAAGTATATTTTTTTAAACATTGATTGGTTATTAAAGTACCTATTTTAATAATAAAATTTTCAAAATAATTAAACAACATTTTAAAACTACTTTGTTCAATAGCAGCTTAAAATGGTGTTTCCTCAAGATATGTCAAAAAAACTGTGACTGTAAGTCTTTAAATACAGTCAATAAAATTAATTTGTCTCTTGATCTGAGTTATTTGCTCCTCTTTTGTGAAACTCTTAGTTAGATTTTGATTGTTTGCTCCTCCTTTATATAGGAAAAGGAAAGTTATTTCTTCATATGTACATGCTGTTTTGTGAGTTTTTTTTTTTTTTTAATTTTGGGTCGAATAATTTTTATGGAAAATCTTAGTTTTGTTACAAGTCCCTCTCAAAATATCTAGCATGAAAAATACTGATATGAAATTCACAGAAAGAAAAAGCTTGTATTTAGCTTTTATATGGGATCTTGAGTAAATAAAAAGCTCATCTATTGTCTCACACTTGTTTGAAAATTTTAGGTATAGAAACCTTACAATTAGGAGATTGAAGTCACATTGTTAATATATATGTTTTAATATTTTGTGAAATATACGTATTTTTGGTAATATTTTTTAGGATTTATTGATAATATTTGCATATGATCCATGTATAATATTTGGCTATATATATGAACAGAACTACAGAAGCATTTTCATTGATTGAACCATCTAACACTTAAAAAGGAATGTAAATGTAGTAGCTAGCTCTCACCCAAAAATTAAGACCACAAAGAGGTGACTCAAAATCCAATACATCTTTTATACCAAATTCTCTAATGAGTGATTATATCTAAGGATTTAATCTGTCCCGCTGAATACCCAGCCTGTTATTGATATCCACCTGTTTATTAAATGGAGTCGGATACATTACATCATTATATATATAATATATATATTTTTAATTTATATATATATATATATATATATATATATATATATATATATATATATATATATATATATAATGTATTATTTTTAATTTATAGCTTATTTTTATGTAAAAAATAAATAATATTGTATAAATATTATATGAAAAATTAATATTAAATATTTTTTAAAGAAAAATAAATAAAAACGGATATACCCGCGGATACTTGCTCTGCTCTATCATGCTTCGAAGCAGGGCGAGTGGTGGAGCAGGTATAAAAATAATATTAGCAAAATAGGTACGGATAATAGAAAGCTACTCTATATCTCGCTCTATTGTTATCTTTAATTATATCATTCCATTTCATGTAAAAAAAAAAATCAACCACATGGATTTGGTATAGCCCATTCTTAAGATAAATTTTCAAATTTATACACACACATATATATATATATGTACACATATTAATAGATAAAAACGTCATTACTGGTTTTTCATATTCTCTAAGTTACACATCTATTATTATTATTATTATTATTATTATTATATAAAGAAATATATTATACTAGGATTTAGATTTGTTTTATAATTTTCTATAAAAGAACTTCTGTATTAAATTTTTTTGTTACCTATCTATCAAATTTTAAAAGTTTGTTGAATGTTTTACATATCATTGTTATTTAAATTCAAGTTTAATATATTTTTTCACAATTTAGGTTAATTATATATCATGGTAATTGAAGGTACGACTTTAAATTTTTTTCTTTCGAGTATTTTAAATTAAATTTTTTAGATGTTGATGATGGCTATTCTACGTAATTATATTATATTGTATTATTAAAAAATCTACAATTGTCTCAAGAACTAGAATTATGGTATTTAATTTTTTGGTTTCAATTTTAGTCTTATATTTTATTTTATTTTATTTTTTTATTTTTAATTAATTATCACTTAAAGATAACATTATGATTTAGATAAAAATACACTTGATATACTATCTTTTATCATTTATTTAATTTTACATCTATTTTTTAATTTAATAAAATTAATCCTAGACATTTTGCAAGGACAATGTTTTAATTAAATTTAGATTCTATATAACTTTTGTTGGAAAATTCATTGAGTCATAATAAAAGGTTTTAAAACTTTGCGTGCATATCAATTTTTTTACATATTTTAATTTATTAATTTTTTTTAATTGTGAAACTAAATGTTAATTAATTATAATTGAGATTTTATATTTTTATTATTATATTAATATTATTTAATTAACAAATAAGAATTCTTTTTAAATCAGTTTTTTGATTTTTTTAAGACCTGCATGAAAATTTCAAAAAAAAATTATAAAATTTATTATTTTAATTTAGAGTAAATTACTATAATAAAATTTTTTATATAATAATAATAAAAATGTAAATTCTATTATAATAAGATTTTTTTATGCAGCATATATATATATATATATGTGATTGATTTTGTGAAGGTTAAAACTACACAATTAAGTGGTCCCTAAATACTTGTATTGTCATTGTCATAGAAAATGTGTGATGCTTTCTAAGCTCCAAGTAGTGGGAAGATTTTAGCTAACTAAATGCTAAGGGTCCCACATATAGAGGGATTTTATAATGGCCCACCAAAATGACTTGTAAAGCTGATTGACTTGCGCATGATATCATGTGATGAAATGTGATGGTTTTAGGTTTACAATCATTTCATTTTTCTATGTTAATCAAATGGATTGGATGAAAACGTGGACTTAGTCCACTAAAAACGCCAAATTGAATAGTTGCTTGTAAGAGATTTTGTCTCGACCTTCTAAAATGAATATGGGATTTGGATTTATTTCTTCAATTTTTACTTTGTCGGATAATAAGATAAATCATATATTCAAGAGAAATTTTAACGGTGGAAATTTAATTTTTTTATTAAAACATTTTCAAATTTAAAATTTTAAATTGAATAACTCTATTAAATTTATCTTTTTTATTTATATATTGAAATTTATAAATATATTATCTTTAATTACGCTTTTTTTTTTTGCCAAACTATCTTTAATTACACTTGACTGAAAGGAAAAAGTGAAATTAATATAATGCATGAATGATAGGTACTCTTCTACCATTCAACTAAGGCTTCTTTTTTTTTTGTTTTTTTAAGAAAAATGTTTTTCTCATAAATATTTTTTTTTTCATTTTTTTTATGTTTGAAATATTTCAGAAAATTAGTCAATAAAAAATATTTTTTTTATCAAGCCCAGGTGAAATAATCTTTTTTAAGGTATATTTCTATCGGACAATATGTTCAAATTAGTTTCTTTTGTGTTTATCCATTTGTATGAAATTCTCTTGTATTATTTTAAACTTCCAGCCTTATTAATGTTAGTATTTTTCATTGGGAAAAAAAAAAGTAAATCATATATGGAGCTTAATTTGATAACAAATTAATGTTCTTATCAACATTGATTTCAACTATCAAAAAAGTAGTCCCATCATATTTGTATATGCGTGTGTTGTCACAATGTAGAAAATTGCCAATTTGATGCTCATCTTTTAGTCTATCTTTGGTTCTCATTTTAGCCTAATGGGTTAACAAATCATGTACTTCATTTTTCACCATGACTACATCATTCTTGTGAAAAGTCTTTGATAAGTATTATCATAATACTGGAATTTTCTAGTCTCTCTCTCTCTCTTTTTAATATCATACCATTTCCTCTTCAGTCCAGTTTTTGTTTGGGCCGTTGGTACTTGATAGCATAAAAACAGACAAATCAGGCTCCAATATTCGCGAGAATGCTTAATTTAATTTTAAAATATTAGACTTAGTTTTCAATATATCTATATTATATAAAAGAAAATCCCATAGTTAGAAATTTGATTAAATGCAATTCATCATTTAGTAATTACTGAAAAAAGTCAAATATTAAGAAAAGATTGATGGAATTTTCTTTCACAGGAACCAAAATCATTTTGTAAAAAGTATACCATAAAAATGATATTTTTAATATGAGTACTCGATATATAATAAGTCAAGATTGATTTTTTAGATCCTATTACAATAGATTAACATTATCAATTAATATATTTTTTAGTTGTGATGAAATTGTTTATTCTTAACATGTGTTTAGATCATATGGATGGATATAAGTTGATTAATACTAAAAAAATTATTTTCTTGCTGATAAATTTTATAGTAAGAATTTCTCTTAACAAAAAGTTATATTTAAAAGTTCAATTCAAACTTTTCAAATTTAATGTGGATTAAAATTTAGATTCATTTAAGGCATCAATAATTTTATATTTGTATCAAATTTTAATTTGGTGAAGATAATAAAGTCAAAAATTTATCATCTTATTAATAAATTGATTTGATTTTTATTGACTTTACCTATGTCCATTATAATATCAAGATATGTATTTTCTACTATGAAAATTATCAAAACAAAATTATGTAATAAAATAGAAGATGATTTTCTTATGAACTCATTAATCACTTTTACATTGAGAAAGATATAGTTAAAGAATTTCATACTAATTTTATTATTGAAGAAAAAAAAAGGAAAGAAAAAGATAAATACAATTTAGAATGCCTAAAGTTAGTAAATATGTGGATGATCATAATTTTTATTTTCATATTATTATTTTATTTAAAAATACATAAATAAATTTAATTTTTTATTTTTATATCAAATAATTTAATTTTTTATCAGTAATTATAAATATTTACCTTTAATATACGAAATATATTTTATTACCAGTCAAAATATAAAGTTTTGGAATTTTCTTTTATTTTTTTATGAAAGCTATTTTTGTGATTTTGTCCCCAAGATTGAGAGGGGGGATCTTTATACGTGTGTTCATAATATGAATCCATGATTAAATACATATAGTGATTATTATTACTTTAATGTAGTTTATCAAACCAATTTTATTAGATTTCCCATTAATTAAATTTTTTATTTTGAAAATTTTTAAAAGAAATTAAGTTGTCATAATTTAAATTCTTAGCTTCTTATATTATGATATTGACACTCGAATAATTTAACCATAAGTTAATTAGCGATTCTTTTAATTTATTATAATCAGACAAATTAAACTCATAATCTCTTATATTATAAAATAAGTACTTGACCACAGAAACTTTGATATATCATTTAAAATAAAAATAATTACAACTAAATAACAAATTTCTCATTTTTCTTACATATAATATATTTTAAAATTATTTTATTATTTTAGGAAACTCGTTAGAAATTTCTTATTTAGTCGTGTCATTAAAATAATAATTTAATAATTGATTGTTTTGTTAAAAAAAAAAGGGCAGAAAAATTACTATCTAATCTTTAAATTTTGACCTAATTAACTAACTAATTCTTATTTTTTAAAAAAAATAACTAATTAATTCTTATATTTTAATGCCGTTAAAAAATTTGATTACTCTATCATTGTTTTTATAATTTTTTGTTAAAAATTAAATAAAAAACAAAAGAAAAATAATTTTTTCCCAGATTATCCCTCTCTCTTCCTTGCTAGATTTCAGTTGATTTCTTCTTTATTATACAAAAAGTTTTCAGAGGGCTAAGGTATAAAATCATTATTATTGTATTAAATTAAATGCTTTCTAAATCCAAATACGAAACAATTTTACATAAAAGAGAGAAATTAAGTCTCTCTCTTTTTTTATCTCTCTCTAATTATCGAACATAAGAGTTTAGCAATGGCGTAGTAGAAAAGGGGTGCACGCATACCAACTACAAATGGCAAAGTAGACTGAACATTATTATCGTGCGGTATGGAAATTTATAAAATTGCTCCCGCTGCTGATCGAAAATCTATCATCATGTGTTCACTTGGTTGAGAATGATAAAGTCATCGGAAAATATTTAATACTTCTTGAACTCCAGTCATATGAAATTTTTCTAATGGACTTGTGAGTTAATTAATTAATTAATTTTTTAATTTGTGTTTCATATATCTATTAGCTTTTTGGATTTTGATACCGTTTGTTTATGGGAAAATTTTGTGGTTATGCGTATTATAGAAGAAGAGGAATGATAAAAACTTTATGGGTGTTTAATGTTTTTTATTTACTCAGATTCATTTAGTGATATTAATTTGTTCTATTTTATTTTTACTTGGTATTTCTCCACAAACCCATATCATAATTCTAAGAAAAAATCAATTGCTAAGGATGATAACACACTAAAAACCATAATTCGTAGGTTCTAGGATTCAATTTTCTAGAGGCAAGCAATACAAATTTTAACCAATTTTCGTTTTGCTTTTTTTAATTAATTAGCATTTGATGAGTATTGCTGAGTAGCAATTAATTAATTAGTTAATAGAAAATTTTTAGCATTGATAGAATTAATTAGTATTGCCCAGTGTATTTTTAATTTGAAAGAATTAGAGATTTTGATTTTTTTTTCTACGGATAGAATAAAAAATTTAAAAGTAAATAAGAGATATTTTAATCTTCTAATATGTATTTAACGGTAAAAATGGATGAAAGACTAAAGCATTAATAAAAGGATTAATTAATTAGTTTTTTAAAAATATAAATTAATTAGTTAATTAAATTAAATTTAAAAAATTAAATAATAATTTGACAAAAAAAATATTAATATTATTATAGGAAGAAGAACGGAGGATAAAATGGGAATTGTAATTTTTATAATTATTACAACAAAATTTAAAGGCTTTCCTTCTTTCGTATATTATCCGTACAAGTCTGTTTCTTTCATTCCTAACACTCACTCGAAAAAGAAAATAAATAAATATAGATAAAGTCTGCGGCGAAAATTGTTTGCTTTCTTTCTCAATTCTCAAATCCCCGTGTCGATCCCCGTCCATGAATCTTGGGCCTTTAAACAACTAGCCCTCGAATTTCTAATATCTTACAGAAATAGCCACTGGCCTCAATAATTTTCATCTGACGAAACTGCCCCTGTAAATGGACCCCACAGATAGGATATCTTATTGCTTTTGTCGAGAAAGTCACTTAAAAACTGTGCCGTTTCAGTTCCACCTCAACATTTTGTCCTTTTAAGGTAATTTAAGGAAAAAAAAAAAAAAAGGATTACTATTCTGTGTGGGTGACCTCAGCTTTGCAAAAGTGATCTTTCCATCGGATAGGATTTAGTGGTCATGATATGTTATGTCAACTATGGCCCCCACACTTCTTTTAATTATTATTTTTATTTAAAATTTTAATTAATTTATTTATTTTTGAAGATGTTTGTGGAGATGAATGGTCATGTCAGTCCATCATGCAAAAAAGAATAAAAGATTTTTATTCTATTTTGTTTTGGTTATCTTTAAATCGAAAATCCATCTATAAATTGGACTGGGTTCATTTTCTCTTTTTGGTGAACTTATAATGTGCAATGAATATGGTTTTATTTTTATCTGAAATTTTTGTAATTTAATTAGTTATTATATATATTCATAATATATAATATGCGTTACCTCTTATATAATAATAAATAGTTAAACAGTAAATTTTGTTAAGCAAAAGTAATAATAGTGAAATTTTACTATAAAATTTAAATAATTAATTAAATATAATATATTAAAATTAAATTAAAAAGATGCTAAGACTCTCGGTCCATCTATCTATTCCAATGATTATCAATTTATTTAATCAATCAAGTTAATTGGCTATTTCCATAAGGTGAAATTTTTCATAAAATATTTGGCATTCTATTTCAAAATATATTAAATATACTTTTAAAAATTCTTCTATTAGAATTCTCGAGATAGAAATTGGATTAAATTTTATGAAAAATTTATAAAAACATCTGAATTATGTATATATATTCCTATATATCATTCAATTCACACTATGATTTATTGATCTATCATATGAAATCATTTTCCAATTCTTTCACATAAATAAAATCAACTAAAAGTTGGCCAATTCTCCTAATTGCATTAAACACATAAATCATAGACATATGAAAATAGAAATAAACTTAATTGAATATAAATAAAAATCAAATCATTGTAGGAGTTAGGCTTTCCACAACTTTAGCAACAAAGAAATTACTTCATAATTGAAGAAGAAAAACTAAAGAAATATAAGGGAAAACTTATGGAATTTTTATTATGAGAAATTTGAGAATAAAGTCTTGCTTTTGTGAGGCCTCGCCTGAACACTGACTCGGTCCGTTAAAAAGAATCTGGATGCTCATTTGGATTTAGACTCGCGATATAACTCTCATATTAGGATTGGTTGATTTTAAAAATGATTTTAACAGTCGCCACCCTAATTTATTTTTACATGAAAAAATTAATAAAAAACCCAATTGACCCAAATTCATTAATTTTTAATTAATTTGCCCATAAATAAAATCACTAATCTCGAATCAGGTTGAGCTCGAAAACTAGAGTTTTGGTTTTAAATAATCAAAATTTGGCTCTTAAGTTTAATTTGACTTTGAAAATTTGATTTCATGAATGACAAATATTATAAGATGATAATTGTAAATAAGATGTATGAATATGACATGAGTGCAAGGAGAAAAATAAAATATCTACAAATTAAAAAGGGAAAAGAGATTGATAAAGATTTAGATTTAGATTTCAAATATGCTTATGTATCCCGTTGAATGAAGATCAAAACTCACGTAGTTCGTTCCACGATTAAGTGGAGAGATTTAAAAGTTGATCAGATTGATTTTGGTTTGAGTGTTTTAAGAGTGAGGAAAAAAGCTGATACATTTGCTTTTGGTAGGCGGAGAGTTTTACCAGATCGAAGTTCCATTTTTTCGGGATCGAGTGATTGGATGGATTGAAAGATTAATTAATTAATTAAAATAATTAATTAACTAATTAATATGATGAAAAGGATGGATAGATTAATTAATTAAAAAGATTAATTAATTAATTTGGAGGAAGGGTGAATTAAGGAAAATGATTAATTTGATTTTGAAAAAAGGAATGATTTAAAAAAAAAAGGTGATTAATTAATTAATTAATTGAGTGATTAATTAAAAAAAGAGTTTTAGTTAATTAAAAAGATTAATTAACTTGGTTAGGGTGAGTTAATTAATTAATTAAAAAAATTAATTAATTAATTAGAGAATGGTTGGAGGGAGAAGAAGAAAGGAATTAGTAAATAACCATTAATACTAATTCATAAGTTGTGTAGAAATGAGAAGTGGAGGAGGGTATTTATAGAAAAAGTGGGTGATGATAGTTTAGGTAATGAAAATGTGAAAGGACCATAAAGAGTAAGGCTATAAATGACTGAAAATTAGACTGAAAAGGATAAAAGAGTCATTTTCTATACAGGTGGAGCCCACCGGGCGGTCAGAAGATTGCAGAACCTGGTGTGGCGCCTCATCAAAGTTATATGGCATGCCGCAAGCGCACCGCACGCCTATTTTGCAGCACGCCACGTGTCACCCTGGCAAGTTTTTCGAGATTTTTTTTTTTAGAAATTAGTTGTTGGTATAGTGTTTGAAAAATTTGGATATCTGGTAGCAATATAATTGAAGGCAAAAAAAATTTTCTTTTGAGAGCAACACTAACCAATAAGCGGGATCATCGTAATAGCTCCACGTAACGCGTTAAACTCAGCAAGTGCTAAAACTGCAGTTAGATGATGAGAATGTAAAATCGAGAGTTCACAGCTTTCTCCCCTCAAAATGTGAATTCCATCAGTACTTTCCTATCTCTTGCTATCTCCAAAATAAATAAATCCCTGACTATTTATACCACTTAAAGAATAAGGTTCCTAGATAATCTTTTACAAGATAGGAAATATGTTTTCCTAAGGATTCTATATAGGTTTTCTTAAGGATTCTATTTTCCAAACTACAATTTAGGAACTCAAAACAAGTTAGGAAACCTACCATCCTCAAAATAATGAGTAAAAGTCGAATTCTAAGGTAATAAGGTAAGAAAAGTCATCATTTCCTCATTTAAAAATCGTCAGTCACCTGCTGTTAAGGCATTGGCATGCCTTATGAACAAAATTTTTTTGGCTGAATTTTCTTCCTCCAAATTGCACACAAAAATCTGAATTTTTACTCATTCCATACTCCTTTCTTCAAATTAAAGCTTTTATCACCTTAAAATTAAATTTCCATTTTCAAAATAAATTTCAAATGTAAAAGAAGCAAGAATAAAGACAATTTATTATCAAAATGGAATGAATTTAATCTTAATTAATTCATGCACTTTTCACTTATCAAATTCCCCCAAACTTAAGATGATGCTTGTCCTTAAGCATACCTCAATCCAAACTTTAAAAACTTCCCAATATCTACTTCTTCCTCCTTGTCAACTCATCAATGAACAACTTCAAACCATCAATTCTCATGAACCCAAATCAATTCAACAATCAAGGAAACACACATTTCATAGAAGAAAAATTTTTAGAACTAAAAATAAGCACTCATTACAATAACAATCTCTTTTAAACTCAAAATGCAACAAGATCCTAACACCCTCTCATTGATATCACTCTATGCACTCAAAGTATTTGGGGATTCACAAACTCTCATGTCAAAACAAAGAATGTTATTACCATAAGCTTTCTCATATATCACATTTCCACCACTATGTTATGAGTTCAATGAACTAGAAAACAAAGGGGTTAAATAAGGTGTAATGAGGTTAGAGTTTAGGTTTGATAAAAAGAATTTTTAGGTATAAAAAGATCAAAGCAATCATACTAAACTAAAGCACATGAATTTTCACTTTGAGAACACTAAACATTCTTGCAATCAAATATCATAATAACTAGAGCAATCAAGGTAAGCACATACTTTTTCTTAAATTTTTTTTAGATTTATACACTTTGAAATTTTTTTTATATAGGCAATATGATTGGTTTATTGCTCTAGTTAATTTTCAAAATTTTTCAAAACTCACGAGAATGTTATAATTTTCATGCCATTTATCTCAATTAATGCTTAGATCTTTAGGGTAAAGATATAATGAAAAGGCTTAGTGTAACATTAATGTGGCTAAACAAAGAAAGGGAAGAGGCTCAACTTAGTTTTTCTAAGGGAAAATTTAATAAGGGTAGGCTTTTTTCGAATTCAAAAGTGGTTATTCCTAAATACCCCTTTTCATTCCAATTCATGAACTCATTAAGTGTGGTCTCAATATGCATAATAAAGCAAGTTATAGAACAACAAACTATGTTTGACAATTCACTCAACAAAAAAAATAATAAGAGCAAGATGGATGAAATGCATAAAATAATAAGAGAAAATTTTAGCTTAGTTTTGACTTCTTTTTATATCCTACAGGCACGGCTTATTTTGGGGTAAAGTTCATTCTTTGTAAAATAATTTCAGGCTGTAGATTTCCTTTTATAAGGCGTGCCCACGCTCTATTGCAGAATATTAGACCTAATAGTTGTAAACAGGGTATTAAATAATAGCCAATACGTTATGTATCGGCTGTTTCGTAGGAGATTTTGAGGGGTCCGATATATTATTTATTTGTTACAATAGTGCTAATGGAAATTAGCACTGAATCACCTAATACACACTGATACAACCGTTATTTAACGATACGGGCGTGATGTATCAATAAAAAAAAATTATTATTATTATATTTTTATTTTATTAATGTAAATTATAATATATTGTTTTAAATACATTATTTTATATTTGTTCTATTTTACATTATTTATATTTCAATATATTTAGAATATTATTGATAATTTTTTACAAAATTCATTTTTTTGTATAAATTTTTTATTTGTGGCTATAAATTATTGATTGAATTTTACAATTTGACTATACTTTGTCTTTATATATTTATTTTCAAAAATTTAAATAATGGTTTTGTATAAATTCTAAATGAGTTTAATAGCAGACATGACAATTCATATCTTTCCTGACACGCTTTTTATTGGTGATTAATTAATATTATGGTATATTTATTTTTTTAATTTTACCTTATTTACTTAGAATAGAGAAGGTTTTTTTTTTTTTATCACCTTATTCGTCTTGAATAAGGTGGTTTTTCTCAAATGACTTAATAAAATAAGATTGATTTATTATTATTAGTTATGTAATTTGAATTTAATTTATTGTTATTATTTATATAAATTAAATTTTTCTTGGCACAATTATGTTTATTTAAGTATTAATTGATTTAATGTATTACATTTTGGACATTACATTTTATTTTTTATTGAATTATATTAGTTTGCTAATCATTTTTAAAAATTTATGGTAGCAGCGGCCGATTCAGTCTGATTCCGTTACACTGATTTTGATACTGATATGATACATAAAACTATTATTTAATACCCTGATTGTAAATATAAGGTGTGCCCATGGGTTGTATAACGAAGTCTTCTGCTTGGATTTTGAATTGCACGTTGTTAAACAAAAAAAAATAATAATTAATAAATATTAATATATAAAGCTGGTTTTTCTTAATTTTTCTTTCCTTTTCTTTTCTTTATGTTTTCTTCATTTTTTTTAAGATAATAATTTCTAGATTTAATTTTAGTTTAAAAGATATGATTTTTATTTTTCGTTCTTCCTTTTATTTTCTTTCCATTTTCGTTCATTAATCTCCAACTTTTCTTTCTTCTTTCCAGGTTTGGAATCATTCAAAGAGGAACCCTAAAACTCCATAGTCCCTGCCACTCCTCAGCCTTCTTTTCTTTCCCGATTTAGAAGTTCCTTTTCTTCATTTTTCTTCCCAAAATAAAAAATTGAAATCCTCTAGCTGTACCGCCGCTTCCATCTCTCCTTTCCCCCTTCATCTTCCTTACCCACTTACAGAAATCAGCTCCTCTCCCTCACCATAACCATTCTCGTCTAGCCACTCAAGAGCTTTAACAATAAAGATAGAATTCATGGAAAAAGGAAGAGTATCTCACCATTTAGGAAAGTCTCCTTATCTTTTTTAATTATATTTTTTTTCAATTATAGGTGAGCTTATTTTTTTGATACATTGAGGACAATGTATATATTAAGTGTGGGAGAGGGTTTTGGTATGATAATTTTTTTGATTGACTTTTAGCATGCTTCAATCTTTTTTTTTTTTTATTTCTTGTTGAAATTTCTTCCCCATTGATGCTTATCTATGGATGATCTTGAAATTATCATGACTTGTGGACTTAGGTTGATAAAGCAAGATAAGATTCATGCATGATTAGTTGAATTTTTTTTAGGCTAAATTAAGTATCTCATTGCATTTAATAATCAATTTTAAAGGAAAAATATGCAAGATTCAATACAATTTGAACCTCAATGTGAGTCTTTGAACCAATTAGCGATTCTATACTAAATCAAATTAAAAAAAAAACTGTATATTGGATTAAAATTGAACTTTTTATACAAATCATTTACCATATATTTTTTTCTCTTTCTCCCCTCAATGTCATGTGATTTCTTTTCCTTCTTATTTTTCTCTAATATTTTAACTTATTGCTTTTTTAAACCCTCCCTAACAAATTCAAAAGATAAAATTGTTGTAATTTTACGTAGATTTTTACTCTACCTAATCACTAATCTTATATAGAACCTGCAATATCTTATGTTACACTAAGAGAGAATTGAATTCAAATTAAATAAATAAAAACACAAACCTTCTCTACAATAAAATAAGAGAGGAAATTAAATGGCATTGAGAGAAAAGAGAAAAAAAAATATATATTTGATGAGTTGTGTGTAAGTAAATTTTTAATTTAACGTAGAGTGAACATCAGTTTTCTTAATTGAATTTTTTTTAGGTTTTCTTATTTCTTGAACTGCTTGTTAATCATTTAAAATTTGTTATTTATAGCATAGATTAATATTATGTAAAAGTTATATACTTGAAGTTTATGAATAATATTATTTATTATTTTATCCGTTTAATTTCAAGTTCTGGCTCTGTCGATATATATAAATATACCAGTAAATTTTTCAAAGATACTATTATTTTGTGTGTATTTTAAGCAGTTTGATATCACTAAAATTTATAAAGTAAATCTATTAAAACATCCCACAATCCCACTTAAATATGGATTGGAGGAATGTGAATGATGAAATTTACACAATCCTTGTATTGTGCTAAATTTCATTATTTAGCTTCATTTTTTTTTTTTTGTTAAACAATTCATGGATTTGAATTATTCATAGATTGTTGAAATCCCTCAAAAATGAAGGATTTAAAATGCCTCATAATTCCATTGTTTAGCTTTTTTTTTTTTTAAACAATCTGTCTTTTTTACAAATGATAATGCAACTTTATCAATTTTACCCTTATTTATCTAACCTATTTTGATTATTTGCTTAAATTTTATTTAAAAAATTTTTCTATTTCATTAATACTTACTAAAATTATCTAGCATTTCTCATTTTGCCAATATTTAGTTAAATTTAATAAAAAATTTTGATTGAAAGAAATAATTATTTTATACTTATCTTTATTTCTTAAAAATTTAAAAACATAATTTAATAATCATTATATATATATATATATATATATATATATATATATTATAATTGAATTCTTAAATTTTATCGTTTAATAAAAATATAACTATAACACTTTTAGAATTTAAATAAGATTATAATTAGAATTTTTAACATAAAATCTATAAATTTTAATATTTTATTCAAACACAACTATCATATTTTTTTATTCAAAATTAATGTATTTTAAAATTATTTCAAACGAGTTAATTCACATTTTATGCGTTTCATATTTCCTGTATTTTAAGTGTTTTTTTTATTTTATATTCTCTTAATAAAAAGGATGGTGAAGGATATATATAAAATCTTATGATTTTGTTGACTGCTTGACTGCTCATAGAGAGGTTTGAAAAAAGGTGATTGTTTTCTTAGAGCAAAAATTGGTGGGGACAGGGGATCAAAATGATGGTGGAGGATAATCAACGATGTTGCGATGGCAGTCAAAGTATACGGCTGGATGATGAAACGTTCCAATTTGACTCGTTTTATTATCCTCGTTCAGTCATTTGGGAGTTTAATTAGGGTCATCTATTCATGATTAGAAATTTCAAAATTTTAAACTAATAGTGGTGTATCCAGTCAAAATTTTTAAAGATTTTTGTAGACTTTTTTAAGTGAATAATTTTACAAAATCATAAAATTTTAATATTTTTTATAGATTTTATAAATTTATGAATAATTTTTAAAAATTTTATTTTAAAAAAATTTTTATATATATTGATATACTTTTATAGATATTATAAATTTTTATTGATTTTTAATATCTATTTCATATAATAATAGACAAATAAAAAATTTTCTAGGAGTTATAAAGAAATTAGCTGCTATAACCGCACTATTAATTTACCGTTCACTTTAGTTATTTACTCTTTTTTTAATAGTTTGCTCAAAAAATGAAAATTTCAAGATTTGAGTAGTTAAGTAACAATGAAAAATGTTAGAAATCTAATATTTTCTAGTACAACTAGATGGCGGGTGTACATAAACTTTTTAAATTGTGCATTCTATTTAAAGAAGGAAAAAAAAAGTGAGAATATTTTTAAATATTTTTAAATTCTTTTTATATTACTACTTGCAAAAGTTAATTCAATTTAAATAATTAATTGTGTTTAGATATTCACCCGTTAACATATTCTTATTAAAACATATGTTGTGTGTTACTTTTTTTTTTTTTTGAAAGTTGTGAAATATTTTTTATTTTTTTTGTATGTGGCTTAAAAAAAAGGTTAATTTGAATGCTGAGCAAAAGTGAAAGAGAATTATAGAGATTTTTTTTAATCATACCATATGTAAAAAAGTCAATTAAAATATAAAAAAATCTATTATTTATAAAAGTCAATAATTGAATATCTATTTATTTTTATAGAGTTTATAAAAGTTGTAATTAAATTTCTCTTGAAAGTTATTATTAAATATCATTTGACTTTTATGAAGTTTTTAAAAATTATTATTGAATATTTCCTCCATTCCTAAATAAATGTCATTTTAGATAAATTTTTTTATTTTAATTTATATGTCATTTTAGAATTTGAAGAACGTATTTATTATTTTTTTCAATTTTATCCTTAATTTATTTTCTACTAAATATTTTACATTAATTGTTTTTATTTCTCTACATCAAAATCAATAAAAGATATTTTAGTCTTTTTATTTTAGAACTATAATAATTTAATAATTTTATTAATCCACGTGCTGAAATGTTAAAAGATAAATATTATGAAACGAAGACAATACTTCTTAATTTTTTAAATTTATAAAAGTTTTTAATTCTCCTAACTCAATATACTTATGTAAAACCCCTCTTTTTACTTTCAAAATATGTTTGCCACTGAAATTAAAATTTATGGATTAATTAATAAATTTTTTAAAAAATAAGAACTAACACTTTTTTTTATCACATTAATAACTAACACTTACAAACAATTTTACTACACTTTTAATTGGGAATTTTGATTTATATAACATTTTTATTACCAAATTTTAAAAATATAATTTACATATATTTTTAATTCTTAAATTATTATATTATAAAATACAATTTTTATGAAATATTATGGAATATGTTATTCTCTCAAAATCTTATACCTTTCATTAAAATATTAGTTTAAAAGTATTAATTTCACAATAATGACAATTAAAATATTAATTATAATAAATATCAAAGATTGTTATATCCATTTATTCATAATAATTAAAAAACAAGTTGCCCCAATTAAAATCTAACTCATAAAAGAAGATGATTAAGGGGAAGAGGAGAGGAAGAAATTGCACAATTGTATTGTCCAATAGGGTACGTTTATTATCACTAGCCATCCACTAATTAATAAGTGATACCATTCTTAATAATAATAATAATAATAATTTAAAATTAGAAGACAAAAGAAGTGGACAAGTCTTCTAATAGTGTGCAAAAAGCAATTGATATCTGTAGATAAGCCAATTACTTTTTTTTTTTTTTTTAAGACGAAGATTGTGATACCTAAAATACTTTGGAAATGTAAAAGAAAAAGACACTCAAAACCGACCATTGTTGTGACTCTTTTATGTGTGTGGGGGGAAGACTAAAAATGGTCCCCCAAATTTGTAGTTAGCTATTTGCAATTTTATGGTAGTTATATGTTATTTGATTTTTATGGGTCTAAAATCAATTTTATAAATGATTTAATGTATTCGGTGAGGTAAATTTAATATTCGCTTCATCCCAAAAAATTTATCTATTTTTGTTTCTCATACAGTTTAAAAAAATATCATTAATTACTTGTCAATTCATAAATTTTGTTATATTCTTACTTATACATATTTATTACTATATTTTTTATTCATTTTCAAAATATACAAATACTACATCTTTTAATTAATAAGAATAAAATTAATAAATATTTATATATATTTTTTGAATAGACAAACATTTTGGGACATTTTAAAGAGAAATAGTAAACAATATTTTTGAGATGAAGGAACTATTAAATTATAAAGGATAGATCCTAACTCTTATATAGATCCTAACTCTCTTTATGTTTGAGGTTTGTTCAAAATCAATTTTATACCCATAAATATTAAATAGCAAATGTCTACCGCTCAAGTATTTGTCAAATAATATTGAAGTCCAACACAATCTCTTTCTTTCTAGCCCATTTCTCAAGCTAGGCCAAGCGTGCCGAATGGGCTTTCATGATTTATTTTTTCCTCATCTGCTTGTAGCAGATTTGGAGTTGTCTGTGGAAAATAAAAATCCCAATCAATTACCTCTTTGAATAACAAATTAAAGAGATTTCTACACAAACACCTAAAAAGGATACTCCCTTAACTTTTTTATCCTCACTTTTAAAAATTAATTTTTATGGCTTTCTCATTAAAAATATTACTTTATTACGCTCCAAATCACATCAATATAAAAATTAAAGTCCAAACCCTCATGCTTATAAAATCTGCTTCAAAATCCAAAACTATTGAAGAATAAACTGCGAAATAGATTGGGTATTGCTGTAAACAGTAAATTGAAACAAAGAAGTTCTTCAAATATCACAGATCTACATATTCTACTACCTTGTTCAGCTAAAGCAATTTTACAAAATCATTCAGGTATTTCGAAGATCTACACATTTGATTTCATCTTGTTCTAACTATCATTATATTAAAAACTGAAAATCTATTTCCAGATCTACAAAATTCATCAAACTAAACTGTCAAAACCAGATTTAACATTTATTTTTTTTTGAGTTACTATGAATTTCATACATCTATTTCTCATCTTTTACCAATGATCTGTCTGACAATATTCAAATTGAATATATAATTTAATTATTTTGTGATTTCCAAATTTCTATTTTATGAAAATTACTTTATGTTTCTATATTGTGCAAAAAAACTTAAAAATCCAACATATTTAGAAGCAAAACCCAGGTATTAGAATATGTGCGGTATATATAAGTATATCATAGGTTTATATTTTACATTATTTTGATTAACTTGTGATTATATTGATTTTTTTTAACAAATAAGTTTACAAATATTTGAATATTCATTATTTCATAAATACATATATAAAACAAAGATGAATCAAGTATATATTACATTTATACATTTATATTTTAAAAAAAAATACAAAATTAATTTTCAGCATTAGCAGTAAACAATATATTTTAGGTTTATCATCAGTATATTTTTGGTATATCATATAATCTAGCTTAACTTTCTCATGTAAATTACATACACAATGATCACAAGTATATTTCAAGTATATCACAAGTAAATCAGAACTATATAATACTTTAACTTTTACACCATTATGCCTATTCAAATTTTAATATTCAAACTTTTTAACCTCAGGTGTGGATACAACACCAGTTTTTATTCAGTATAATGGACATTGGGAAGAAAACATAAGATACATTGACTTTGAAGTGACAGGTATACTCATACCCAAAGATAGCAGCTTTGAGAAACTATTGGAAATACTTTCAAAACAACTGCAAATCAAACTTGAAGAGAGAACAATCGAAATCCGATATCAAGTCAAGAATGGTTACCCAGCATTAAAAATAGATAGCAATGCAAATCTCTTATTCTATCTAGAGTTGAAGAGGACAGATTCTGACTTCACTAAGTACCCTTTGTGCATAACTACTACAAAAATACAACCACAAATCAACTACTTCACATCAACTTCAACAAATCAACAACTTGTAAGGAATGAGTGTTCAGCATCAATTTCAGAACACATCTCAACAAACGCTTCTGCAGAAGATGTAATTTCATATTACATTGACTATGCAAATCTAATAAGCAAGGCCACTATCGAAGAAAACAACTCAATAATTCTACAAGAAGCACACAACAAACTTGAAGATCCATCAATAATAAACAACCCAAGACATACTAAAGTTGCTGTTGGGCAGGTTTACAAAGATAAAGAGACATTGAAATCTGCAATGAGTTTCCTTGCAATCAACAACCACTTTCAATACAAAATAACTAAATCTTGTCAAAAGCAATACTACTTGAATTGCTTGGATGATAATTGTAGATGGCTTTTCAGAGCATCGAGAAAAGGCAATATAAGTATGTTCAAAGTTATAAAATACAACAACAATCACACCTGTCCTTTGGAAATCAGATTGAGTGATCAAAGGCAAGCAACAACAACTTTGGTTGGCGACTGCATCAAGTCTAAGTACCTCAACATCAAAACAATATATACCCCAGCAGATATTGTAAGAGATATGAAATAAGACTATGGTATTTCTTTAAATTATGCAAAGGCATGGAGATCAAAGAAAAAGGCCTTGGAGTTTATTAGAGGAAAACCATATGAGTCCTACGCAAAACTACCAAGTTACTTGTATGTGTTGAAGCAAACAAACCCTGGATCTTATACTGAATTAAGGACAGATGAGGACAACTACTTCTTTTATATGTTTATGGCTATACAAGCATCAATACAAGGATGGAAGTATTGTAGACCAGTTATAGTTGTAGATGGTACTTTTTTGAAAGCAACATATGGAGGCACACTGCTCTCAGCAAGCACACAAGATGCAGGAGGTAAGATATTCCCACTTGCATTCTCAATAGTAGATTCTGAAAATGATACATCTTGGGAGTGTTTTTTCAGCAATTTAGGACAAACATTTGGCACAAGAGAAAACATTTGCATAATATCTTATAGGCATGAGAGTATAGAAAAAGCTTGCAACAAGATATATCCTGAAGCAACCCATGGAGTGTGCATGTATCACTTGTTAAACAACTTGAAAACAAAATTCAAGAAAAACTCAGAAAAAATAAAAAACTCGTTCTTTAGTGCTGCTAGATCATATACAAAACAACAATTTGGTAACCATATGATAGAGCTAGACAAAATTGACAAAAGGATCAAACTGTATCTTATAAACATAGGATACCACAAATGGTCCAGACTTTACTCAGAAAACAACAGATACTCAACCATGACATCAAATATAACTGAGTCACTGAATGCATCTAATAGAGCAGCACGGGAGCTACCAATCACACAATTGTTAGAGTATCTACGGTCTCTAGTACAAGAGTGGACATGTATAAACAGAAACATTGCCAAATCAACATTCACAAAGTTGTCGACAAGAGGAGAACAAATGCTGAATGAAAACTTCATTCAATCTGTTAAATTAAAGGTAAATAGATAAAATTATCGGTTCTAATTTTATTTTGAGTATATTTTGAGTATATTTTAGGTATATTCTATATATATATATGTTCCATATATTAGAATATTAACCAATTCCACTTACCCATCTTCAACTCTTTTTTTAGGTGAAACCAACAAATGATGAATTGTTCTAAGTATTTGAAAATGAAAAATCACATGTCGTCAACTTAAAAGAAAAAATGTGCACATGCAATCGGTTTCAAATGGATGAATTGCCATGTCCTCATGCAATGGCTATACTGAAGGATATGAACCAAAATCCTTATGATTATTGTTTAGAATTCTACACCAAAAATATGTTGCTTGCCACATACGAATCCATTGTATACCCAATAAGAAATGAAAGCACATGGAATGTTCCAAACGAAGTCAAAGACATAAAAGTGCTACCGCCACAAGGGAAAGTGAAATCAAGAAGACCTAAGAAAAGGAGATTGAAGTCTGCATGGGAAAATAAAATTACAATAAAATGTGGGAGATGCAGACAACCAAGACACAATAGGAAGACATGCAGAAATCAACCAACAACAAGAGTAAATCAATAGTTGAATATTATTTCAAATTTTTTTTAAAAAACAAAATTATGCATTAAATACAATTAATAATACTTATTCAAATTCGTCAATTTTTTTATATTTTATTTTTATCAAAATATAAAATTATTAATATCCATTATTCTCAAAATATACTTGTAATAAACTCATAATATACTTAACATATACTCACATAATAAAAATTCAATTATATATTAGAATAGACAAATGCATGTCATTAAGTGCATAAAAATGTATCTAATCTTAATTATAACATGTTCATAAACAAATTTAAAAGCATTCAGTAACATCAAAATTTATTGAAAAATATACTCACAATATACACAGAATATACTAAAAATATACTCATAATATTCTGGTTATATATTCCACACACACACACACACACACACACACACACATATATATATACTCTTACTAAACAACTGTATCATTAAAATTATAAAAATAATGTCCAAAAAAATAAATTATTGAAAAAAGTACATTTATCATATATACCTATAACACTCAAATTTATTAAATTTTGAAATAAAGTTAATAATATTCAGTACACATAAATATATTGTAAATTTACAATACACATATAAAATTATATAAAATGTTACAAATTTGATGAACATTTATTATAAGTTTCATTGTACTTATAATATACTTGAAATAAACTCAAAATACACTAAAAATAAATTTGAAAATACTTAAACTATACTGAATACCTTTGCTAAAAAATCACATCTTTAACACTTGTAACCAACTTAGTATCAAATTAAACAATATCACTGCTATATCTAATAATCAAACCATAGCAGCTACTTGTTCATAATCAAAATTACATCAACAAAATAAAAACATAATAAAATCAAAAATCAACTTTCTGTTCTCTATTTCTTCTTTGTCCTATCATTCCCATTGAGCCTACCATATCCTTCAGAATCACTATCAAAACCTTCTTCTTGTTTTGAATTTGCATAATTGAATATCAGAACTGCAAGTCTCCATCGATGTTCCTCAATATTGAAATCATCCACTGGTATTTCCTTCCCACAAATAAAATACTCGGCAAAGGAATAAACAAAAACACCACAATCACTATAAAAAAATAATAATAAGTTAAAAACTACAAAATTTAAAAGCATAAATAACAATGTAATAAAATGAATAACATAAAATTACCTATCATTTTGTTGTGGCAAATTCTCAACGAATTGTATATCAAATGGATCACTTAAACTCTTTTCTGCATATACTCCAGCAGAAAAATCAATATTCTTTCGACCAACAAAAAAGTCAAGCATACTTAAGAAAAGTGGCAAAAGAACACTATATGCTTAAACTTCCTCTCTTGCTATAGAATCACTTCTTGCAGACCCTAATGAGTTATACACAAACAAACATCTCTCCTTGAAATTCAAACGACAAAGAATCCAATGTTCTTGTAATGAAACATGTATGGGGAATAATACATGATCAACATCAGTCCAAGCAGAGTTGCAAAGCATAAAATACCCAAGAATATACTCAACAACAATACTGTCAAAACTAACAACTGACAAATCTTTCTTCCTATCCAAATAAACTTTATATAAAAGTTTAATTCGATGATCAAACAAAATATCAGTTGTAGTAAACCTAACAGTACTGTTGTTACAGTATTTTCCTTTTTTCCTCAAATAATAAAATATAACATTCATATGCTGCAAAAACATTATAAAAAAATTAATATAACATAAAACTTTAAAATATAAACAACTTACAGTTCCAGTTAGGCAACGACCACAACTATACAAAGTATAGAACCACATTTTTCGATCAATTTCAGCAACACCAAGCTTTAAAGGTAGTGAAATAATATCATCCGATTCCGAATACATTTTCTTCCTTAAAAATATCAAAAAAAAAAAAAACACAATCATAAAATTAAAAATAAATAAATAAAAATTTAAACAAATAATAAAAAATAAATATTACTTGTTTCTCTTCTTCAATCCTTTCTCAATCCAACTATCAAATATGCACTTTTTGTTAAACTCAAGGGTAGATCCAAAGTTATCATCAAATGGTGACAGTCTACACCTCTCAACATCCTTTTGTTTACGTTGCACGACTGCACCACTACTTCCAGAAGAACCAAATTTATTCAAAAAAGGGGATTTGCAAAACAACCCAGGTTTAATCACCCTCTTTTTAACATCGTCAACAGCACCCAAAAAGGAACAATATCTGTGCAATCACTCCGTGATTCCTATTGATAAACAACAAAAAATAAAAAATAAACCATGATATACTCTATACAAAATCAAAAGCACTAAACATAAATAAAATCAACTCAAAATAAAATCAAAATCAACTAGCATTAAACTTGAAATAAATATAAAATATACCCAAAATCAAAACACATAAACACAAACCTGTACGCCTTTAATTTTACCAACACTCTTTAATGCAGTATTAATAGTTGCATCCAACAAAACTGGATCAATATCATCAAGGAAAGATGAACTAACAACATCTCCAACATCATGACTTTCAAATTTCTCATTCTGTAAAGCATAATCGCAACCATTTAAAAATCTATCTTAACATATAACTATGCAAAAAATAAAAATATTAAAAAAAATAAAATAAAATAATAAACCTTATAATCTACATGTTCATGCTCAGTTCTTCTACTTTCTCTAGCATCATTACCATCATCATCATCCCCTTCATCACCATCCTCATTACCAACATCACCAAATCCCTCATCATCACCAACATCACCTTTGTTCTAATAAGATATATAGAACAAATAAAAAAAATAATAACCAAAATAAAACAACTATATAAAACAAACATACTACATATATTATATAAAAACTAAAATATATAAATAAAATAATACAAATATAAAAAAAAAAAAAAAACCTTATCATTATCTTCATCTTTATCTTCTTCTTCATTCTCATCATTTTTCTGATTCTGAGTTTTATTACTCTATGAAAACAAACAAAAAGAAATCATTATGTATAATTTCGATACACTCTAATATTAATTTTGGTATACTTTGAGTATATTATAAGTATATCATCATTAAACTCTGATCATATTCCTTCTACATAAAATTATTTATTAATAAATAATACTTATATACTTACTTTTGATTTGTATTCAGAACCAACTCTGTCATAATCAGAAGCAATTTTAGTCTTGATTTCTTTAAGTTCATGAAACACAGAAGCAAATTGTCCTGTTAAGTAGTTCTTCAAAGCAGAAAAATCATCAACTATCTTGTTCTTTGAAGCAGAAAAATCATCAGTTATCTTCTTTTGGCTAGAAATAATCTTATTCAACTTGTCCCTCATTTCATTTAAAGAATAATCATCCTTAACATCTCTTATTTTATCCTTTTTTGAATTGTCACCTTCATCAGCTTTATGGTACCTATAAAAAATTTCAGCAAAATCATCATCTTCTTTTTCTTTATCTTCCTTAACCCCCTTCCCTTTTCCATTACAAAAAAATCAATCTAAATTCAGCTTCAATCTCTCTTCATAAGAAGAACTAATATTCCTCAACTTTAACTACAAAAATAAAACAACAAATAAAAAAACAAATAATATAAATATAAATATAAACATTAAAAAAATTTAAAAAAAAATTATCTTTGAACTTGAAACACTAAACAAAGTCCTCTCAATAGCTTTAAAATCAGGGCACTTACTAGAACTCCAATTCAAAATCCGAGGAATAGTAGAATTTCTTGAAACACATAATTTTTCCGAGACATTAGGACAACACTCATAAAACCATGTCTGAAAAGTAAGGGGAAAACCAATCAACCTGTAGTACAAACTATGTCGTTTCCCCTCACCCTTGGAATTCTTGTATTTCTTCTGCTTACCAGCAACTTGTCTCTTAAGAGAGTCAATTGTAAAATCAAATACATCTTTACCCCAAGCATAATCATTATATTCACAACTATCAACAATATCAAAATACTCCATTTCAACTGCTCTAATATTTGGAGAACTCAACAAAAACAAATGAATAAAATATAGAATAGCAATTTTAACAGCATCTTCATCATTATCACTCCACCTTTTTGACAAAAAACACTCCTCCAAGGACTCCTTATTTACCTTCTGAACTCCTATAAAATACTTCTTTAACAATTCATTCTTACCATGTGAATAATCCAACTTATTATTCCCACCCTAACAATTTAAACCACTAACAAGAGCAAACTCATCCAAACCAAATCTCAACCTAACTCCATTAAGAATAATCCACATCTCATTATTTTTTGGTTGAATAACTTCCCTTAGCAGCAATGCATGAATAAGTTGTGCCTGTATCTTAAAAGGAGGTATATCAAAAAAATATCCAAAACAAGTTTCTCTAAATAACTTCAACTGAGATTCGGAAAGGGTTTCTTTAATCGCGTTGATCTTCTCATATAAGAGATGAACTGCTATCTTCCCAAAAAAAATACTAATCTGAATGAACTTTATACTGCCACAACTAAATAAACAATTAACAAAAAACAAAATTAATAAAAATACATAGAAGATCTATAAATTTAATCAAACACTATGAATTAAAAAAATCAACTTACAATATAACAATAATCAACTGATAAAAACACAAAATATATAACTAAAACATAAAAATCAACTAAAAATCAAATCGAAATCAACTCGTCTATAAACATATACACAATAAAATACAATAACAGAACAAAAATCATTACAAAATAAAATTAAAATAAAAGCATAATAAACCACACAATAAACCAAAAAACAAATACAACTTATAAATACAATTATTCTCTATTCACAAACAAAATAAAAACATGTGCAACTAAAATTATAACAAAATTAAACTACCAATTATTATCTATTCAAAACATATTACCCCAACAATAAGTAAATAAGTACAATTAAAGTTCAAAATATAGTTAAAAACAAAACAGAACAAAATTCACTATAAAATAAACTTAAAATACAAGCATATTAAACCACAAATAAAATAACATTCAATACAACCTATAACTTAAAAAATATTATAAATAAAGTACAATTATTAACTACTAAAAATATAATAAAAATATACTACCAATAACAATATATTCATCTTTCAAAACACAAAACCAACAACACATAATCAACTACTATTAAAATTAATAATTAAGTCAACTCATAATTAAGTCAATAATAATACAAAAACAACCCCACATATAAAAACATCGCCTCCAATGAATAAAATACAAACAAAATCAACTCAAAATAAAAATAAACAAAAACAAAAACAAACACTATAAAAACAAAAATACTAACATCAGACTTCTTTTCAGAAGGTTCACCAATTAAAACCTTCACTGGCTTTCCAACACCAGCATTCTTTTCATCTCCTTTATAAACACCAGAAACAGACCCTCTCCTCTTTTTTAGACTGGTCTTTTCATCTCATTCAGAAACACCAGGAACAGACCCTCTCCTCTTCTTTGGACTAGTCTTTTCATCTCCTTCCGAAACACTAGAAACAAACGCTCTCCTCTTCTTTGGAATAACCTTTTCATCTCCTTCATAAACACCAGAAACATATCCTCTCCTCTTCTTTGGAGACTTAACTCCCTCAAAACCCTTCTTTGAAAAAGAATCACCAACATCTATTTTCTTTCCCTCAAAATCATCAACATTCTTTTTCAAACTTTCAATACCCTTTTCGTATATCTAGAATCTCTTTTCTTACCTATTTTCTTCTTCTCCTAAATTGCGCTCTAATTCTTAGATTATTAGAGATTTGTGTGTTATTCGTTCTTCTCTAAAGAAGGATTTGTTTGGTAGTGAGAATTACCAACATCGATTTTCTTTCCCTCAAAATCATCAATATTCTTTTTCAAACTTTTAATACCCTTTTTCGTATACCTAGAATCCCTTTTCTTACCCATTTTCTTCTTCTCACTGCCAAACAAATCATTCTTTAGAGAAGAACGAATAACACACAAATCTCTAATAATCTGAAAATTAGAGCGCAATTTAGGAGAAGAAGAATCTCGAGTTAAAACCATAATATAACAAAACGATTAAATCCGCAAAACTAGAATTTACAAATTCAAAATTACAACCGTCTTCAGTAACCCTCGATTTGCCGATTTTGAAATGGAAGGAAGAAATACGAAGAAACGCAAATCAGAGCTCCAGCGCGAGTTCAAATAGGGAAAACGTAAAAATATGAAAGCCCTAATAAGAATGGCGTAAAAACTAAAAAATTAAAAAGCAATAAAATAAAAACCTAAAACGCAGCGTATGATTATAATAAAAAATTAAAAAAGGGTAAACCACGTAATTTCTTCCAAATTAAATTACCAAGAACACATGGCTTGAATAAATAAGGTTTTAATAAATAAAATAAGATAAATTTAAGAGCAGGACCAAGAATTATGAACAAGCTTGGGTTCATGGTCCCCAAGCTTTTCAAAATTAAAATTTTCTTTCATAATTTTTAATTTTTTTTCTTTTTTGTCAATATTGGAGTGGGGGAATTCAAATTTAGATTTATTATCTAATTGAGAAATACATTGTCACATTAGATTATGCCTGCAAATGCATGTATTTTTCTTTCTTTTTTTACAAATTTACAAATTAGCCTCTAAAATTTTCAAAATTTATTATTACACATATAATTTTATATTTTTTAAAAAAATATATAGTATATAATCTTTAGATAATATTATAATTATCATCAAATTCTCTTAAATTCTATTTGTTATTTACATATTTAATGCAAATTTTCATAATTACAATTAACTTTATTCTTATTATTCTATAATCTTAAAAGAATTTATTTAGGAAATAATAATAATTGAAAATAAATACTCCCTCTATATCAAATTGATAGTCCATTATTATTTTGTCATGTGACTTAATATTTAATTCACTTTTTCATTTTTAAATGTTAGTTTTATAAAAAAAAAAAATTCTTAAATTACTATTCATTAGTTGTATTGATTTGTTATATAATAAATGAATATATATTGAATAAAATTTATAAAATTAATGTGTTATTACTAAAGTGTATAAAAGTAAAGTGGACTATTAATTGAGATGAAGAAAATAATTAATTTGCAAGGTGTAAATTTTTTTTTTTTATCTCTCTTAAATTTGGATGGGAGTAGATAAAAAAATAAATAAATATATAATTTTTTTTAGTATAACTCATTTTCTAGCTTTCTTAATTTTAATTTAATTTTTTTTTTAAAATAAGAGGTTTAATATTATTATTCAATGATGCAGCAGCAGGAAGCCGAGATTTGAGTCATTTGACGTCGGTGGAGAAATGACAAGTACAACAACAAAAAAAAAAAAAAAAAAAAACCCATGTACCTGCTGGACAGTTACACGTCACCAAATATATATATATTATATATATTATGTGGGACCAGAAGTACTGTGCAAGTATCATTTGAAATATAATAATGACAACAACGGGACCCACTAAATCTACTAGAAATCAAGTGAAGCCGTTCTCATGGAAATGTTCGGCCGGCGGTTTAGTCTCTTTCAATCACCGGCCCATCTTTTTCATTACATATATGAGGGCCCAACAAGGGTACCAACCCATAGGCACCTTAATAATAATAAAAGGATTATTATAGAGAAATAATTTTTATTTCTCAAATTGTATCATTGTAGAATATCTCAAAAAATAAAAACAAAATCTGACATTATCATTCAGCTTGCGGGAATGATAAGACAAAAGTGGAGAAAAATAAGTTTTTAGCAAAGATAAATCCACGTGACTGATTTATAATGGTATTTTCGTAAAATTTTTAAGTCATTAAATGACGTTTAAATATTTCTGTTGACTTTTTCTTATCAATTATATTTAACGAAAATTTGAATTTTTTTTTATTCTATTGACAAATAAAAAATTTTGATGTAAAATTTTTTATAGATAAACTTTTGCCTTAGAATAACTTACACTTTTTTATAAAAAGTGATATATTTTATTTAAAATAATTCATTTGAATTTATTATATTATTATATAATATAATATTCAGATAAATTTTCATACAATAATATAATATAAGTCATATTGTATAATATGTATGATTTTAGTTTTTGGTGGAGTTTCATGATCAAAATACATTTTTATGTGTAATATTTAATTTTATATATTTATTTTGCTATTCTGGGTAGTATTTTTTTTTTAAAAAGCAATATTAGTTTTTGTTAATTTGCAATAATAAATGTAGAGGTACATATGGGTGTGCACATGATTAAGTTCATTATAATAAGAAAATAATTATTTAACTCCTATCTTAAAAGTTATTATCATTATTATTATTATTATTATTATTTACTTCTGCAAATTGTAGTAACATAAGATGAATTAGAGGTGAAAGTAAAAGAAAGAGTTGACTATAATACCTCCCCTCTCTAATATTAACAATTTGAATTTTCAAAAAATAGATTTCTAGTCATTAATTTTAATTTTATAGACCATCTAATTCGATATTTTTATTTATAGAGTTATCAATCATGTTATGTATATTCGTTTTCATGCCCAATAAAAAGTAAGATATAAACCACGTAATTTCTTTAATTTTATTTGTTGTTGTGCATCAAATAAAATTGAAGTATTTCCTAATTTAATTATTTATTTATTTCTTAAATAAAATTAATTTCTTATTTTGTTATATGTTATTATTAATATTAAATAATAAAAAATATTCAAAACCAAACAATTGGTAATACCGCATCCCATCATATCTCTCTCTCTCATTTATTTTTTTTGAGTTTGTTCATTGGTTTGGGAGGAAAAGAATGAGGAAAAGTAGCCGCACATTTCAATAGCAGAGGCGCCAATGTTGCTTAGAATAAATGGACGGCGAAGATTGAAAGTAAATAATAAAAGTGGGACCCACTTGAGTTAAATTAGGCACAACCCGTAGGTGGCAATGCACGTGGATAGAATTCATGCACAACCGCAATAATATTTTATACTTTTCCCTGCCTAAAAAAAATTACGCATTATGCATCCATTAGACTTTTTAAAAATATCTCGAAATATTTGTTGATTTTAAAAATAAATATTTTTATTTTATTTTTATTAATTAAAATATATAATACTTATATATTTTAAAATTAATAAAAAAATGATAATAAATAAATATTTTCCGAGTCCAAGAGGCAATAGTTTAAATAAGAGTATACGTAGAAAAATATAATAAAATTTATTATTTAAAAAAAAGTAAATAATTTTTTTAAGATGAATAAAATAATTAAAAAGAATAATTTAGTCATTTGAAAGTAATTAATACAATTTTAGTTGGCTAGATTCCCACCATATAGCATATATATATAAAATAGTACTTTGTTTAAAAATGTTTGATCAATTTTACTTCTAAAACAAAGAAAGTCATCAATGTAAAATAAAATAAAAATGACATAATAAAAAAATAGAGAATAAAATGATAAATTTAAAAATTTCAAGATGATTTTTTTTATTAAAATTTAGCCTAATTACTTGAAAAATTTTAAACTACGAAGTGTTTAATAATTTTATCATTTTTTTTAGATTTTATGTACAAATACCTATACTTTAATTTTTTTAATAATTTTAGCATTTTCTTTAGATTTTTCATACAAATATCCATAAGTTTTTTAATAATTTTATCCTATTCTTTTATATTTTTTATGCAAATACTTATACTTCTTTTTTTTTTTCTAAAATTAATTGTGTAAAAAAAAAGAGTTAGCAAAATATGGCTGATTCATTTAGCACAACCAAAACGGTATTTAAATAAATCTCAAATTTTTTTCATAATAACTCAAGGATTTAATTAGTGCAACGTATTGATTTCGTTACTCCGACACCCAAGATTGTGCAGACATGACAATATAGAATTATTAACGTCTTTGAGTTAGAAAACTCGGGTATAAAGTTATTTCGATGTTGATTGAGACTATAGATTATGTTATTCATGTGAAGCTACAATGTCTATGCGTTTCTTATCGTCAAATTGTATTTTAAAATAAATGTATAGGCGTTTGTGTAAAAAATAGAATAAAAAAATTATAAAAAAAATAAAAGTATAGGCATTTGTGTAAAAATTTAAAAGAACATGAGAAAATTGTTGAAAAAATGAATGAAATAAAATTATAAAGACAATAGTTAAAATTTTTTTTTGGCAATTAGGCCTTAAAATTTTTGTGCTCAATAAATAAAAGTTAGATATATTTGATTTAAATTATCTGTAAATTTTAGTATTTCAATAATAGAAATTTTAAATTGTTGATTGTTAATAAAATAAATCTCAAATTTAGCACAACCAAAACGGTGTTTAAATAAATCTCAAATTTTTTTCATAATACCTCAAGGATTTAATCAGTGCAACGCATTGATTTTGTTGCTCCAACACCCAAGGTTATGCAGACATGACAATATAGAATTATTAACGTATTTGAGTTAGAAAACTTGGGTAATAAGTTCTTTCGATGTTAAGGGGATTACCTTCAAATAATTAGTAGAACAAGAATATTAAAAGAAAGGGGGATTTGGTGGAAGTGGAACATGATCAAAGAGATAGGTATGAGAAATTCAAATGATAACACACATTCTAGTTTTTGGCTTGAAGGAGTGAACGATTTCACACCTCTTGAGGTGAAGTTTAGAGGCTGCAAAGCGCAAAGCAAAGTCATAACTTGAACTTCTTAGTACGAGAGTTCCTATTATATTAGCTAATTCCCTACTGCTTAGGCAGTCGATACTAATATCACTTTCTATTGAAGTAGGTCATAGAGTAAGCCTCCTTAAAGGTCCTACTCCGGGACCGGGCATAGCAGAATGAGGAGGCTCGGCCTGTAAGCTATAGCATACTGTAGTAGACAGAAAGCACAAAGCTAAGAGCTCAACGAACGAGTAAAGAAAGCAAGGGTAGCAGCCCCTTGTCTCGAGTATTCCCCATACTTAGGATTATGCTTCTTCTCCTTGATTGAGACTACATGTTATGTTATTTATGTGAAATTACAATGTTTATGTGTTTTTTATCGTCAAATTGTATTTTAAAAAAATTAAATGTATAGGTGTTTGTGTAAAAAATATAATAAAATTATTAAAAAAAATAAAAGTATAGGCATTTGTGCTCAATAAATAAAAGTTAGATATATTTGATTCAAATTATCTGTAAATTAAATTGTTGATCGTTAATAGTAAAATCGAGCATTGCATATATTTTGTATTTATCATTTAGCACATTGAGTTATATTAATCTAACCACAAACTGGTTAAACAGGGCTCGTCAAGACAACAAAGCACAATGCAAAACTTAAACTAGACCTGGTTGGGATGCGCCAAGCCCATGCAACAGTGCAACGCACAGGCAACACTCAAAGGCCCAGTAGCAAGCTACTGTTTATGGCCTTTCCCCTAAAAAAATTAATTTAATATCATGCGGGCCAATGACCCACGTATCAGATATTAAACTGATAAGAACAGATACTACACTTGATCTTAGCCAAAAGGCCGAGAAAGGTATGCTTCGTTTAAATTTTGAAACTTCTCTTTATAGGGCTTGTCTGTTCTTCTCTCTTCTCGATCTTTCGATGTGGGATTTGGACCAATTGACAATTGACCGTGAGCAATAAAAACTGACCTCAAAAAAAAAAAAAAAAAATGGTTCACATCAAAGCTAAAGACAAGAATTAAACGCTGTTTTTGAAAAAGACTCATTGAAAAGAATTTAATTTTTATATTATAGTATAATTTAATTATAGATTAAGTCTTAATTAAATTAAAATTTTATAAAATAATATAAATTTCTATTCACTTTGAATTTATTTTTTCTTGCTAAAAAATTAAATTTTATAAAATATCTCACTTCAAAAATGAAAATTAATAAAATTGAATTTATTTAAATTAAATTTTTGCAAAATATAAATTTGCAAACGTCCCATTCAATTGAATAAACAGTAAACCTGATGGCAGGTCAAATAAAGAAACAAAAATGATGGCTTCGTGGCATCATTGGATTGAAAGAAACTCAAAATTGCAGCAAATTAGCTCATGGCTATGTACAAATTGCCGTATGCAAGAAAAAAATTAAACAATTTCTCCTATGGTATTCAAATTCCATTTATTAAACCATTAATTGGGAGATGCAAATGAGACCCAAGAATATTGTCAAGGAATAATTAACTTTAAAGCCACATCATTTTAATATATATTCCTCGGATTTCTTGTAAATAATTCTAAAAAATTATTTTATTCTAATTTATTTATCATTTTAAAAATTTGAGAAAATATTTTTTTTTCAATTTTATCGTTATTTATAATATCTACACTAAATAATTTCATACATTATTATAAAAAGTATAATTTAATCATATATAATTTTTTCTTATGCTTGAGACAATTTAATATTTTTTTTAATTTTTAGAAAATTATCTTAATCCACAAATAAAAAAAATAGAGAGCATGTATTTAACGTACTTATGGTCTTAAAAGTTAAATAAATGGATTACTCATTTTTAGAATGATATATTAATCCCATCTTCATAATTCGGAATTATTTATAAGCTTTCTTCTTCAACACAACATCCATCGCTCTCCTCTCTCTTTCCCTCCATTTATATATAGACTTACAAGTTTCATAAATCAACAAAATATTTTATCCAATATTAGTTGGACCATGAAAAAGATAAATTTCAAAATTGCAGTTCTCTGCTTCCTCTTTTTTGTGTTGTTCTTCATTTTACAGATCAATCTATCTTTTCTTTCAAGATTAAGAAGTTTAACTTATTCATCAAATAACAATCCAGGTATGCTCCAACAATTAATCTTTAATTCTTTTATATTGAGTTTTGACTTGAATTATTATGATCATGATCATTTCTAGATTATATATGTATGAAAAAGTTTTTACGAAATTTTGAACTTATTGCATTTTATATATTCTGAAACCTAATAAACCCTAGGATATATTAGTAATTCAAGCTCCTCATTTTCTGGTTGATGTACTAAGTTTACACTTATCAAGTTAATGAAATTCTTTATTTTCAAAAAAAAAAATAGCACAAAATTGAATAAAACACTTTTTTTTTTTTTATATTTATAGATTTTTTTTTGTAATTTTATATTTATGAGACTATTACATGATAACATGATATTTAAAAATTAACATATTTTTCTATAATTTTAAAATTTTATAATATTATAATAAGATATTATTCAGATTTGTTAAGCTGATACCCATTTTATTTTTCACATTTATTTGTATAAACAGGCTTTTAGCAAGTAGGGTACTTATTATCATATAAAATACTTATAAAATATATTTATAATATAAATTATAATTGAATTTGGGCATATTCTGATAATATGCAAATAGTACTAATCAAATTTGGGACAAGTACAACTAATAATCACTAACATTTTTGAACGGATTTTATGATGAGTTTGAGTAATTATATTTTAAACGGATTTGGTTTTGGATACTTCTTATTAATCGGGTACTCTACCTATTGTTATTGCTAATGATAATTAATATTATCTTCAAACCATTAAGTTAGTGATTTAAAAAAAAAAAAAAAAACATTTAAGTTAGCACGTATTTTCAAATCAAATTATTGGATTAAAATTCGTAGCGGTAGGCTTCCTAACAAAACTCCACAAATTTATTTCTAAAAAACACTATAAATTAATTTTTTAAAAAGGAACTCTGTAAATTTAAGAGTTTTTGTATATTTTAAATATTTTCTTCTAATTTACAACAGAGTTTAATTCAGTGATATTTACATTATCTTTAAAGTTCTAAAATTTCAAATTTGAATACAGTGAAATTAATAATAATAATAATCATAAAACTCTTCTAATTTTTTTTTTACTTTGACATTTGGCAATAACATATGGTTCGTAAACTTGCAGGAACAAAACACTTGAAACTAAAGAAAGTGCTCAAGCAAAACCCTTTGCTCCCGTCACCGCCCCTGCCCCTGACACTATCCTTAATTGATTCCTCTCAAGCCACAAAAATCAACTGCGACCAATCTCATAAATCCCTATGATCTTTGCACAGTTGACGGCCCAACTGTTTTGGATCCTACCATAGTTACATTCTATCTTGTGGACCCCCAAGGTCCTACCCCACCATAACCCCACACTGTGGAGAAGATTAGGCTTTAAATTATTATAGAATTTAAAATTTTATATATATTTTTAAATTATATATTTTTATTACCAAAATTTAAAAATATAATTTATATATGTTTTTAATCCTTAAATTATTATATTATAAAATACATTTCTTAAGAAATATTATAGAATATGTTATTCTCTGAAAATCTTATATTTTTCACTAAAATATTAGTTTAAGAATTAAAAGTATTAATTTTACAATAATGACAATTGAAATATTAATTATAATAAATATCAAAGATTGTTATATCCATTTATTCATAATAATTAAAAAACAAGTTGCCCCAATTAAAATGTAACTCATAAAAGAAGATGATTAAGGGGAAGAGGAGAGGAAGAAATTGCACAATTGTGCTGTCCAATAGGGTACGTTTATTATCATTAGCCATCCACAAATTAATGAGTGATACCATTCTTAATAATAATAATAATAATAATTTAAAATTAGAAGACAAAAGAAGTGGACAAGACTGCTAATAGTGTGCAAAAAGCAATTGATATATGTAGATAAGCCAATTACTTTTTTTTTTTTTTAATACGAAGATTGTGTAAAAAATAGAATAAAATTATTAAAAAAAATTGAAGTATAAGCATTTGTGTAAAAATTTAAAAGAAAATGAGAAAATTGTTGAAGATTTTTTTGGCAATTAGGCCTTAAAACTTTTGTGCTCAATAAATAAAAGTTACATATATTTGATTTAAATTTTCTGTAAATTTTAGTATTTCAATAATAGAAATTTTAAATTGTTGATGGTTAATAGTAAAATCATGCATTGCATAATTTTTGTATTTACCATTTAATATATATTGTATTCCCCTAATTTAACCAAAAAATGCCAGGCTTCAATTCAGGGCTCGTCAAGACAACATAGCACCTTACAAAACTTAAAACTAGACATGGTTGGGGTGCGCCAGGCCCGTCCAATAGTGCAACAAAAAGGCAACGCTCAAAGGCCCAGTAGCAAGCTACTGTGAACAGCCTTTCCCCTTAAAAAATTAATTTAATATCATGCGGGCCAATGGCCCACGTATCAGATATTAAACTGATAAGAACAGATACTACACTTGATCTTAGCCAAAAGGCCGAGAAAGGTATGCTTTGATCACTGTATAAAACTTCCATTTATAGGGCTTGTCTGTTCTTATTTCTTCTCTGTCTTTCGATGTGGGATTTGGACCAATTGACAATTGACCGTGAGCAATAAAAACTGGCCTCAAAAAAAAAAAAAAAAAAAAATGGTTCACATCAAACCTAAAGACAAGAATTAAACGCTGTTTTTGAAAAAGACCCATTGAAAAGAATTTAATTTTTATATTATAGTATAATTTAATTATAGATTAAGTCTTAATTAAATTAAAATTTTATAAAATAATATAAATTTCTATTCACATTGAATTTATTTTTTCTTGCTAAAAAATTAACTTTTATAAAATATCTCATTTCAAAAATGAAAATTAATAAAACTGAATTTATTTAAATTAAATTTTTGCAAAATATAAATTTGCAAACGTCCCATTCAATTGAATAAACAGTAAACATGATGGCAAGTCCCACCATAGCTACATTCTATCTTGTGGACCCCCAAGGCTCTACTCCACCACAACCTTACACTGTGGAGAAGATTAGGCCTTACCTTAGAAAATGAGAGAGTTTCACTATGAAAAGAATCATAGAGCTCACTCTCACTTCAGGTACAGGCCCATCATCAAGTCCATCATGTGAAGTCCAATGCAATGTACCAGCCTTGGTGTTCAGTGCGGGAGGGTACACTGGTAACTTTGTTCATGATTTCAATGATGGCCTCATTCCCCTTTTCATCACCGTCAACTCTGTTTTCCCCGATGATCAAGATTTTATCCTTATTATATCAAAAGCACGTGATTGGTGGGTTAGTAAGTATGCAGATTCATTAAAAACTTTTAGTAAACACCCTATTATAAACCTTGATAATGATACTTCCACTCATTGTTTTAGTTCTGCCACTGTAGGCCTCATATCCCATGGGTTTGTGACTATTGATCCTAAGTTACTACCAAATTCAAAGTCATTTAACCATTTCCATGCCCTATTCGATAAAGCTTATAGTCACGGTCAAAATCATAGGCCAAAATTTAATCCTTCAAAACATAGGCTTTGGTTGGTGTTGGCTAGTCATAGTGGTAATGTTGGACGTGTGATTTTAAATCTTAATGAAGTAAAACTAATAGCTGAAAAAGTGGGTTTTGATGTTATGATATTCGAACTGATGCCTAGTACTCCATTGTGGAAAGCTTATAAATTGATTAATTCAAGTCATGCAATGATTGGAGTACATGGCGCAGCGCTTACACATTCATTATTTCTCCGTTCGAGGACGGTGTTCTTGCAGGTGGTGCCTATAGAGAATGAATGGGTGGCAGAATATTGCTTTGGAAATTTGGGTAAGGCTATGGGATTGGAGTATATGGAGTATAGGATTGGAGTGGAAGAAAGTAGTTTGACTGATAAGTATGATAAGAATAGCTTGTTGATAAGGGATCCAACTGCCTCCCAGGGGAAATCTTGGTCAAATGATATTATGAGTATATATTTGAAAGAACAAAATGTTAGACTTGATTTGATTAGTTTTAGGGAATATTTGGAGAAAGCATACAAGAAAGCTAAGAAGTTTATGGACAAAGAGGGTTAATGGGGGAGTATCCATTCTACGTTTGTTTGTTTGTAAGACGCAGTTCACTTAACTGACAAAATCAATGGTTTCAGTTAGTGATTTTTTAATTAAATCCTTGTGTTGCTCTTTTGTTGACTTATTCTAATTTTTTTAGTTGATATAAATTTGAATTTTTCAAGTGAAGTGCACATGTTTAGTGGGCATCTGTCCTTAAAATAGTCAACTAATCCACCAGATTTTAGACAACAGAAAAATTAATTTAGTAGTCAAGTAGCTATTCACTTCATGCAATTAATTAAGTAGTAGTCAAGTAGCTATTCACTTCATGCAAATCTCTCCCTTCGATATTCACTCCCTCTCTCTTCTCTCAGTCTCTAGATCTCGGAGAAAAAACCTAATTAATTAGCTCAAGATTTGAATAAACCCCAGTGCTACTAATCCCAATTTAGTGGAAAGTTGTAAAGAATTGATTTTTGGAAGTGAAGATATAATTATAAAAGGTATATATATAAGATATATTATGGTGTTACACAAGAGGAAAGATCTCAAGATCTTTCAAGGGTTTGGGCTTACTGTTTTGAGCCTACTTTGCTGTTTTATTTTGCTTTTTACTCGATATTACAATGTCTTTAATTCTTGATTTCAAAATCAAAACTACTACTACTCCAGGTATGCCTTTTACCATGCCCAAATTTATTTTTAATTCCTCCTATAACTGTAGTCAGTAACAATGTATATATGCAATTCTTTCTTTATAGTATCTTAGTAATTAACTATATATCTTATACATTTAGAACATTTCTTTCACTAGAAACAAATATATTCTTTCTTCTTTCTTAATTAAGTATTAGAAAGACAACCTACAAATTTAACTGCTAAATTTTACGAAATTTTATACTTTATTTTAATAAAGACGTCACATAATTTTAATGTCATTTTTTAATCATTCAATTTTATTTTAATAGAAGCTCATTCACTAGAATTTGGTTACTAGAATAGTAAAATAATATTAAAAATGAAATATTTATTGGAAAAATTATTTTCCCACATAATAATTAAGTTAATAAGGTCCACTCACTAAAAAACACATTTCTTAATTTTTTGTATGATGAACCCAGATATGGGTTTCACCTCTGTTTTTTTTTTTTTTTTCACTTTTTAATTTTAATATTTTTTATTATTTAAAATATGATTTTTTAATTTTAATATTTTGTTTATTATTTAAAAATGCTAAGTGAGCTCACAATTTCACTTTACCATTCACAATTAACACTATTAACAGAGAGCCTCAAATTATATCGAAATTTTAATATTTTATTTAATATAACCCCTCAATTACATATCCGCTAAAATTTAGCTCTCAAATTTAGCATTTCCCATTTGTTTATCATTAATAAAATTAAGCATCGCATGTCATTTGCATTTACTACATAGCATACGGTGGGCTATATTAATTAACTACAAAATCAACACTCTTCAAGGCTTTTGCTTTAAGATGAAAAAACAATTTACAAAACTTAAACTAGACCTGGTTGGGGTGCGCCAGGCCCGTGCAAGAGTGCAGAACGTGGGCGATGCTCAAAGGCCCAGTAGCAAGCTACGACCGACGGCCTTTCCCCTAAAAAAATTCATTTAATATCATGTGAACTTATAGTCCACGTATCAGATATTAAACTGATAAGAACAGATACTACACTTGATCTTAGCCAAAAGGCCGAGAAAGGTATGCTTTGATCTGTTTGCAAAACTTCCTTTTATATGGTTTTTCTGTTCTTATCCATTCTCTTTTCTTTCGATGCGGGATTTTTTGTGACCAATTGACCATTGAACGCGGGCAATAAAAACTGGCTTCAAAAAAGAAAGTTCACATCAAAGCTTAATTAAACGCTCTGTTTGAAAAAGACTACTGAAAAGAATTTAATTTTTATATTATAGTATAATTTAATTATAAATTAAGCCTTAATTAAATTTAAAATTTTATAAAATAATAATAATTTCTATTCACTTTGAATTTATTTTTTCTCACTAAAAAATTAAATTATACAAAATATCTTATTTCAAATATGAAAATTAATAAAACTGAATTTATTTAAATTAAACTTTTTCAAAATATAAATTTGCAAACGTCTCATTCAATTGAATGAACAGTAAATATAATAGTAAGTCAAATAAAGAAACAAAAATGATGGCAAAAAACTCAAAATTGCAGCAAATTAGCACATGGCCATATACAAATTTAACAAATCCGTGTGAAAGAGTTTTGAATGGTTCCACATGGTAATTATAATGAAAATTAGTGTAAATATTAAATAATTAAATAGGTATTAATTATAAATGACTTATTATAATAAGTTAATAGATTTTATATATTTATTATTTAATTACAAAAAATCTTTTTACATTTTTTAATATTAAAGGAAATAAATGTTTTATTTTATATATAAATAATAATTGATGTAATAAATTAAATATGTTACTTTTTCTTTAAATAATAATAAATAACCTATTATCTTCCTCTAGCAATATTTCTTTTTTCATAGTTATAATAAGTTAGCCAACAAGCTAATGATTTCAAAATCAAGGAAGCATCTTAAACCTTCTATTTCAGTCCATTAAACTTGAAAAAAAATTAATTAATTTTTTTCTTAAAAAAAAAAGTAGATGTAGATGTAAAATAATTTTTAACTTTTTTATTATATCCAATGAATATAATTGAAACTCAATATATTAAATAATTATTCAAGTTAACTCTTGCAATTCCTCATATATTACATCAAACTATAAATAAATAAATAAAAACATTAAACAATTAATTTTCCAAATATTAGTTGCTATGCACGATGACCTATTCACTTTTAGACATGGATTTTTTAATGATACATTAGTATAAGAGTAACTTTATTAGTTAGTGGTAATTTGCTAACTATATGAAATAAAAAAATTATATTTAGTTTTGAATATTGGAAATCATTTTGACTGGGATTTATTCTAGTACACACATATATATATATTACTTGGAATTTGGTTCTTTCATGTTTTGGTCCCTACATTTTATGAATTTTATTTTAATAGAAATAAAATCATGTGAACATTACTTATATTGTCTATTTAAATGTGAATATCAATTCTAATTATTCCACAAGCACAAAATAAAAAATTCCTATTGACTTCTTGTCCTTTTTTTTAATCACTGATAACTGTGAAACTAATTAAATGGCAGTATTTAGCAAAAATCTAAGTGGAAACAAAATTATAAAGAAAATTTAATTTAACTTTAATTGAATGATTTTTCTTCATTGGTACTTTAGGATAGTGTTTGCTTGTTAATATAATTGAATGATTTTTTACTTAATCTTTAATATTCTTTAATCTTTAATATTCTTACAAATATCTTCAAAAAAAATTAAATGTCATAAAAATATGAAGTTATTTATTAGATAATTATATTTAAAATGATTTCAAATTTTTAATCGAATTTGTGTTAGTTATAAATTTGAATAGTGTTAGATTTCGAGTCATGTTGATTTAGGGTCTTAATCTATCTTCTAAGAAAATGAAGTATTTAGCTAAAGTGTCATAAAAATTTGTTTATATATATATATATATATATATATATCTTGATTTTCATATATTCAATAGATGAATTTGCGTTACTTCAATTGATATAAATAAAATTTCAATCAACCAGTTTCCATAAATCAACTTAATCAAACAATTTCTATTAATACAATTGATTTATAAGTTTAATTAAGTTCAATAAGTAACAACCCAGCTTAAACTCATCAAGCTAGTAGGTCGCCTAACTAGACTCTTATAAAATATGTCTTATATTTTAATTAATCACTTTATACAATTTTCATTAATTGACTTTTATAAGTTCAATCGATCATTTTTATTACTTCAAACAATTTGTATAATGTAATTAGAATTTATAATTTTATTTATAACTTCAATTAATATTAACCAATTGATCTTTAATTTATAGTATTTAGGGATATAAACTACTTTAATGAAATATAGTTTTGAAATAATTAAACTTGAGCCAAGCTTTAAAATGTTTAAATAGGAGGACCAAGCTTGTTCAAATTAATGAGAGTAGTCTGGTTTGAATTGAGTTCGATTCTAATTGAGACTAAGCTAATTTTATTTTTTTAAATCTTTTTTAGCATTTAAATTATTTAATTATTAAATTTATATCAATTATATAATCTTGTGGTTGTCATTGTACATAAAATTATTATAAGTTATATATATATATATATATATATATATATATATATATATATATATATATATATATATATATATATATATATATATATATATATATATATCATTTATATATGTATAATAAAAATAATTAATTTGTAATATATAATTATGAATATTTATACTATTATATTTTATAAAATTTATGTTGTAATTTAAAAGTTTGTTTTATATATTAATATTAATATTTATATACCAAGATGTAGGGGTTGCCTCTCCTTAGTTCATCTCTATATTCTAGAGTAATATATAAACTGTAAAAAAAAAAAAAAGTTATAATAATATGTTGAAAATAGTTGTTAAAAAGAGAATTAGTATTGGATAGCAACAGAATTTATGAGCATGAAACAAAAAATATTACAGTTTACTATAGTAATTATTTAAATGAAGGAATAATCTAAAAGGCATTGGAAATTGATAAATTGATTTTCAAAGACATTTCTTCACAAGAATTGGGTAGCAATCAATGATTAAATAAAAAAAATGAAAGAAAGAACCTTAAGTAAAGATTTTTTTTAAAAAATAAATTATTTATGCCATGTTATCATGTTACAACAAACAGCTCTTAAAAATAAATTTAATGAAATTTATAATCTTAAAACTAATAAATGTAATTGATAAAATATAAAATAAATTAGAATAATTAGATCTTAATCTAATAGTTAAAAAAATAATAACTATCAATGGGTAAATATTGTGGTGTATATATATGTGTATGTGTATATATATATATATAATGGACAACGTCCAAATATATTTGCAATTATAAGATCCGAATCACATTTATAATTTTTCAATAAATATCCATTTTATATGGCTGTCAAACCCAAGACATTGAGGTGTCAGGGCTCGTGCTCTATCAATTATGGTGTGATCAAAACTATAAATTTGTAAATGTGATTAATTTAATGGATTGTTTAATTTAAACAGACATTGATCAGCATTTTAATTGAAATTAGTCATGGGATCCGTGCACTGTGCATGTGTTGATTTACTAATTTTTTAAAATAATTAGTATTCAAAAAATAATTTAAGAATTCTTTGTATGGTTTTTATATATATTAATTTATGTAATTACTATAAAAATTATGGACATGTATTTGAAAGAACAAAATGTAAGGATTGATTCGGGGAGGCTCGGGAATGCTTAGATAGCATATAAGAAGGCCCAGAAATTCATAGAGAGGTAGGGTTAAGCAATGATTGAAAGATACGTGAAAAATTAGTCACAATAATATTGAAAATTATACGGTTTCTGTGAGGTTCATTGTAGGCTTATAGCTTAACTATATATAAGAGCTATTGGCTTGTATTTGCCTTTTTCTTTTTATGTCTTTATATTTATTTTTCAATAATTGATTAATTAATTAACAAAAATCATGCACATGTAAATGACGGGTATAAATAATTTGACTGTTATGTATTAAGGTTAAACTCTATTTTTGTTATTGAAATGGAGTTTTGATGGGTATGAGATGGATCTTTAAAAAGGATTGAGCTGGACTTTTGTGTTACTGAGCTCATCTTTGAATGGTTTATCTGAATTGATCCTGCAAAATAAGAATAAGAGCATCAAAGAGTCAAGCCACTCTGATATTTAAATCAATAGCAATAATAGAGATTTAGGTCATGAGGAAGGAGATGATTTTCTGTAAACTAAAAAGAATTTAGAGAAAATAAGAGATAAGAAATTGTATAATCAGTTACTTTTAATTAGTTGGTGTCTAAAGCCTTTTATACTTGACGAGTTTTTTGTCTTAGTTTGTGAGTAATGTGATTGAGGAGAATATTCCCCAATGTGTCATTATAGGGTGATTTAAGGCCATCATCTTTTGTATCTTACGTGAAGGGGTAGGAGCCACTTTATGACTAACATAAAGTGGGTAGTTAAACTAAAGTTAGAAATGTAATAAATTACTTTTCTTGTTGAGGATATTTTCATTATGAAAGAGCTCTTTGCCATTAGAAATTTAGTTTGTGTAGAGCTCGTATCCAAAGGGATATGACTAAAAAGACCCTTTGATGAATTCCTTTTGGCTAGCGCAAGAGTGATAACATCAAATCGGACTTTCATGGGCTCCGCATGAGCAAAGAGCTTACAAAATTTATTCAAGTATAATTAGATTCTTTGAGAGATAGGGTTTAAGATCAACCAGATTCAACTAAACTCAAATGGCATAGCTAAATTTTATCCTTATCAAAATTTATTTGTAATATTCCCTAATTACAATCTCGATATTACTATGATAATAAGTTTCTTTTGTTTTTCTAAATCACTTTTCCATATGTTTTTTTTCCTTTTTTTTTTTTTTTTGGTATATTGAAATTCATATGAATCACTTATAGATGGCAAATGGGTGGGTTTTGATGGGTACGAGATGGATCTAAATAGGTTGGATTGTATATTATTCATTTATCTATTTATGGCCTTTTTAACTTTTATATGGATATCAATATTCATTTAACTAATTATGTCAAAATAATTTATTTGCACACTGACAGAATTTATTTACATATTGGAAATATTATTTTTGTATTAAAAAAAATTAATTTTTTTAATAAAATTTTTATTTTTATTTCATTAAATAATTATTTTACATCTAATTTCTACCAAAACACAATAATTATTTTATGAATTAAAGAAGTTTGTTTTTGTGAATTATGCTTAAATATTACAAGATAGTTTTGTAGCCATTTGAGCTTTTCGGACTTTCTCGTGTCTTTGAGCTAAAACGCAAAACCCTGTCTCCTCTAGCTGCCAAACTCACTTCTTCGCTGTAATCAAACTTTTAAATAGAGGCGACCAAAATCAATCCATAACTATTGAATGAAACCAAAATTAACCGAATAAAATAAATAATAAAATTATTTTTGATTATGGTTTTGATTTGTAACAAAAATCATGAGAAGTTTGGTTTTAATTTCAGTTTCTATAAAAAAAGGGTCAAAAATTAAAATTAACGGTTTCAAATTAAAACGATAGTTTCAAACTAAATTTGCCAGTTCAATTAAACCGATCATATAATTATATTTTAATAAATTAATATAAGAACCGAGTGCAAACTCTTTTTTAATATATAATTATATTTTAATAAATTTTATTGTTTATTAAAATTTTATTTTAAATTATTTTATTAATTTTTAATCAAAATTAATGTAATAAAATAATTGGTTTGAAACTAATCTTAGACTATAATAAAGAAACTGATTTCAAATTAGAATTGAAACCAAAATTGGTTAATTATAAACAGAAATGATTTCGACTTGAATATTTTATTAAACCAAAATTGTTTGTTCCAAACCAAAACCTATAATTTAATTAAACTGGTAATGGCAACTTTTAAACCTAAAAATTGCTAGACAATCACCACTTCTCTATAATCTACAAGCACATATTCAATTTCTTTTTTTATTAAATTAATTTATTTATATTTTGAAAATAATTTATTTACATATTGAAAATAATTTTTTGTATTATAAAATAATTAAATTCTTTAAAAAAATTTTAAAGAATTAAATATAAAAAATGGACTAGATCAGTTTAATGGATTGAAATAAGTACTCATATCCAAACTTTATATAACCCATAAATAAATAATAGGTTAAATGGACTATACCTATTTATTATCCATTTTAACATTTAAATTACTTATTTATCATTTACACTCTTATTTAACGAGTGAGCAAACGGATATGAGTGAAATCGTCACACAAATGAGAGCAATATATGTGCATGCATTTTCCTTCCTCCACTTAGAATCTAAACTTGAAATAGTACTTGAGTTTATTAATGTAGATAAAAATTTCAAATTTTTAATCATTGACTGTCATTATTAATGTTTTAATTGTACTTTTTTTTAGATATTTTTACACAAATAGCTTAAAAACATAAAAAAAAAAAAATTATTTTTTTATTACCTCATTTTTTTTTTTTAAAAACATAAAAAAAAATTACTTTTTTATTACCTCATTTTTTTTTTTTTGTAAAAATAACCTGTAAACTTAAAAACAAAATGATATTTATAACCTTCATTTATATGCTTCATTCACACTTATCCTTTTTTTTTCAAATGTTTATTCAAGATTGGATTTATTTATGGCAACACTTATCCAAATGTCTATTAAATTAAGATTATCATTTTTTTTAATATGATTTATATATAATTGTATAAATTTGGTTGAAAATTTATTATTTGATAAATAATTGTTTATTTTATAAAATTTTAAAATTAAATTTTAATAAATTAATTAATATCATATAAAATTGATTCTCAAAATTTCAAATACTATATATGTATTTATAAGTATATATTATTTGTTATTCTAATTTCTTTTTATTTATTCTATTTTTAGTTAATACTTTTAATCATAATTATATATTTTTCATCCATTAAGCAATTTTTTAAGTCTAGTCTAAACCAAAATTTTTTTTTCTCTTACTTGTCAGTTGGATTGGTACAAAAAATATATGATGGTATACCTATCATAAAATTTGTATTGATTGTACTTCACATCTCACAATTTTGTACATTTATTTTTTTTATTTTTTCAAATTAGTTGGGTTTTGATTTTTTTAAAATAAAAAATATAATATCAATTTTAGAATTTAAAATCAATATAAAATTAGAAACACTAATCTCTTTTTTTTTAACAAAAAAAGGACCAAATCACGATAAATAATATATATTATCATATAATTTAGTTTTTTTTAATACTAATAGCAAACAGTATATATTGCCATAAAATCTAATATTCTTTTAATATACAATTCATATTTAAAACAAATTTAGTATACTTTCATAATATAATTAGTATTAATTATTATTTATATAAGTCATGAATTTTAAACAAAATAAAAAGTCACTGTAAACATTATAGATTAAACAAAAAATATTATATTTTTAGTAAATAATTAGTATTTTATATTATTTAATATTTAATTTATATAATACATTAAATAAAATTTAGTATAGTTTCACAATGAAATTAGTATCTATTACGTTTATACAAGCCACTGATTTTGAATCATATAAAAAGTCATAATAGATAGTATATATTAAATAAAAAGTATACTTTTAGCAAATAATTAGTATCTAATACTATTTAACATTTAAATTTATTTTTTAAGAAAATTGAAAAAAAAATTAAATGTTAAAATGAGATAATCTTTCAAAAGAAAAATCATAAAATATTTGTTGGACTTACTCAAAACAATTACAAATTCTATTAAATTTATGATTTATTACAAAATGACCTAAGAGGTTTCAAAAAAAAAAAAGTTAAAAAAGTAATTAGAAAGGTATAAATATGAAAAAAGAAAATTGAGAGATTATAAATGTTAAAAATATAAAAAATATGATATATAATGTAAATTCCTCTCGTTTTTATGCATTGAAACATTATAGGCCAGTTTGAGATTGTGTTTGAAAAAACGCTTTTCAATAAATTCTTTTTATATTTTTTTAAAAACTGTTTTTAAGCAGAAACATATTAATTGATATTTTTCTCAAATATAGATTTAAAAAAATAGTTTATTAAAAAAATAAAGTCAATCAACAAAATAAAAAAAAAATTAAATGTGCTTTTTAAACACCAATAACAATCTCAAACACAGCTTGCATGTATGTAGTCTTAGCCTATTCCCATTTTTATAATTAGAGATGTGGGTTGAAGTCATCTTATTTCAAGTTGCATGTGAGCGAATTAAATTATGTATTAAGTTGATTTTTATAAAGATTTTTGGGTTAAATTTATGTGAATTTTATGTTTTTCAAATTGGGTTGTATTTTTTTTAATTAATTTGTCAAAGAGCTTTAAAAAATTTTAATATTTGTTTTTTTTTAAGGACAAATTAACAAAACATATTTTGATCCCAAATCAAAATAGATTTCATTTAGATCAAATTAACGAATTATACGGTTTGATCAATAAAATTAAATCATTTAAATTTAAGTTATTTCATGTATGTTCAAGATAATTAGAAATGTAATTAAACAAATCAAGTTAAAATAATTATCCATTAGTACTCATATAGAAAAATAAAAATAATTAATATAAATATTTATTAGAAAAATGATTTAAAATAAAGTTTAAAAAATAATAAATACTTTATTAAAATATTAAATAGGTACATAGTCTAATTTTTTTTTTAAAAAACAGACATATTTTAAAATGGATAAAATATTAAACTATTGCTGCATAAATTTTGATAATGCCTCTAATGAATAGTTTGACTCCTTATGAAGGTAAACCCCATGCGCATCACAAAAGTTGCCACTGGCAAGAAGCGCGTGCTACCATTTTTGTGTTGTTTAGTGTCATTCCTTTCCAATCAGTTTCCTGGCAACATCCTTCTCCCCGTCTCTTTCACTTAATTCCTTTTGTTTTTTTCCACAAAAACAAAAAAACCTACTCCATCATCATCTATATATATATCCACATTTTACCATGTCATCAAACTTATATTATAATTTAATTGATCTAATTTAAATTGAAATAAAAAAAATATATGAGATATAATTAATGAAAATTAATATAACAATAAATTACAAGAAAATATTTTACTTTGATTTTGTCAATTTTCAACTTAAAAAAATTGATAAATACTCTTAATAGTGTGTTCATGTGGCACAGGATCATGCAATCCCCACACTATATAATATACAAAAGTTTAAGACTACAGCTGACCTAAAATTGCATGCCAACTCATACCTCATGTATAGGAGAAGACCTCAGCTGCCTTTGTTTACTTCCTTCCTCCCCCCCCTTTTTTTTTTTGACTTTAAAATGCCTATAAATGCTTCGCTTCCTTAGCACACAAAATCACACCAATTTATTCACCAAAAAGAAAAAAAAAATTAATTTCCCTACATTTAAATTGTTAAATTAATTCCAATATTTAATAATGAAGCGATCATATGTTAATACTGGATTCATTCTAATGTATGCATTGATCATTAATGTCGTGTTATTTGCCAGTTCTGTGCAAGGCCAAAGCACTAGAGTTGGATTCTACTCGCAAACTTGTCCGCGAGTAGAATCCATAGTAAGCTCAACAGTTTCAGCCCATTTTAAAGCTAATCCAGCAATTGCTCCTGGTTTGCTAAGGATGCATTTCCATGATTGCTTTGTTCGAGGTTGTGATGCTTCTATTCTTATTAGTGGCTCTAATAACACTGAAAAAACTGGCTTACCAAATCTTGGATTGAGAGGATATGATGTCATTGATGATGCCAAGACTCAGCTTGAAGCTGCATGTCCTGGAATTGTTTCTTGTGCTGATATTCTCGCCCTTGCTGCTCGTGATGCTGTTGTTCTGGTAATTAAACTATATATTAATTAGTGTCCATATGATGGCACAAGAATCTATCGGTATTCAAATCCTGGTATCGAAATAATATATATATATATAAACACAAAAAACAAAATTAATGTGTTTTGTTTTTTAACTTCCATGCAGACTAGTGGACGAAGTTGGCAGGTGCCTACAGGACGTAGGGATGGCCGGGTCTCATTAGCATCTGAAACTGATAGTTTGCCTCGCTTTACAGAATCTATTGATTCACAAAAGCAAAAGTTTGCTGCTAAGGGTCTTAATGCACAAGATCTTGTCACCCTTGTTGGTAAGTGTTATATATATATATATATATATATATATATATATATATATATATATATACAAGAATCATCCCGTTTGTCCTAACTATTTTGTCCTGAAAGTAATGATTTCAAATCCTAACAGTTTTTCCTGTTTAAAATTTTATAATATGCCAAAGAAAATTATTAAGAAAAGAAATTAATCATAATTAGAAAAATTATTCAATGTATTGAATGTATTAAATAAAATACATTTTGTACTCATAAATATATTTTACATAATAAAATTATGAAAATGAATCTTGCATTTATATAAGTGAAGACATATTGCATATTCGGTATATGTAATAAATAATTAAATAGCTAGAAATAGAAGATTCATCAATGGGCTTTTTATCATTTTATGAATTTTTTGTAAAATTTTTTCCATTTTAGGTTTTTTTTTTTGAAAATATTTCTAATTTTAGATGTTTTTAAAAATTAATTATAATTTTAGGTGTTTTTGACTGGGCATGTGGACATTTCAGTCAACTGATTCTACTAGCATACTGCTGTTGTCTGCTGGTCCCACCAGCGGACAACAGTGTTTTTTATTTTTACTTTTTTATAATTTTTTATGTTAATATAAATAATAAAAAAATTAGATAATTAATAAAATAATTATGTAAAATAAATTAATAACTAATATGTAATATAATTGGTTAATTAATGAAAAAAATTATGTAAAATAAACTAATAATTAATATGTTATATGTAAAACAAACTAATAATTAATAATAAAAATTATATATTATTTTTAATAAATATAATTTGAAATAATAATTCTAATTTATTTATTTTTGACATGTTTATATTCTTAATAAATATATTTATATTCTTAATTCAAGCCCTTCATCAATTTATGGGAAAAAGTTGTTGATATTTGAATATTTCATCTTTTATATACTATAAGGCAATCGGTCGCTGATTTACTATATATTATAGTAGTTATAATAGACCTTTCATTTTCACATAATTAACTTCCATGCAAACTTTTTTTTTTCCTTTCTTTTGTAGGAGGACATACCATAGGAACAACAGCTTGCCAGTTCTTTGGTTACAGATTGTACAATTATACAAGTGGAAATGGTTCTGATCCTACTATCAATGCTTCATTTCTTCCCCAACTACAAGCACTGTGTCCACAAAATGGCGATGGGACAAAGAGGGTAGCATTAGATACAGATAGTCAAAACAACTTTGATACATCTTTCTTCAACAACCTCAGAAATGGCAAAGGAATTCTTGAATCTGACCAAAACTTGTGGACTGATACTTCTACAAGAACTTTTGTTCGAAGATTCTTGGGTGTTAGAGGCTTGGCTGCATTAAATTTTAACATTGAGTTTGGAAAATCCATGGTTAAGATGAGTAACATTGAAGTGAAGACTGGTACTGATGGAGAAATTAGAAAAATTTGTTCTGCAATAAATTGATCATGATATTATGATATTATATGAAAAAAAAAATGCTTAGTTCAATTATTGTACCAAAAATTAAGAATATTTAATTAGCGTAAGCTAATTATAATAAAGGAATAAAATTTCAAATATTATAAAAAATACATATGTATATATATTTTTAATTTATTTTGGATTGAAAATTTGATATTCTATTTTATATATTTTTTTCTTTTTTAGGACTTTATGTGCAAATATAGATAAATACAAATTAATATTTATCAGCCAAATAAATACTACATATTAATATTCATATACACTATTAAAAGAAAATTTAAAACCAATTAATTATAATTTGATTGATCTTTTTACTGTCTTTATACTATGGAAAATATTTGAATTTTTCCAAACATATAATTTTTTTTTTATCAATTTAATGTATATTATCAAGGATGAAAGGATTATCCCTACAAAATGTAGTCTACAATATTAGTTTAATTTATTTAATCTTTTGAAATTATTAATAATGAAAAGATTATTCCTATAATATAGCCCACAATATTAATATAATTTATTTGATCTTTCAGAAATTTAAAAACTCTCTTCGAATGATAATAATAATAAAAAAATAAATAATGTATCTCTATATGATAAATATGCATGTTACAAAGTTTAAAAATTATTTATTTGTTTATTTTTAGGTTATTAAAAAAATAGTTGTTGACGAATAAGAAGGCAATCAACCAATCAAAATAAATCAAGATTTTTATTGGTGTCTTCCCTAAACATGTGAATGTTTGAAATTGCCGTATATGGGTTGAAAATGTGAGTTGGGCGCCCAAATAGAGCCCAGTTTCAAATAGTTTGGATGTTCAAATGGTTGCATCGATTTTAAACCAAACTAAATTGAAAAAGTAAAAAAATTAAAATTATATTTTATAATAACCGAATATAAACCGAATTTTATATAAAATCGAACCAAATTGAACAGAGAAAGTTCAGTTCAATTCAATTTGGTTAATGGATTTAGACTTTTTTATTTTATATATATTTATTATTTATAAAATAATTATATATATAATATTTATCAATAATATATATATATATATATATATATATATATATATATATATATATATATATGTATATATATATATATATATATATATATATATATATATATAACTTTGGTTGGGTGGATGCAAACTAAATTTTTTTGGCTAAAATCGAATCGAATAGAAATTTAATTGGATTCTCCATTTTAAAAATAAAACATAACCAGAATCCTTAAAAAACTGGACCGATTAGTCAATTTAGTTTGATTTTTCAGTTTCATTTGGTTTTACGAACTCCTAAGCTTATTGAGGAAATTACATCATACACCATTTTTTTTTTTTCCAAAAATATCATTTTTATTCTCATTGTATTTTTTATATATTTACATGATATGTCTATTTCTTTTATACCTTCTTTTGTCCTTTTATTTTCATTTATATGGTCATCGTCAATTAGAGGCTATCAAAGCTAATAGTAATAGGCCACATGGTATTTACCAATACAAATCAAAGAAAGTTGCCTATTCCTCTGAATTTGTGGCTCCCACTACCAAAAATAAAGGATAAGAACTAGAGGCACATTTTCACTATGTCTTAAGTGTATGTTTTCCTCCACAATTTGCCGTTAGATTAACCCTTTTTTTTTTTTTAATCACATCCAATAGTCACCATTATTTCTCTAGCTTTTCTTAGATTTATCTATAGTTTTATTATTATTAACAGGGAAAAATAAATCTATATTTATTGAAATAGTTACATATACTAAAAATGTACTTAATGTATATTATATTTTGTATGACATTGTTGCTACTATTTATTATATTCTATTTTAATTGTACAAAATTTGAATAATTTCATAAAATAATAAGATAATTATTATAATAATAATTTTTTAATTTCTGATAATAATGAGTATTATTATATATAAATATTGACTAAATCAATACAAAAATTAGAATTTCAAAATATACATATACCTAAAATATATCATACATATGCCTAACATATACTTAAAGATGCCCATAATATACCTAACATATAACATTTTTTAAATGACATCAAATAATCAAAATATATCAAACATATACATAACATAATGTACCTAACGTAACTTTTTCATTTTTATTTATTTTAAGTGATAATTAATTTTTATATATAGTATCATATTTATCTCATTCATCTTATCAAGTAATTTTAAACAATTCATTTATAAAATTATATTAATAAAATTTATTAATGAATTTTGAATTTAACAAAAGTACATATTATTCAAATTAATAAATTTAAGTATAAATTACTATTTGAGATACTTTATATTTAAGTATAAATTATTAAATTACAATTGTGGGGTATACATTAAAGTAGTTGCAGATACTTATTGTATACCAAGTTTTGGTATACATATACCATTTACTATTAGTTTATCTTTTTAATTCTTTAAATTTGTAATATGTATATATTAAAGTAATTGCAAATAGCAAACATATGCTTAAGATATACCAAATTTTAGTATACATATATTATTTATTATTAATTTATCTTTTTACTTTTTTCAAATTTGCAATTTATGTATATATAAAGTAGTTGCAGATACCGAATATATACTTAAAGTATTTTAAAATTCGGTATATGTATACCATTTACTGAGTTTATCTTTTTATTTTTTTTCAAATTTGTAATTTGCATATATATATATATATATATATATATATATATATATATATATATATATATAATTTATTTATTTATGGATACCAAACTTATATTTAATGTATACCAAATTTTAGTATACGTATACTATTTACTATTATTATATCTTATATATATATATATATATATATATATATATATATATATATATATATATATATATATATATATATATATATATATATATAGTAGTTGGTATACATTAATGTAATATAAATTAATATCTTTTTATTTTTTATCATTTTTTAAGTTTTTTTGTGAACAAATTAAAAAAATATGCCAAACATATACCATAATTAAAATGTTATTTTTTAAAGTTTAGGTGGTATTTTGAAAATTTTTCATGAGAATGGTAAAAATAATATTTTTTACCTTTTCTGTTATTTTTGAAAATTTCCCAAGTTTCTTCCAGCTCTGAGGTCCAAAGTTTTCTATATTGGGCCTAATGATCACAGGGCCCTTTCATCGGGCCAAGACTAACCGGAGTGAAACTCGTCGTCAGCCTCCGGCGGCGAACGGCTAAGCATGCGTCGACCATCAATGGTGAACAACGCGTTTGTTTCCATTTCATCCCCCAAACTACAAAATCTACAGACTTACTTCGCAATCGGATTCTTGATCCAATGGGTATTGCTATTTTCCAGCCTTCTCCTTCTCTTCTATCAGGTAAGCTACTCTTGAACTTTATAGCTAACCTTTTCTTTTTTTCTCCCTTCATATTCTCTTGCAATGGCACTGTTGCTTTTTTATAAAACCAGAAACTTTTTTTCAATTCACATCTTGGGTTCTAAATTAATCAATCTCAAGGAATTTCAGTTTTTGCTCAACGCATTTTTCTATCAATTTATTATTGCTTTTGCTACATGTTAACTATATATAGCATCAAAATACCATTGGAAAGAGATTGTGACAAATAGAACAACGCCATTTGGCTCAAGTAGTATTTTGGTAGTTGAAGATCAAGCACGAAATAATCTCCTAAGTATCTCAAATTTATTTATTTTGATAAGAAATTGAGATTGAATATTCATGTCCTGTAAATGTTATCAAACTTTTTGCTTATTGTGACCCATCTGTGTCTTCTTTTTCATATCTTTTGATTATGTATTGATGATAATCTTGATATGCAAATGGATTTCAAATGCATTATCTATTAGACCAAAATCTAATAGAAATGTTATACACGCCTAATCAATTGGGATTCCAATAGAAGATGGTGATTTGAGGTAGCTTGGGTGGTTTCTAAATTCGTAGATCTTCTTTGTAGTTACTTAACTTTAGAACTTAGAAGCATTGAATATGGATTCTGTAAGAGATGTATTGTGGTATTATGGGTTTTAAAAGATTGTGATAGGAGATGTCAATAAGTCAACAAAAACTTTCCTTTTATGTCTTTTTTGTGCAGTGTTATTAAATATTTTGTAGTTGTAATTCATGGAAGTTTAATTTCGCAAAAATTTATTTATGTATACGTCAAAGTGTTTAATGAATCATTGCGTAAAATCTATCTACAAATTGTTTCCCCTTATACCTAGAAAAATTGGCTATTATGACATTGAGATATGTTTGTTGCATGCATTAGTGTATCCAAGAAGTATAGGGAACAACTTGATGGTCAAATGTTCTGTTTGAAAAGTTAGTGTTTGTGTTCTAAATATCATACACATTGAAAGTAACATTTGCCTTTCAATTGAAAGAATACGCTAAAATTTTCAATATATTCAGCTTCAAGTTGGCAGTACCTCCTTTAACATGAATGAACAAAAACGTTGCCAGTGAAATTTTTAGCTTAAGATGCAAAAATGAAATTATTGAGTTATTTTGTTTTAGTTATTAAAAGAAAAGGCTGGAAAAAGCAAGAACAAGGCATGTATGAAAGCCTTGCTCTTAGAGAAGTAGAAATGGTGGCAAATTAGTCCATTTGTATACGCTCAAGATTTCTTTGCTGTTTTGGAAATGACTAATTAATCTTTCTTTTACGCAAAGCATATAACTTTTGTCTCTTTTTAGATTCTTCTTTACATTTGTTGTGTTTGTTCTGCCTTAGCGCCTTTTGCTATCGTTCTCTTTTCTCATTCATAATCACTGTATGCAGTTATGTTGTATATTGTTTATGCTTCTATTTCAGGCCCAAGATTGCAATTTCTTTCAAACCCACTTCGCACTTGGTTCATAAATCCAAAAGAATACCCCCCAATTTCTTCACTTGAAATCTAGAGCTTAATGATATCTCTGTCCCTGAGCCTCTTCACTTTTTTTCCCATTAGGTCCATACTGTTCAAATACATACATTTTCTTAATATAAAATGTTTTATCGTTTATCTGTATTTTGTATAAGTCATCAAGATGGATATGTTATGGTTAAATTCAATTTCTATGCTTGCATACACTTTTCAAGATTCCTTTTCCTTCTCTGAAACAAAGAAAACTTCCTTTCTATAACGTGTATGACTTTTGTTTGTTTCTCTTTTCTCTGTTATATTTGTTGTTGTTGTTTCTGCCTTTTACCATTGCTGTCTTCTCTCTTTACTCATGTCTTCTCTCTTCTCATTCATTATCAATGGAGGCAAGCAACTGAACATTGCTTATGCTTCTGTTTCAAGCCCCAAGTCTATGAGTTCCTTCAAACCCACTTCACATTTTCTTCCCAACCACCAAAAGACAACTAGATTTCTTAGTTTGAAATCTAAAGCTAATGCATATCACCATCTTCAAGTTTTAGCACCTTTTCCTATTAGGTAACCAACAATATTACCCTTCAAATGCATGTGTTTCTCATCTATGCAGGTTTCATTGTTAGATGACATAACTGAGCACAATGATTTGTTGGGTAAAACCATGTTTACATTTCTTCAACCATAGGCCATTTGACATTAATTTGGTGGTTGCAAGGAGGCAAAAATACTTTGGAGTTCCTAACTTTGCTATGCTATGGGGTATTTGGATATAAAGAAATGCAAACATCGTTTAATTTAAGCTTTTTTACCTAATTGATATAAATTTTGGTGGTTTTTTTTTTTTGGCCCCTTTCTGGGCTTTTGTTTTGGGGGCTTCTGACAGAGTGCCCTTGAGCATCATTCATCTTGATTGGAGAGCATTAATTTTTAGTTTCTGATTTTTCTGTTTGTCTCATTCTCTTTTCTATTTCAAGCAGAAATTTTATCCTCCAGGTCATATTCTTCTTCCTTTCTCAAAATATTTTCTTCTGTTCTTGAGGAAAGACAAAAAGCTTTATCACTCATATCTTGATTTGCTAATTAGTATGGATTATATATATATATATATATATATATATATATATATATATACATATATATATATATATATCTATATATATACATATATATATATATACATATATATATATATCTATATATATACATATATATATATATATATATATCTATATATATACATATATATATATATATATATATCTATATATATACATATATATATATATATATCTATATATATACATATATATATATATATATACATATATATATATATATATATATATACATATATATATATATATCTATATATATACATATATATATATATCTATATACATATATATATATACATATATATATATATATATATATATATGTATATATATATACTTGATTTGATTTAAATTAAAAATGCACACAATCCCTATGCAGGAGAGAGGTTAGTGTTCAAATGTCTGTCTTTCACGTGCTATTTGACCATCTTCTAACATTTTGTTTCCTCTGGATTTAGATATTCAAAGAATGGGATGGATAAGAGCAAGATCTTGAGTCTTGAACATATAAGAAGTTCATTAGTTCGACAAGAGGATAGCATAATATTTAGCCTTTTACTGAGGGCACAATATTGTTTTAATGCAGACACATATGATTCTGTTGCATTCTCCATAGAAGGTTTTTGTGGTTCCATGGTTGAGTTTATTGTCAGGGAAACGGAAAAGTTCCATGCTCAGGTAACTTATTTATAAGAGAAGAGTTGGGAAAACTACCACAATCATGATTTCTGAAATTATCTGATCCATCTCTTATTCAAATCAGGTGGGCCGGTATGAGAGTCCAGATGAGCATCCGTATTTCCCAGAGCATATACCAAAGCCAATGCTTGCACACTTGCAGTACCCACAGGTGAGGATATCATACAGCAATCCCTGCTGAACAGTTGTAACAAACCTCTATGGAAGCAAATTTAATCTGATGAAGAGCCTTTTATAACTACGAGTTAATTAATTTGTTTATTTATGCTTATTCTTGGGATGAATTGTATTCTCTTGAGAGAAAGTTGCAATAAGTTTAGCTGTCAGCTGCAAATTTATAACTGATCTTAACATAAAATTACACCCATTTGGGTGAGTTGGATACAATGGTTCATCACAATTGACACCAAATCTATTTTTCCTGGGATTCATATTCATAAAATGTGTATGGATCATTAGGTGTAAATGACATCAAACGTGACAGTAATTGAGTTTATGTACATGAACTAATAGATAGATGGATAATATGCTGAAATATTTTTTTATGCACCACTTGGTCCAAAAAATTGGAGACTTCACCAATAGACAAATTGGAAACGAGCTCAGTTGTTCGAATCTTAAAATGTTTTAAATACAGTGAGAAGCGATACATTGCTGCTTGAAAAATGCTCTGTGAGAATTCTAAACTATTGTTGTATATATGCGCTTGACTACCTGCTATGTGATTTTTAAATTGAGATTTGTCAATTTCTTTCACTATTTGTTTTTTACTCCTCTCAATAATACAGACAGCTACATTGTGAATAGTATAAAGTTGTAGTATGTTGACTTCAATTTAATACTTCTCTAATCATTATCAATTGCTGATGTTTAATGCTAATGCTAAATTATCACAGCACATTGATTATCTTTTGTTTCAACTTATTTTTGAAAGATAAAGGAGGAGTTTTTACTTTAGCTGTATTGAGATTTGCCCATGATTTCTATTTCCATTTGGTTCAATATTATTAAAATCATTTGAGATGATAGCAGGATTGATATTGATGCTGATTAATAATACATCTATTTAACCTATTTGGTATCTCTACCAACGTGAAACTAGGTCCTGCATCCCTGTGCTGGTTCAATCAATATTAACAAGAAGATCTGGGATGGGTATTTTACAGATCTTCTTCCGAGATTGGTGAATGCTGGAGATGATGGTAACTGTGGATCTGCTGCTGTTTGTGACACAATTTGCTTGCAGGTGTGCATTGAGCTGATACTTTAGCTTTAGCTTTAATTGATTTATTCTGGAAGCTTGTTATCATTCTAATGCCCTATGTACTGGCCATGGAAGTTCTGTATTTTTTGAATGAGTTTTTAAAATGGGCCTGTCATTGTCCTGGATGTGAAAGTATCTTTTTGAATGCTCAAGAGAACTGCTTCAGGCTTCCATTTTGTTTTTCTTTTGTTGGTTGATGGTGGGATGGGAATTGATTTTGTTTATAAAGGGTAGATTACTAACGCTTTGAGAGAATTTGGTCCCTGTTGTTTCAAAATTAGCAGTTAGCACTTCAGTTCTTGAATCATAATTCCATATATGGAACCATGAGATAGAATCCAAATGACTGAATTAACCCGAAGTCAATTAACCCTGAGCCTTCAATTTCCTTCCATACTTTGTCTAAACAAAACATGCTTTCTCTTAAAATTATTCTTTGCTATAACACATGCCTCCATTCAACAACTTCGAGAACATAAAAATGGAAACGTGTTTCAAGGAGAGGGAGCATATTTGATTTGATTTCTCCATGAACAATTGTTCATTTGCTGTGGCTTGCTCATCATCTTCCACTTCCATTCCCGCTAGCATTTTCATTTTCTTGAATACCTGGTTCATTTTTTATTCCCTTTTTTTTCTTTTTATCATGAGAAATAATGGCCGCATCTACTTATGTTGATTTCCCACTTTCCCTCTCTAATTCTTCGATCTATTTATGAGGATTATCATGTATTCTTCAAGGGGAAAATTAGAACCACTGAGCCTATTAGGCTTATTGTGGCTGCTTTTTCAGTCTAGTCTTTGCGTTTAATCGGTCCAGGAGAGTGATAGTTGCTTATGGATTCTTGGAGCAGTATTCACTTCCTTTCTCTGTGTCTGTGTCTCTTGTTTTTCTTTTTCCGAGAGTGCCATATATGAGGTTTTCATTGATTTTTATGTTTTCCTAATTCATTCCCTTGGGTTATGCTTGATTAGTATCTTGTCATTTTGGTTCTAAACCAGAATTTGATTTTATTCACAACAGAGTTCCTTTAGGTTTTCCTATCTTGTGTGCAATGAATAATGATTAGATTATTGCAGTTTAGATAAAAAATAAAATAAATTCTTGTAACTGAATGAAAATGGTCAACAGAAATCTAGTGTATGCTAATGGAAGGACTAATTAAAAGTGTTAATCTCAAAACAGCAGAACAAAATGTATATTATGATAAAGCTTTTTTTTAACTAAAAAAAAATTACCCATTTACAAACAGGAAAAAATTTCTGGGTCTCCTGCTTTTTTATCTTTTATCATTTGTTTGTCTATGATAAACCATAGGATCCATTAAGTGCTAAGTCTGGCCCCCTGAACTGACGCATAGATTCCCATAATGAACTCTGACTATAAAGGCTAAACGTGCTCTTCAGTTAGTTACAAACCAGTTTTTGCACTGCTACTTTGTGTTATGCAAGTTAATTGCCAACAAACTGCCTATGAGCGTCAATGGATTATTTTATTGCTATTGTTTCTACATCACATGCCAGTCTGAACCTGTATTTGTTTCTTCTTCGATTCTTATTGATAGGCACTGTCAAGGAGAATCCACTATGGAAAATTTGTGGCTGAGGCTAAATTTCAAGAATCTCCTACCGAATATATGGAAGCTATTAGAGCGCAAGTAAGTTGCTAATATGATCCATTTCCTACTTCTCTAATTTGGTGATAAACCTCTCACATTGTCATCTTTGGGGTTGAGGTTCTTGTAGGATCGAACAAAACTCATGGAATTGCTGACATATGAATCTGTGGAAGCAACAATTAAGAAGAGAGTAGAGATAAAAGCAAAAACATTTGGTCGAGACATAACGATTAACCCAGAGGAAGATGCAGCTGAGCCAATATATAAAGTGGAGCCAAGTTTAGTTGTCAATCTGTATGCCAATTGGATCATGCCCCTCACCAAGGAAGTTCAAGTTGAATACTTGTTGAGAAGGCTTGATTAATGTTAAGTCTCTTTCGTGCTTTCACAGGACCTTAAGAGTTTATAATGATAAAGAAGTATTGTTAATTTCTTCGTGCTCATTCCTGAGACACCGACAAATTTCAAGCATTTATCAATACTACCATTAGTTTTATAATTTTTCTTGATAATAAAAGTGCATATCATAATTTAGGCATTGATTGGCACTATGTAGCACAAATAATTGATCAAGATCATGAAAGAAACACTATCTTCCAAGAAAAGGCTGTCATTATCAACTTTTGAGCTGGCAAATTTATGATCTTAGCCCCACCATGTTTAAATGGCATCTTTGATAATAGTGTAAGGGTATAGATGCGTGAAAGTAAAGCATTTGTCCAAAGAACCAAGTATAAAAATTGGAAGACTTATATCTTATTTTTGTCAAGGGCATCATCTCGGCAGTAGCTTTCCCAGGTTTTGCCTTTGCTAATTGCATATTTACTACTTTTTCAGTATTATCAACAACAAATTGTACCATGAAATTTACTTGAGAGACTGTTTGATATCTGCACATTAATGTGTCTAACCAGCCAAACTCTTTACCATGGGATTTTTTTTTTATTTTTTTTGCAACAAAAGTATAAGAATTTTCATTATCCCTTTCATGCATTACAGCATTAGACAGCTTTTAACTTATTATTTGAGAAGATCATATATACTTCTGTTTTTCCTTTCCTCATGCATGCTTAGAAAATTGCCGATATTTATGGTATAAAAGACTCGAACTTGACACATTTGATTGATCGTGAGAATCATATTTAAATTTATCGTATCTATATAAAAGTTTTTGTATTTAAAAAAAAAATAAGTGAATTTGCTTGTAATTTATTGATTAAAATATAAATTATAGAATAATAATGGGGTATATATTTTCTTTATAAATTATTAGCTATGATTATGTATATATGTAGTGTATGTGGCATAAAATTAAATTCTAACTTTTTATTTTTTTCTAAAAAAATAAATCTTTAACAAAACAACATGTATCATCAAAGGGTCATAATACAAGTGGTAGTAATTGCTTAATTATGATGGTTATTATTACAATTAAACACCTTTTTGAATATGGGGTCTGAATTTCAAATTTTTTTTAAATTTTTTATTCAAATAAATATTATTTAAAGGGGGGAAACAAACTTAATTTTAAGCCGAAATTTGAAAAAAAATTATTAAAAAACTTAAATAAATTTTTTATTCAAATAAATTATAACTCACAAATGTAAACTTAATTTGTATTAAAAATTCAAACTTTCAAAATGTCTACGTATAATACATATATATATTCCCTCCCTGTAAAGCCAGCTTCTTGATCAACATATGAAAGGGTCAGCCTAGCAAATCTAAGAAATCGCAGCAGCAAACCAGATTAGATTACAAAAACACCCTCTATCAAATCTTGAAATCCCATTTCTTGATAACTGTGAGCCGCTTTTTTTTGGGCCACCAGCTGCACTTTTGTCTCTATAAAATATCATCATTGCCAGCTTCAAATGAGTGAGCCACCACTACTTCGCTGCTTTATCTGTGACTGTTAGTGTGAGAGTAGCGGAGAAGGCAAAGAAAGAGTAAATATGGAAAAGGCATTAACAAAAGTTAGCAGCTTGAAAGTTGGGAGTTTATGGATCTCAAAGAAAGCTAAGGAAGAGCTTTCTAACATATCTGAAGACATCACTGTGAGCACTTTTTAATGTTTTGTTTTGTCTTATGAGTTGTGTTTGTTTGTTTGTTCAAATTTTATTATGTCTTGTTTTTCTTTCTTGTTCTTGTGTAATGTGTAATGTGGGTTGATTGATTGAATAAAACTGTACCCACATCACTTTTTTCTGCTAATCTTGTGTGGATCTATGTGTTTTCCTAGAAAAGGAAACAAATTGGGATTTGGATTTTTGAAATGGAGTTAAATTAAGTATTTTGGAAGTGAAGCCGCATAATTGGGTTCCTTTTTGGGTTTATTTTGTGGCTAATTTAATCTCATTGTTGGAAAATTTTAAAAGAAAAAGAAAGGGGAAAAGAGAGGAATGGGAATTGTTAATCTTACTAATTGACTTGGATAATGTTTTTATGAATTGAATTCTGAAGCCCATATTAACAGTTTAGCTAGCTACCCAGTAGGAAGGAGATTTAGAATTTCATTTATGAGTAATTGTCAAATGAAAGAGGTTCTCTTGTATATGGTCATTTTTTACTTTATTTAGAAATTATGAAGACTTTCTTGTGAATTCTACCATTTTCTGAAGGCTTTCCCGTAATTGCAGACATTTTCAAATACTGTTGAAGAGAAAGCAAAATGGATTTTCAACAAGCTGAAAGGTAAGAAATTATAATGTATTCCAAATAAAGCAAAGCAACAAGCATGCTTGAGATAATGAGTGACTGGTTATCCAGCATTTATCTATTTATGCACTTCTAATGCTAAGCGAATTCAAGATCTCAAAAAAAAAAAAAAAAAAAATCTTGAGAGAATCAGTGTCATTATTTGAAACTGGGAGCTTACTTTTGTAGTTTTTATTGTGCTTCTGCAGAAGCAAATCTTATAATTGAGTTTCAGCATATAACATGTGGCTTTTTTAACCAAGCGATCATTCTTCAATCTTCCTTGGTGAATATACTTACCCTTAAGCACTTGAATTTCGTACTTTTGTGCGCTTTTATATCATTAACATTCCACTTATAAGATGCCTTCACTGCCTTTACATTTAAGCAAAAAAGTCCCATTTTTTTCCTTTAAATTTTTTGGCCTTAAAGAATGTTCTTACCAGCTTTTTCCGTTCCATATTTCATGTGAATGATTGCAAGTAAAAATATATTTCATTTAGCTCCTAAATTTTGGCTGCTTAAACTATTAGTAACACAATTTGTTAGTGCTTCATTTCTTCAATTGAATTGAAAAGATCACATTTGGATTTTTTAATGAGGGCAAGTTTCCGAAGAATGCTTCCATCAAAAGTATGTTTTTACCAATCAAGATCAATCTTCCCTAATTTTCTTCTTTTTAAGTGAATATTTTTCGTTGAAGTTGGCTATCTGCACTCGCCTGCTTTGTGTTTTGCTACAAGCTTAATTATGCTTTCTTTCTTTATGTAGGAAAACCACTCAAAAGTTTGCCCGATCTCCTTCGAGAGTACAACTTACCACCTGGTCTCTTTCCCCAGAATATAACCTGTTATGAATTTGATGAGACAAAGACCAAGTTAATTGTGTATTTGCCATCTGCATGCGAAGTCAGCTTCAAGGACTCTTCTGTATTGAGGTATGCAACTAGAGTAAAAGCAATACTTATGAGGGGAAAGCTCACAGCTATAGAGGGAATGAAGACGAAGGTCCTTGTATGGGTTAAGGTCACAAGTGTGGCAGTTGAGGGCTACAAGTCTGATAAGGTGTGGTTTACGGCTGGAGTCAAGAAGTCCAGGCCTAGAACTGCATATGATGTGCCACAAGCTGCTGTTAGAGTAGATGAATTTTGAGTTAAGGATATCTTCATCTATGAATGATGAAAAAATAGTAGTAATTTTTTTTGACAGATTAAGCATAAAATCATGTTTTTTTTTTTTCCTTCCCATTGGTGATATGAAATGTCCTGTTATGGATATAAAATTCAAAATTTCTAATTGCCTCTGCAGTAACTTAGAATGTGGAACTTACTTTTTTTAAACTGACTTAAAATGTGGAACTTGAGCATGCAATTGGTTGGAGATTTTACGAACTCCATTGATGGAGATTTTTTTTTTCTTTTCTGGTATATGGTAGAAGAATTTTAAACAGGTATTTATGGATGTATTTATAGAAGATGAAGAATTCTGAATAAATAGCCTATGATGGATGAGCCTGGTATATTTGCATTGTAACACATGAAATTAAGTATGATATTGTAATGGTAGATAAATGTTTATTCCATTCTTGAAAAGCCTCGTTTGCCTCTACATTATGCTAGTACAGTTATCAATTGCACTTACAATATTTTCTAATGATGAAATGTTGCTAGTGTAAAAAATTGGTTGAAAGAAGATTATTAAAAAATAAATAAATAGAAGCCCTTAATAGAACACAATTCCTCATTAGGGCTACCGTAACCAAATCAGGAATTTTTTCATGTTACACATAAAATTAGGAACTTTGGAACAGGCTACGCCAACCAAATCATTCCATGATTTACATCACTGTTAATATCAGTATGGATCCTCCACAATTTCAACAAGTTAACATGAGCTTCCATCTTTATTTTTTTCCCCTATTGATAAAAAGTCCAATCACCACGACCGAATTGATTATCATCAAACAAAAGGATATTAGATTACCTAGTATAAAAGATTTCAAAATCATCAAAAACCTCCCTTATTCTTTTCTATTGCAATTAAATCAGAAAATTTTCATGTGTTAAATATTAAATGTTATTACAAATATAAAAAATATATCAGCTCTGTAAAAAAATTGCATTCGATGATTGTGTGTCAATGGATGTTCCTACCTTTTCTCACCTTCCTATCAAATCAAGGTGAAATTACACCCTATCCCTTAACTATCTCATATATTGATATAACATTGTCAATACTCAACAGGAAAATGATGCACCATTCTAGGAGATCTGACCGTCTGTTTTGGATAACCTCTTGAAGGAAATGAATGTTGTGCTGCAACACAGTGGGGAGAGAAAGTGGTTACATTTAATCTGAGAAGAGATTCTCACAGTAATTAACTAATATATTATATTACCGCAACAAATCATAAAAAATATGCAATCTTTGCCTAGAAATATTATCATCGATGCTGTAGTTCTAGTGGTGGTTGTTCTAAAGACACAAAGAGACAAGCCAAAATACATCAACTATCAACTTCAGCAAGCTCACTGTAGAGTGTTTTGAATGGGTTGTGCATATTGTTTATAAAGAAACACCAGTTCGCAATATAAATTTACAAGTTTATGAGAGCAGAGAGATACCTCTACAAATTTTAATTTGAAATCCAAATTCCCAAACCGTTGAGTAACCTCATACTCCTCTCTAAGGTACTCGTATATTTGAGCATATTTTGCATCTCTCCAAGCAATTTCAGATCTGGACAGTGAAAAAAATAAAGCTGGCATTAGGAACCTTATCGACCCATAAATTCATCTTTTTTTAAGCATGGTTTGATTCAATACTATAACAAGCTCAATTTGTATGCGCATACACACACACACACACACACACACACACACACACACACACACACAACAGAAGCCTGGGCTTGCAGCTGAAACTGACACACCAGGATCAGTAGTTAACAAGTTGTAAGTAAGCTCAACAGGAGCTGACAAGAAATTTCATGGAACTGAACAGAAGTAAAGAACATTTACAGTTAACATGCCCTAAGGCAGAATCGCTGTTATGAAAAATCAAATGAATCCCGTATGAAATGTATATTCCAACGATGCAGCGTAATTTTCCTATGAGAGAGAGAGAGAGAGAGAGAGAGAGAGAGGGGAGCGAGGGAAGAAAAAAAGAAGTTGGATTTGGATGAAAAACCAACCATAACCCAAAGGCCCAGACAAAGAAGAATACATTTGAAAATTAAGAATAACAATAAATTGATCCAGACGTAATATCCCGTACTCTATAAATTGATCTGGAATTTATTTGGCACATGCCACCTAAAAGTGCCCACTGAAAAACACAGGGTAATAATATCCACCAAATGCTTGACAAATACTTCTTACTGAATTTGAATTGTTTTCTCAACCATGCAAGGTCTATGCCTAGATGATAAGTTACATCATACAGCATGCAGATGAAAATTTTGGGACTTATGCCACACAACAACCAGCAAGCAATAGCAACAATGGAGTTACCTCTCAAAAAGCCCAACTTTGAGAATCACATCAGCTAGATTTGAATTTGCCTTTCCAACAAGTTGAATGAGCTTCTTCCTATCCATAGTGAAAGTTCCAGTTTTCTCCATTGCACGATTTATGCGGGCAAACTCTTCAACCATTCCATCAACCTGCATAGCATGGGTGCACATGTGCATGAGAGAGAGAAATTAAGTTTTCAAACCCTCATCAAAACTACCTTGCATAATAACATCCAAACCAACTATTTTTCCATGGCAAGATTACTAGCATTGTAAAAGTTGATTACTTACATTGAAATGATTAAAGCATAAAAAAATTAAACACTAAATTGTGTTACAAACAAAAAAATACATTCTTCCGTGACATACTTACAAAATTATATTACTAATAAATTGTCAAATTTCTGCAGAGATATTACAGTTATTACCTGTGATACAAAATAGTCCAAAGCAATGCTTTGCCCAAGTACACTTCCAATAATGCGAATGCTATCATTATCCAAAGTTCTAAGAACTATATAGTCTAGCCCTCCCTGCATATCCTCAACCAGAAGTGGTTTCTCTTTTATGGCATAATCTGGCACAAGGAGACACCGACAGCCAAGCAGAAAATTTAGAAAATTTATCATACTTTGTAAAGATTATAGAAAAGAACTGAGTCAGAATACAACAGGTTGTGGAACCAATCCAGCAAATCCAGAACTTAATGTCACACAAACAGAAGTGTGGGCTTGTTATATTAGAATACAGTGTAGGGAGACAAAGGTGAATAGAAAACAATAATCATATCATATTTAGCATGTCAATACAAATGAACTTTCCTGCTTCAAATGTAAGAAAAAATGAAATTTTCTCAAAGAAACTTACCATCTTTCCTCATCTCTGGAAGCAATCCAGAAGCATGTCTTCTTACTATCTCTAGGTAACTTTCAACTTCATGATCTTCAATATTAAATAGAACAGCAGAACCATATTGGAATACAACCATATATCGACAGCTGATATAATCTTTGACTCCAAGTGCCTGAATCAAGGGCACATATTATTAACATGATCATTAAAATTAATCATGTTGAAAGGCATACTTATGATTTTAGAAGGTTTCTCTCTCTCTCTCTCTCTCTCTATATATATATATATATATATAGGATACAATCTCAAATTAAATTTGTTTATAACATCCTTCCTACCAAGGCAATGATGCCATGTGCCATAAAAACACAACTAAATGACAGCAGAAATTTTATTCTGTAAGTGCAATAAACCTCAATACTACAGTCAGAAGAACTTTTTTTTTGTTTTGTTTTTTTTTTCACTCACTGTAATTTCTGAAGGAAAACCGCAAAATCTGAGGGCAATATAATTTGTTGAACGAGAGATGGGAGGAACAACATTGCTTAAATTTTCTGCTTGCATGCTCTTCAAATCAATACTGCCAAAACCATGAATCTGAGAAAACCAAATCATCAAAAGAAAAAAAAAATCCCAGGAAAGGAGATAGGAGAAGGGGAAAGAGAAAGCACAGAGAGGCAAGCACACGCATTAAGGACAAGAAACCGACAAATGGATAACTAACATAACTATACTAAAGGTATGTTTGGTAGGATGTAATGAAATGTAATACAATAAAATTCATTTTTAGTAGAATGTTCACGCTCGAAATATATTTAATTATATTATATTAAATTTCATTAAGTCCCACAAAATGCAGCCTAAGTATCTCCAAAATAACTGATCCAAGCACTAAAAATAATTCCTAAAACCACTGATAGAAATGCAATCTACATCTCTAGAATTAACTTCAAAGAAAAGTTTCTTTAATGAGATAAACTATGTTTCAAGTAGGATATTTGCATAAGTTCATTAAGTTTCAATTTAAGAGGAATCTATAACTCATTAAGAAAGAATGTCAACAATTCTGCATTTACTCTCTTCCTCATTTTCATATGGATTGGTGTTCTATAGATTCAAACCCAAGTGCTGTCCTAGGCAGTCAGACACTTAAAATTGCATAACCCATTCATCCCTTAGAGTAAATCCTATAAATCCCAAAAATTGGAACCTAAATAAGTTTGAGGTCAACAAGACTAAGAAAACAGAAGATTATATCGCACAAAAACACAAAATAAAGCAAAACCCAATTCAGCAAATAGACCTGGTACAAAGAAAGTATGCTTTAACAGGAATTTTTCCAATCTCTTCGACTTCCTTAGGTCCCAGAACGTAATTAGGAGCCAAATCATGAGATCCATATTCAAAATCATTGCTATAAACCGAAACCCGAGATGAAATTGCAGAAAATGACCTGAAACTGGAGATATGAACGCTAGTTAGAGGGTATGGGAGATGGTAAGTTTTTGGCGGACATAGGTTAGAGGAAACAGATTTGGAGGTTTTTCTGGGTATGTGATTGAGGAGAAGAGCAGCAGTAGCACGCCATCTACCCATTCACCTGGTGGTAAATTTATTTATTTATTGTGTGTATAATAATTTTATAGAGAGTGGGTCATTGTCTTCTTGTCGGATTTGGAGGCAGTGTTTTCTCTCATAGATAGCCAGCCCCTTCTGTGATTGATTCATGCTTTCTCCTGTTTTTGTCTTCGCCACCGCCATCCACCATTTTTAGGGATTTTTACTGATTTAGGTATTTTTTATAAAATATTTCTTAATTCAGATTGTTTTTAATTAAAATTCTAAATTTAAATTAGTTGTAAAAATATTTTTAAATTTAAGTTATTTTTAAAAAAGAAAAAATTACTGTCTAATAGTGAAGAGAATTGACTGTTCTAAACTGAGCGGCCTGTACTAGCCCACCCCTTTGACCAGCGATCAAGGCTAGCCATTCCCATTCATGCAAAAAATTTATGCGGGGACGGGACCAAGCATTACACCCTCCTCTTTTTTTTTTTTTTTTTTCAATTCTCAATTTTTAAATTCTTCAATCTACTTTTTTATTTGCCAATTATAAAAAATTTTGTTGGAAATTAAGGTTAGATTTGTTAATGAATTTTATTAATATATTAATTCTATTTAGTTAAGTAAGTTTATAATTTTTCATGTTAATGTTTTTCTTGAAACAAATAATATTAAACATGTTGTTAATAATAAATTATAGAACATGTACAATAATTTGTATGTTTTTATTACATTACTATTATTTTTAGTGAATATATATATATATATATATATATATATATATAATTTTTATATGATATTAATTCATATCTATGATAAAATGTTATAAGTAATATTATTAATAACTACGAAAAATAATACTATTTGTTATAAGTAATAAAATTTCACTCAAACCATAGTAATTAACAATTATATTTTATTAATAACAATAAAATGATGTTGATTTATTATTATTATTGAATTAAAAATAACTATATTTCAAGTTCATTCATATTTATATTTACTTTTATATTCATGAAATATCACCAATAAAAAAATATTTTTTAAAAAAAATTAGTATTTAAAATTAAATTATGATTAATATATAATAAAATTAAATTATTATTTTAAATATTATTAATATAAATTTAAACATAATTAATAATTATCATATATAACATAATAAATTAATTATAATTTTATAATATATAATAATTAATAGTGTAATTAAAATATTAGAAATTTATTATATACAATAAATATAATATTATTAATAATAATTATCATAAATTAAATAAATTCAAAGTCATTAAAATAAATAAAGAAAATAAAATTAAAAAATTCATTTAAAAAAAATCAAAGTAAAAAAGGAAAAAAAAAAGACAAGGAAAAAAATGCATGTGTGGACCAGTGGCCATAATGTACTCTAGCTTTTGGTTCTACTAGCAGCCAGACTTCCACTAGCTGCCAGGGTTAGGTTGCTGGCCCCACCAACGGTCAAACCTTAATTTGCCAGCTTAGCAAATTTCAATCTAAATTAGGAAATAATTTTAAAAACAACCTAAAATGATAATTATTTTAAAAAATAACCTAAAAAATAAATTATTTTATAAGAAAAACCAAAAATGGCAAAAAGCTTCCATTTATAGGCATCTATTTTTTATTAATATTTTAATTATAATTTATAATATTTTAAAAATCGGATCAGACTAGTCGGTTCAATCGGTTGAATTGGAATCCCTAGCGAGTTTGATTTGGTTCAATTAAAAATCAAATTTTCAGTTCAACTGCCTTTTGACCAGTTTTGATCAGTTTTTTATCGATTTTGACTAGTTGAATCTCTATCAATTGAAATTAATCAAAAAATTAAGAAAAAAGAAAAATAAGAGGATTTTATTTAGCTGGTCGGACCACCAGTTCAACCGATCGCACCGATTAAATCGCAAACGGGTAACTTGACCGGTTCGATCACTGGTCTGATTTTTAAAACACTAAGTTTATTTATTGGAAATTTTTTTTAAATTTATTTTAACCTCTTTTTAATTTATATTAAATTTAAATATTACTTTTTGATGTTTTAAAAAAAATATATGAATCAAAATTTTATATATGAATTGAAAAATTAAATGATATGAAAAATTGATGAAATAATTTTATATAAACTTATTCTTTTAAAGAATGTGATAAAAAAATTAAATCACTTTTGGATTAACTTTATTATATAATAATCAAATTAAGTTTAACTTCTTAATTAAACTTTTATTAATCAAATTGAGTTTTATTGATAAGTTATTTAAGAATGTACGAGATAAGAATCCCTTGAATTTTAATTTTATAATTTATTATTATCATTTTATCATTATGAATTTATTAGGTATTGTTTGATGTGATATAAACAGCGTAAAAAAGTAATACTATACGAAAAGTAAATAATATTAACTTATTTATTTTTATTATTACTCTACTTTCTGAAAAATATAGATTGTTTATTTCTTTATATTTGAGAAATTACGTATGAAAAAATAATTAAATTACATTTCAAGGAGTAAATCATTTATATCACATAAATCATTTATATCAAATCTTAAGCTCTCTTATAAAAAACCAAACATTTATTAATTAACAATTCCTTGGATATATAAAATTGCTTAATTAAGCTGCAGTGTTAATAAATAATACTATGTTTTACTAAAAAAAAATGTTTTATACATATGATTTTAGTTAAATTTAATAATCTCAAATGTTTAATTAACTTATGGGATATGTGTTATTTAAAATTTAACTTTCATATATTTAATAAGCTTTATTTAATATGATTGCAAATATCATTATTTATGATATTTTATTTCTTAAAATATTATCACTTTTTATTCTATTTATTAATCTATCATGCCAAACATAATATTACAAAATTAAAATTACTTAATATTATAAATTAATTTTTTTGTAATAAAAATGATTTAATATAAGTAATCTTATAGTTTAACTAAATCTACGATTCAAACTAATTTTAAAAATTATGAATCCGTAAACTAAATGGATTATAAATTCTAATTTAATTTAGTTGTTCATAGCCGTTGTCAGCTAATTGATTGTTATTAATTATTTAATAAAATTATAATTAATTGTTAGTGTTAATATATTTAATTGCTATGAACTACCTTAAATTTTAATGATATTTTATCACAATAACTAGTTTTTGAGTTCAAAACATACAAATTTTAGTTTTTAACCTGAAAGTTAGCTCTTAATTATAAATTTATAAAATTAGTGGTTGGAAATATAACTACTGATTTTTATTTTATATATATATATAAACAAAAAAAAAAAAAAGGTTACATAAGAAAGTATAAAGCAGAAAAAAAAAACGAAACTATTTTCTAATGAACGAACATAACCCCAGAGGCATTTGTGGAAAGAGATATGAGCATATTAGACGGAGGAGAATCCCATATAAGCAAAGAATACTCTTGACATGCTCCACATTCAGATAAAAATAAAGCTTAAGAACCTCTTGGAAATCAGTCACTAAAATGATATTACGATTATCCTTTCTCCTGTGCAAGATTAACGCCTTGACGAATACCTCATAATTCAGCAGCCATATTAATATAAAAGCCATTGTCACATGAAAATCCCACAAATCATTGGCCTTTATGATCCTATACGGGTGTAATCAAGCAAGTCTCAACCCAAACTTTAATTTGTTCATGTTGGACACAATATTTATTTTTCGAGTTCGAACTTAGACTTAAATTTGAAAATCATGTTTAAATTCGATTTGTTTAAACTTAATTTGAACTCGACTCATTAATAAATTATAATCGAGTTAAATACCCAATTAAATTTGATTTATTTTAAAACTTATTAAAGTATTCAACTTTCTAAAAAACAAAAGCTTCTAATTAGTAAAAAATTCAATCATAAAATTGAGCATTACAAAGATATTAATTAATAAAAAATATTTTTAAAGATTATAATATTAGATTATATAATAAAGAAAATATTATATTATATTAATTATGAGTATATATATTCAAGTCAATTTGAATTACCAAAAAATTTATAAAAGTACTAAAATATATTTTTTGAAATACTAAAATTATTAAGTTAATAATAATAACAATGATAATCAAGTTGTTATCGAACCTATTAATCAAATTGTTCGCAAACTTATAATTAAACTGCCCATAAGTTTAATCGAACTGATCTTAACTTTACTAAATTTTAGCTTGTTTATTTATCGAACCTTAAAGTTAATTTAAATTTGACTTATTTATAAAACGAACCGAACGTAAACGAGTTTTTATTGAGCCGAATACCAAATTGCTTGCGAACGGCTTAATTCATTTATACCCTATATCTCAAATTAGGCCACCAACACCAGCAGTCCCTGGATTTTGCCGAACGAAACATTTGGAGGAGGTGGACGCCAATGAGTAAAACGAATAGGATTCTGATAATGCAAAGATTTAACAAAAGCATTTTTCACAAGCATGAACAGGATATTTAATTTTTTGCACCTGCTAGGAAATTAGGACAATTTTTTCAATCCAATCCCTTATATTAGCAGAGAAAAGGATCAATAAATAATTCCCTGACTTAATACTCCATTTATTTTAAAAAGATTGTCCACTATTATTTTTTATCTTTATTAATTTAAATGTATGTATTCTCAAAATTAATAATAAATATAGTAATAAATGAGTATATGCAATGATATAAGTGAAAAAATATAATAAAATTTATGAGTTGATAAGCAATTAATGATATTTTTTTAAATTGTGTGAAAAAAGAAAGTGGACAACTTTTTTAGGACAGAAAAAATATATTACTTTATCCATTCTAAAAAAAAAGCCATTAAAAAAAATCATCATTTTTAAGGTAGTAATAATTTTATCATAAGTTGTCAAAAAGACCCCTATTAATTGGAGTATAAATTAGAAAAATATCTCTCGTACTTGGAAAATAGAAAGGTAAATTAACCATTTTACCATTTTTTTTATTTAATTGTTAAATGATCACTTATTTATAAAAAAAATTAACTTTTTAATGACCACTTTTTCATAATAGAGAGAGCATATATTAAGCATTTAATGATGTATTAATTATAATTTAAACTACATAAAAAGTGAGTACAAACTAAAAATTTTATGAGTAACGCTCTTTGGATCAATTTGATTTAGATCAAATGCATTTAATGCATTCATTCAATATGTTAAAAGACACATATAACCTTTATATGTACTCAAAGTAAACAATAAATTTAGTTTTATAAATTTTCAAACCAATACATTGAAACTTGATGTGTATTAATGTAGACGATAATTATTTTATTATAAAATAAAAAATCTTAAAGTTAAATTAGTTTTTGACTGATTATATCTTTATATTTTTAATAAATATATTGGGATAAATTGAAAATAAAGAAAACCTTTTCATAACTAATTTGAAAAAATTATTTAATTATTTTTAGAATTTTTTGTTAATACATGTGCAATTAAATTAAATTATATATTAAAATAATTTTTAATGGCATGTATTTATTAATTAAAAATAGTTGCAAAAAAATTTCAGAGATTCACAAAATTAATTGCAAGGGATCTTGCAGTGTTATGCAATCAAATTAACTATTTTAGTAAATTAATAATTAATTTAATGATGAAAAATTATTTAATTATCATATTATTATTATATAATATGATAATTAAAATTAAAATTTAAGTATTAATTTATTGGACTTTAGTTAATCTATTACTGATAGTGTCATTATCATATAATTATTATATAATATGAAAATTACACAATAAATTTTAGTATTATATAATTGAACTTTGATTAACATTAAATGATCATCAATAAAGCCAGATGATATTCTATATTAATTAAATTTTCATTTTTCAACAATTGAATTTTTATTCAATTAAACTAGTAGTAATAGTACTATATTATATTCTATGTTAATTAAGTTCATAAATTTTATTAATTAGATTTCGATTCAATCAAACTAATAGTACATATTATATTATATGTAATCAAGTCTCAGATTTTGTTCAATTAGATTTTGATTCAATAAAATTAATCATAATAATGCCACAATATATTATATGTTAATCAAATCACAATTTTTCATCAATTGGACTTTAATTAATATTTCATACATTATCAAATATTATATTTTTATCAATTGAACTTTAATTAAAATTAAACTTAAATAAATGGTATACATTATGATTATACTAAAATTTTTTATTAATCAAATAAATTGTGATTATGCTAAACTTATAGTAATTTTGCTACATCATGGTCCATACTAACTATATTTAAATTTTTATTATATTGCATCAATTATATTTTGATTAAACTGAACTTATATTAATAATACTACTACATAGTTTTTATTAAATCAAACTATTTTTCACATTTTTTAACTTTATTTATTTTGATGAAGTAAAATTTTTTGCTCTTGTTATTGATTTCCAATAGAAATTAAATAACATAATTGTTTTTTTCTCTTTTTCTTAATTTTCATTTAGAGATGAAGTAATTTTTTTTTTTTATCTATAGTTCTTTATTTCCATTAAAAATTGTTATTCATATTAGATTGTTCAATGATATTTTATTTTTAACCAATTTACATAATTTGAAAATTTCAAAATATTTTAATGAAGAAATAGATTATAATTATTTATTAATATAAATTGTAAGTTTCAAAGTCTTTTATTGAGAAAAGAGACTAAAATTTAATTAAAATATGAAAATATTAATTTTTTATCTAAAGATATTATAGGCAAATTTTTTTACTATAATATTGAAATGACAATAATATCTTTCATTAAATGATGAAAATGTCTAATATACCTCTATTGATCCGGATCAAATTGATCCAAGAAGTATTATTGAAATTTTATATTGCTTTATTTTTATAGGATGAGATTTTTAGTTAATAATTTATTTCTTCTATAATTTCATGGGAGACAGGAGCCAAAACCTAAGTTACCTAACCAAAGTTAACGACGCCGTTTTTATACTTTCCAGTTGCGAATATCACTACTGTGCTGTTTCGTGAAGATGCCGCCTGAGCAGCAGGAAGTGCGACTCTGCTAGTATACAGACAGAGAGCGAGCAAATCGAAAATGGCGATATCGGGAGATCTAAGGGTCTCTGCAACACTGGCTTCTTACCACAAACACCCTCTTCGAAGCTCTTTGCCTACTTCAAATTCAAAGGTCCTCTTCTCTTTCACCCTTTTTCGGTACCTCTATACACGTGCATTTACAATTGCTTCTTCTTTGATATTGTTCTCGTGTATTTCTTATTGTTTTATGTCCTTAAACCCATTTTTATCTTCTTGGTTAGTGAGAAAAAAGGAAAATTAAAAAAAAAAAAGGGGAAAAACTCGGGATCTCGGTTAATGGGTGACTGTATTTCTGTAATGAAATTGATTATGTGTTTGTATCAGTGTTTAATTGGTTATGCTGATTGATCAATTATTTTTGTATTTTTGTAATTTGATTTGCTGTTTTGGGTTGATATTTAACCTATAAAATTTGATGTTTATGTGATTTTTTGCGTGTGCCTCTGTTGCTATGGGTTTGACAGGAGCTTAGGGGTAGAATGGTAGAATTTGTTCAAATTGAACATGTCTACGTCTATTTCTTGGTTTGATAAATGCAAATTCAGAGCTAGGGTTATATAGTATCCGGGTTAAGTATAGTGTTTTAAGGTAAGAGTTATAGAGGAACTAGGATGTTGTCAAAGACAATGGAAAAAAATGGTGGTCACTGGTCAGAAAAGTTGCTCATGATAAATTATTTGGTACATTTTTTGATACACTCCTGATACGGATTAGAATGAAGCTTGGTAAATTTCTTTGTATAAAAGGCCTTTTGAATATTAAAAGTTCCCTGTAAATGCTCTAATGTCATGCCCAATTTGGAAGAAATATTCATCCTTTGATGTGAATCTCACGAGTTAAATTTACCTTGGTCAGTGGAGCTGAGTGGGATTTTGCCATTAGTTGCAAAGCTAGGGTCTCTTTCTCGGTTGGGGCTGGTGGTGATGATATGGGTGCTCCTAGTTGCTCTAATTAACTTTAAGGAGACAAATTATAAGGCTTAGCTTCTTTTCATTCTGTTGTTTCCTTTCCTGCATATCATTATCATGGGAGCTCCTTTGGTGATATTGGCTTGATTGCCTAGTCATTTCATTTTGTTGGAACTTTCAGTGTGAAGTGCCAAATTCTCCAATGAGTTTATTCAGGAAAATAATGTATCAAACTAATTGTTACCATTCCCTCCTCCTCTCTTCCACTTTCTTCTGGAAGTTGAAAGTGTGCACTTTGCAAGTGTGTCGTGTGGTTAACAAATTAATTATAAGTAAATGACAACTATAGGGCCATTTTTTTCTTTGCCATGCTTGTAAGTTAAACATATGAAATAGCAGTAGTAGCTCACTGATACTAGGTTTAGCCGTGTTAATGTCAATTGTGATGGAATTAGTGGTGTTGGAAGGTGAAGTGGGAAATGGATGAGTGATAATGGTGGTGGGATTTGATTTTTTCCAGGTGCTAAGGGATGGCGTTCACTGTAATCAGTGAAGCAGTAGCACTGCAGTTGAAGGAGCAACGTGGATAAAGTGGGTTGCCTGTGCTATTGGAACAAAATTACCTGGTGGTAATAGTTAGTCTTATGGTTACAGGTGAAGCACCTATGAGAATGATGTTCCAGAGAAAAACACTTGGCTAATTAAATTGTATAGAAATTATGACATTTTCAATGAAAGACTTGAAACCTAGTTTAGCAAACAGCTTACTTTTGATTGTTTGATTTGATCGTAGTTATTCAATATTGAAGGATTGTGAGAAGATTCCACATATTGCTGTTTGTTTGAGAAAGTAATGCCAACATGTCTCACTATTGGTTACATATGTCATAATATATAGGTAGAGTTCATTGGTTTCCCTGGTGGAGGATCTGGCACTTCTCCAAACACACACAAATGGCCTGGCATCACTCTTGATAGATGTAAAATGCATAATCACTCTCGACAATTTTCTGGGATTACTAGAGATTATCAGTTGTCTTCAGCCTCAATTAGTGAAGAAGCTGAAAGCTTCCTCCTAAATGCTATAAACATGAGCTTCTTTGAGCGTTTAAACCTTGCATGGAAGATAGTATTCCCATCACCAGCACGAAGAAAGAGCTCAAATGCGAGGATTGCCAAACAGCGGTTGAAGATGATTCTTTTCTCTGACAGATGTGCAGTTAGTGATGAAGCAAAACGGAAAATTGTAAACAACATCGTGCATGCTCTATCAGAATTTGTGGAGATAGAATCACAGGATAAAGTCCAGCTGAGTGTCACTACTGATACTGATCTTGGGACTGTATACTCGGTCACAGTGCCTGTACGACGGGTGAGGCCAGAATATCAGGATGCAGAAGAGATTGGATCAATAACAAACATCGAGTACAAAGACACTGGAGAAGATTCTGGTTCTGTTGATGTCCGGTTTGACTTCTTCATCCCAGATGAAAGAACCCGGTGATTTCCCAAGGCTTAAAACAAAAGAAAGTGTTGGCAACCATCAAAATGTTCAACTTTTCCATGTTTTGATCTTTACCTAGGGAGATAAGTTTATGCTTCTGTGTTTATATATATAAAAATATGAGATTCCTGGTATTCGATCGAAGATTTTCCTCTTTGAATTTGTAGTTGATCTCTAGTAGTTTAGGTGCACGTCTAAATGCATCTTCCAACCGTTTTGCATTAATGTGTACTGTTTGTGTGTTTTTGAAGCGTGATTTGAATCCTCCACTATTTTCTTAGTTGCTGATTGACTAATATTCTGAAATTTGGATTTGCGACTTTAGTTATGTGCGGGTCTTCGTGAAAATCAAAGCTCGAGGATTGATTTCAGGATTCATCACAAACATCAGAGAATTGTGATATGTACAAAACATGCGGTCAAGGATTCAGGGTTGAAATTTATGTGGGATAGAACATTATATAATAATAATTTGAAAAAAAAATAATATTAAGAGATTAGTTATTTCTTTAAACATATATTTATTGATTTGGTCCATTCATTAACTAGGTTTCTTCTTCTTTTCAAGAGATATTTTCATAAAATAAATATAAAATAATTCTTGTCTTAATGAGATTCCAACTAAGGGCCTCATTGACCCAAGGTCTCAAGCGTACCATCATTGGCAACTAGATTTGTTGTTTAATGGGTTGAATTAATTTATATCAATTAATTTTAATTTTAATTTTTTTGATAATTATTTAAATTTTAACTTTAATTTCTATAACTATTATTATAAAAATAATTATGAATTGATTTAAGTTTATTATCTTTAGATTATAATTTTTATCTTTATTCTTGAGTTTGGAAGATACCATTACTATTCAAGAAAATAAATTACATAGTTAATCATAAATAAAATATAAAATTCTATAAATCGTACACTATGTTTTTAAATCTAACTCGAAATATTACAAAAATGATTATATTGACATATCAATTTATTCGGCATAACAATAGTAAGCACACTCTGTTCGATGGTTATATCATACCATAACTTAACTTGTATGTCTTTAAATTAGCCTGATCGCATAATTATATTAGATCTATTATTCTCATTGAAATCTTCAATATCAATTCAATATAGGAATAATAATAACTCCAAAATTGAAAAACAAATACTTTTACAAGAGAAGAACAAACAACTCCAATAGAAGAGAATAATATAAAAAAAAAATTATACTAATAAAACTGCAAAAAGTATATTTAGATTTATTAAAACAAAAACAATTATGAAAAAGTGAAATTATGGAAGTATATATATATATATATATATATATATATATATATATATATATATATATATATATATATATATATATATATCAAATTGATTTTATCAATCAATTTCTATTTGTTAAATAAAAGTTAAATACGAAATCATTAAACTAATTCTATTTTTTTAAAAGAAAAAATTGTGCTAATATTTATGTGGGCATGGAACCCAGTTTAGTACAACAAATGAGACACGTAAGAAAAGCCCAACAATAATAGCAGAAGCAGAAACATTACCAAGAGTCTCAATATAATTACCAATTATAAGGTTTTTAAATGCGGGCTGAAATTTCAAAACAAACAATGCCCAAAAGCTTAAAAAAAGTTGAATTTCACATGTACCCCTAGGTTGTATTTGGTTGTCACCTAAAGATTGGACATGATAGTACTAAAATAATTAATCTAGCATTTAACAAGTTTTGAGTATCCTAAAAATTAAATAAAAATTAAATTTTGTCCAATCCCGTCACTCAATTTGAGTCATTTATATATAGGAATGACAAGTTTATCCCTCATTGAAAATTAAAATTTAGCACTCAATTTCTAAAATTATTCTCATATAAATACAAACTTTTTTTTTTGTTTTATTTCATTTTTAATTTTTTTTATGAATTTTTTTTTATAATAGTTATGTAAAATGAATTTTTTTTTTCTAAATAACTTTTTGTAATGCTCAGCTATTAAATATAAAATGAAAATATTTTTTAATAGACTTGCAAAATTCATATTTCTAAAATATCTTAAATCAAATAATAGAATAAATATGTATATTTCATTTTTTATTTTTTATTTAATGAGTATTAATCAATTTTTTATTTTTATATTTTATTTCTAATTTCTTATAATTATTTATATTTTATTTAAAAATATTATGTTTGATAATAAATATTTGATATTTTTATAATTTAATGTGTTTGTTCATTAAATAGTATATATAAATATCTAATACATTAAAATATTTTGATTTTTAGCATTTTTAAATATTTATTAAACTGATTTGTTATTAAAAATTTAAATATTTAGTTCATAAGAACATTATTGTCATCTTTATAATATGTCAATTCCTAATTTCAATTGTTCCAAATAATAAATATGATAAAATTTTATTATGTCTTGTTTTTTTATGTTCTGTTTTATCTAATTTTTGTTGTTCTGTCATGTCAATCAAACACAATCCTGATTCATTTTCTCTCTTCTAAAAGTCTTCATCAATACCTTCACCATTACCACCATTAGAGATCAAGAGTGAAATGATACCACTGCTATAATGGAATATGTTTCTAGATTGTCCCTAAGAGTCTTGCACCAATAAGCTTCAACATAAACCCATCATTGCCTAAGAAAATAAGGCGCATGGTTTACTTGACAATGATCAAAATCTCATATTCTAAATAACTGTTACTAATAGAGAATCCATACGCTGTCAAATGCCATGAATTTTAACATATAAAGCAAATCAAAATACAAAAATGCAAATCTTGAGATCTCAAAGCTTGAATTAGCCAATTTTCTCCTCTTCCACCAACCATCATATCCAAACAGCAGATAGACTAACATTATTTAATAGAAAAATCAGACAAAGCTAGAGATCAAAATGGTAATACCGCCATAGTATAATCAGCTGCAAAACTCAAAAAGCCTAATTAGAATGGGAGGCCAAAAATAGTAGCAAAAATCAATTTGTTAAAATATATAGGCAAACAAGCAAAGAAGAGGAATGGAAAGGGATGAATATCGTCTATCTCTTTTGGTGCTTGGAGCCACCAATGAAACCTCCAAATAGAACACTAAATCTAAAAGCATAAGGGTTTAGAGAGAGAGAGTATTAAAGAAGAAGTTTTTGGGAATGAACTATAAAATTATTAAACTAATTCAAATTCAAATTGATCCATTTGATTAATGCTCTTTGTTTTTGAGTTATTTTTACTATTTCCGATTGGTTATTGGCATAGGAAAGATTGAAAGCAAAAGACGTAAAATGGTTCCATTATTTTAATTATTACCATTTACTATCCACAGTTAAACTATAAAAAAGTCCAAATTGGGCAACTTGTAATCTTCAAAAATATTTCCTCTGTTATAAATAAAATGGAGAAAAACATGAACAAAGAATATAGAGAAGAGAATAGTTTTTCTAGTTATTCTATTTAATAGTATTAAGCCCTTTATATAGAGTACAGAAGGGAAATAAATAGGAAGCTTTTCTAATAAGGAAAATACAACCAATACTAATATGGAAACTAGAGTATTCACATATATGGAAAGACATCAATCAAATCCTATAATATATCATAACACTCCTCCTTGATATCTTTTACAAAGAATATGCCTCGTTAAAACCTTTACTAAGAAAAAAAAAATCCTGTGGGAAAAAAATCTTAGTGAAAGAAAAAGAGTACATTATTCTTGTAGAGATTTGCGCCATAACACTGCCTCGTTAAAAACCTTGCTAGGAAAACTCAATGGGACAAAACCTAAGCTAAGGGAAAAAGAGTACAGTGTATTAAAATCTCCCCCTCATGAATATATGATTTTGTCAAAGATCTCTTAGTCGACGCATACCAATTTTGTTAACCAACTTCTCAAAAATGGTTGTAGGGAGTGATTTAGTAAACAAGTCTGCCAGATTATCAATTGATCGAATTTGATGAACATCCAAAACTCCTTGCTTCTGAAGCTCATGTGTAAAAAAGAACTTTGGCGAAATATGCTTGGTTCTATCTCTTTTGATATATCCTCCTTTGAGTTGTGCTATGCAAGCAGCATTATCTTCATATAATACTGTTGGACTTCCTTTGTCAAGTTTAAGATCACATGTTTCCTTGATATGATGGACCATAGATCTCAACCATACACATTCTCTACTAGCCTCATGTATTGCCAATATTTCAAAATGATTTGATGATGTGACAGTTAAAGTTTGTTTAGTAGAGCGCCAAGAAATGGCAGTGCCACCATATGTAAACAAGTAACCCGTTTGTGATCTAGCTTTATGTGGATCAGATAAATATCCAGCATCAGCATATCCAATTAATTCTGACTTCGAGTCACGTGGATAAAATAAGCCCATATCTGATGTTCCACGTAAATAACGGAATACTTGTTTCACACCATTCCAATGTCTTCGAGTGGGTGAAGAACTATATCTTGCTAGCAAACTTACAGAGAATGCTATATCAGGTCTTGTATAATTAGCAAGATATATTAGTGCACTAATTGCACTAAGATATGGTACTTCTGGACGAAGTATTTCTTCACTATCTTCTCGAGGACGAAACAGATCCTTTTTCACATCAAGGGATCGAACCATCATAGGAGAACTCATTGGATGGGATTTATCCATAGTGAAACGTTTTAATATCTTTTCGATATAAGTTGACTGATGAATGAAAATCCCTTTAGATAAATTTTCGATTTGTAAGCCGAGACAAAATTTTGTTTGTCCCAAATCTTTCATTTCAAATTTATTTTTCAAATAATTTACTGTCTCAGTCATCTCTTCAGAAGTCCCAATGATGTTTAAATCATCAACATACACAGCAATTATAGCAAAACCAGATTTTGTTTTCTTGATAAAGACACATGGACAAATTGTATTATTAGTGTAGCTTTCTTTCAAAAGATATTCACTAAGGCGGTTATACCACATTCATCCAGATTGTTTTAATCCATACAAGGACCTTTGTAGCTTAATTGAATACATTTCTCGTGGTTTTGAGCTACATGCTTCAGGCATTTTCAGTCCTTCAGGGACTTTCATATAAATGTCATTATCAAGTGATCCATACAAATAAGCTGTAACGACATCCATTAGTCGCATATGGAGTCCTTCTATACTTGCTAGGCTAATTAAGAATCTTAATGTAATTGCATCCACAACTAGAGAATAAGTCTCCTCATAATCAATGCCAGGTCTTTGTGAAAAACCTTGTGCCACAAGTCGAGCTTTGTATCTCACAATTTCATTTTTCTCATTTCGCTTACGCACAAAAACCCATTTATAGCTTACTGGCTTAATATTTTTAGGCGTTAAAACAATGGGCCCGAAGACATGGCGTTTTTCTAATGAACTTAATTCTGCCTGGATTGCATCTTTCCAATTTGGCCAATCATCTCTATGTCGACATTCATTTACGGAATTTGGTTCAATGTCCTCATTTTCTTTTGCAATATCAACTGCAATTGCATATGCAAATACACTATCGACAATGATTTCATTTCGGTCTCATCTTTTTCCTGAATTGACATAGTTGATTGAGATCTCTTCATTTTGATCATTTTCAGGTACCTGAACCACTTCTGGGGTTATTTGTTCATCTATGTCAATTTCAGTTAGAGGCTCTTTAGGAGCATTAACATTTTTGGGATTCTGTTCCCTTTTCTTTCTTGGATTTTTATCCTTGGAACCAAGTGGCCTTCCACGCTTTTGGCGTGTCATTGACTCATTTGCTACATTATTAACATGTTGTCCTACTGGGACATCAATTCTTATTGGAGCATTTTCAGCTGGAATGTGAGATTTAGTAACTCTTTTTGGATCACATAATGCATCTGGTAATTGGTTTGCTATACTTTGTAAGTGGATGATCCTTTGAACTTCTAGTTCACATTCTTGTGTATAAGGATCAAGATGATTTAATGAGGGCTCATTCCAAACAATTTGTTTCTCTAATTGCTTAATTTCTCCCCCCAATTTGGGAAACAAAGCTTCATTAAAATGACAATCATTAAATCTCGCAGTAAATACATCCCCAGTTAATGGTTCAAGATATTTGATAATAGAGAGGGATTCATATCCAATGTATATACCCAATCTCCTTTATGGTCCCATTTTTGTGTGATGTGGGGGGTTAATTGGGACATAAACAGCACACCCAAAAATTCTCAAATGGGATATATTTGGCTCTTGGCCAGTCACCAACTGTAATGGTGAAAATGTATGATAATTAGTTGGCCTGATGCGTACAAGAGTTGCTGCATGTAAAATTGCATGTCCCCAAACAGAAATTGGGAGGTTTGTTTTCATAAGTATTGGTCTAGCTATCAATTGAAGACGTTTAATAAAAGACTCTGCTAGACCATTTTGAGTGTGAACATGAGCTACAGGATGTTCAACAGTTATTCCAATTGACATGCAATAATCATTAAAAGCTTTAGATGTGAATTCACCAGCATTATCAAGACGAATTGTCTTAATAGCATAATCTGGAAATTGTGCTCTTAATCGAATTATTTGAGCAAGTAATCTAGCAAATGCTAAATTTCGAGTTGATAATAAGCATACATGTGACCATCTTGTTGATGCATCTATCAACACCATAAAATACTTGAATGGTCCACATGGTGGATGAATTGGTCCACAAATATCACCTTGTATGCGTTCCAGAAATTTAGGTGATTCATGTTGAATTTTGCTTGGTGAAGGTCTAATAATCAACTTTCCTTGAGAGCAAGCCAAACATGAAAATTCATTACATTGAAGAATCTTCTGGTTCTTCAATGGATGACCATTTGAACTCTCAATAATTTTACGCATCATTGTTGATCCGGGATGACCCAATCGATCATGCCAAACAATAAAAGAATTAGGGTCAGTAAACTTCTGGTTTACTACCATATTTGTTTCACTTGTACACACATATGTGTAATATAATCCAGAGGATAAAGCAGGTAATTTTTCTAATATGCATTTCTTACCCATTATAATGGTTGTAATATAGAGATACTCAATGTTTCCAACATTAATGGTCTCAATATGATATCCATTTCGGCGGATATCTCTAAAACTTAATAAATTTCTGCGAGATTTTGGAGCGAATAATGCATTTTGAATAAAGAAATAAGTTCCTCCAGGTAGTAATATATTAGCTCTTCCGGAGTCTTCAATAATTCTTTTACTACCAGATATTGTATTAACGTAAGAATCTCCCTTTGTTAGATGAGAAAAATACTTCTTATCTTTTAAAATGGTGTGCGTGGTTGCACTATCAGCAAGACATAAGTTTGCATCATTTATTCTTGATCCTACCAATACTTGAACAGGATCCATAATATCTTCACCAAAACAAAATGTACTTATAAGAAACATAATAACTCAATAATTATTAATTAAAACTCAATCCAAAAGTACTTTAAAAAAAAAAAATTATTCATAAACACTTTAAACTAGTGTTTAAATCCCAAAATACAAACCAAAGAAAAAAAAAAAAGGAATAATGTGCATTAGTATCATAATAAAATTAGTCTTTTAAAGACTTAATAGACAATGCAATTAGTTTTTCAGGAACATAAAATATCAATTATTCAATGAATTGGAATACTAGGTTCATGGATATTTAGTTCTTCAGGAACTTAGGGCCAAAAATTCTTTTTGAAATTTATTCCTTACTTATTTGTTTAATTAGTTCTTTAGGAACTATAAATAATACTAGTTTTTTCAGGAACTAAAATTTGATATACAGTGTTAGTTCTTCAAAAACTAGAATATAGTGTTAGTTCTTCGGGAATTATAATATACTTAATGAAAATTAAATAACATCAAATAATAAAAAAAAAATCATAAAAATGATGGTTATGTATATAAAACAAACTAAACAAAAAGAATGATTATGTAAACGATTTTATATAGTTAATTGTTAATATATTTAAACGATTTTGTTTAGCCACCATGATTATGTAATCGATTTTATATAAAAAAAAAAAACGATTTTACAATTGTTTCATATAAAAAAAATGATTTACATCTAAAAAAAAAATGATTTTGTAGTAATGATCTAAAAAAAAATATACATATATATATATACAACATCCCAAACATATATGTGTATTAAGCCATGGGCATATGTCTTTTTGAGAACATATATGATTCACATATTATTCGAGATGAGGAAAGAAAATAAACTATATAGAATATCAATTCTTTAGGAACTGTAGAGAATATCAGTTTTTTCAAAAACTGTAGAGAATACCAATTTTTCAAGAACTATAGGGAATACTAGTTTTTCAGGAACTGTAATTATTATTAGTTCTTCAGGAACTCATAGCTTAGTTATTTATTTAATTAGTTTTTCAGGAATTATAAATAATACTAGTTCTTCATGAACTAGGATTTAAAATATAATACTAATTCTCTAGAAACTCATAGCTTAGTTATTTATTTAATTAGTTCTTTAGGAACTATAAATAATACTAGTTCTTCAGAAACTAGTATTTAAAATATAATGCTAGTTCTTCAGGAACTAGAATTTAATTGATTAATCATTAAATAGTATATCAAATCTTTATAAATCTAAAAAAAAACGATTTGAAATAAATGATTGTAAGAGAGAAGAAAAAAAATGATTTCTTCAAATTAATTAGCCCAATATGTTCAAACGATTTCTTAAAAAAAAAACGATTTAGTTTTTTTTCTTAAAAAAAAATATAAATATTAATAATAATAGTAATTAATTAGATAAAAATTGTTTACCATAAATCTTGAATTTTATTTTTTCAAATTTTTTGTCTTAACTGGGTTGTAGCAAACCACAAGCTATCCAAAATTATGAACAATATTGTAGAACGATTCGTGCTGATAACGTGTTATAAATAAAATGGAGAAGAATATGAACAAAGAATATAGAGAAGAAAATAATTTTTCTAGTTATTCCATTCAATAGTATTAAGCCCTTTATATAGAGTACAGAAGGGAAATAAATAGGAAGCTTTTTCAATAAGAAAAATACAACCAATACTAATATGGAAACTAGAGTATTCACATATATGGAAAGACATCAATCAAATCATATAATATATCATAACATCCTCCCATTTGTTCCTAATTTTGATAGTCTTCCCAATTTTTGGATTAAAGGAAAATAAGAGTGATTAAACATTTTTAACTATTTGAGAATGGGAAGAAAATAAAAAAAGAAAGAAGGAAAATGTAACTTATTTCTCACCCCTTTTTTTTTTTTTTCAAAATGAGAGGAAAATATGATAAAAAAGAGGAAAATAATATTGTTTATGATATATTTACCAGTTATTTCTAACATTACTGCTTTTTTATCCTTTTATGTTTTCGTAATCAAAATCACAATTAACAAATATCCATGCATTAGCATTCTTTCATATGTCAAATCTATAAGTGAATCCTTCTTTTTAACTTTTCATTAACAAAAGAAATGAAAATATTGAATCATCCAATATTTTCTTTTTATATGGTATCCCAAAATTTTATTTTTTATTTATTTTTTAAGTATATTATTATCACCTTAATTGATTCATTATAACAAGTTAGTATTTAATTTACAAGATAAATGGTATAGTAATAAATGTATTATATTATTATTTTATTTCCTTCCACTTTTTTGTTTTCTAAATAAAGAAAAATAATTTTATTTTATTTTATTTTTATTTTCTTCATATATGAACGGAAAAGAGAAAAATAAATAATAAAAAATAAAATTTATTTTATCTCCTTATTTTCTTTGCTCTGTTTGAAAACTTCCAAAACATGGACTAAATTAAACATTAGATAGAAATTTGAATGATCAAAACCCATCCTTTCCCTCCTTTATATAAATTTGAATGATCAAAACCCATCCTTTCCCTCCTTTCATCTCCACTGCTGCCACCAGTGCCACCGGTGACAGAGCCACCTTGCTAACATCCTTACTTTGATTAATGAACGGCTTTAGCTTACAGTTCGAAAATCCGATCGGAGATGCGGTTTCCAGGATCCGATTCGCCCCGCAATCCAACAATCTCCTTATTTCATCTTGGGACTCTGTGAGTATTCAACATCTTATTCTCTTGTAAGTTTGGTTCTTTATCATATTTTCATCATTTATGATTTTTTTTTTTGTGTAATTTGATTGTTTAGAATCTGCGATTGTACGATGTGGATAGCTCTCTGCTTAGATTGGAAGCTCCCTCACCTGCTGGCCTTCTCGATTGCTGTTTCCAGAATGAGTCCATGGCCTTTACTGCGGGTTTAGATGGTTGCATCAGAAGGTCAGTTATAAAAACGTTAAATTAATGCTTTATATTTTCTGAATTGAAACTGAATTTGTTAAAATTCAAAATGCAGCTTCAGTTTCTTTCATTTGCTTGCTTTATTTTGTTTTTCCCCCTAAGTTGAAAAGGGTGTTTTTAGTTATGAGCGGTAATCAAAACCATTAATTTTAAGAATAGCAGTGTTTGAATGGTTTATTTATATCTTCATAAACCTTTATATGCCTTTTGCTGAGGAAGGTGGTAGTTACAGAATATACTTTTATTTTGGTTCGAAACCTCACGATCCCGGAGATAACTCTAGTACCACTGATCTAAAGCTCATTGGTGCACCAGCATATACTTTCATCATCATTATGTTATGTTATTTGTCAGTTGCCTACTAGAGAATTAGCTTTCTATTGCCTATCATCCGTAACATTACATGGCTAATTAAAAGGGCTAAAAATTGTTACTGTTTATTTGTTTCTTATTGCATGAATCAATTTGACTATTGACCTTGCTTGTATTTTTTTTTCCCCTAAATTTGATGACTTTTCATTCTATGGCATTTACAGAATATATGTTGAGTGCTTTGAGGCAATGATTTTGTAGGTATGATTTGCATTCAAGAACTAATGATGCAATTGGCAGTCATCTTGATATAGCAACGTGTATTGAATATAATAATGAAACATGTAAGCTACCCATACAACCTCATTTCTATATCTTTTTTCCAGTCTTGAAGTTACCTTCTAAACTTTGTATCTTTAGTTTCTTAAATTACAATGTCTCAGATGATAATGAGATGTATTTGGACTCAACTGTCATGTGATATTTAGCAGTGGATAGACTTTTGTTCTTATATTCTGCTAGTGAGAAAACTCTATGTATATATATTTTGTTTGTTTGGATCTATTTGTATCCTATGGCATAACTGCTACTTTTTCATCTCTTATGTGCATATGCTATCTTGATCCATGTATTCATTGTGTTGTTTTATCTGTGTTTTTCTACTCAATATGGAATTATGGATGGATGTTAGTGCAAAAGAAGTAAATGGTCTTTGTTGTTTAGTGACTCAATTGCTATGTAAGCCTGTATGTATGAAACCTGAAATTTGTTGTAAACTTGAGACCACAGTTTAGAAGTTTCAGGATGTCATAAATAGCAACAGTAGATTGCACCTTATTTTAGTTCACTATCATATACATTGTTTACCTCTGTATCTAACCATTTATGCACTTAAACGCTACTGTCTTTGGAAAGTAATCCAGAAGTTTATTATATTATAACTATGGTTGCCTCATAATTTTCATTTGTGGTTGCATAGCTTTGCGACTTGATGTAAGTTTCATAGTCTTGATAAGTGGATGGAATTGGCATTTTTTTATAGCCCTTAAAGAGCCGAAATTAAAGGCTGAGAAGTGAAGGCATCATTGAGGTTGAAAAAGTTATGCCAATTTAATGTATTATCACACAACCTCTTCTCAAATCCAGAAAATGAGCACTACCTTTTCTACATCACATACTGATACTGATATGCAGGTATTGACCTGATATGTGTTTATGGCCTTAAATGTGCAGCGCACTATGCTATAGGGGCAGGTTCTCATACGATTATCCTTTGAATTTCTTCTTAAAATTTATTGTTTTATGTTCAAATCATGATTCAAATAATTTGAGCCGTAAGAGGAGTCTCTGGAAGACATGCAAAAAGCAAACTTTGAAACCTTTGTTTATGTAGATATATTACTTATTCTCAGTTAATGATTTGTTCTCTCTGCTTGTTGTAGGCTTAGTGATTTCAGCTAGTTTAGACAAGAACATAATGTACTGGGATGTGCGCTCAGCAAAGCCTCTGGCATGCTGGAGAAATCTGGGTGCAGAAGTTGAGTCCATGTCTCTCTCTGGTTTTGATTTGATGGTAGCTGTTGGAGCATCAGTAAATATATATGACTTGCGAAACTTGGAAAGACCAGTTCATTCAAAAGAATCGTGTATGGGTGCAAAAATAAAATGTATTAGCTCATTTCCTTATTCCAAAGGTATTGCTTCTAGTCATGTTATCTTTGTTTGTTGTGAACATTATACTAGAGAGTACGAGATGCCAAAGAGTGAATTCACATAACTGTTTCTGCTCTATGACTTCCTGTGCAGATTGTAATTCTCCTGGCGACTTGTAATTTTTATATAAGCCTTGTATTATTTCATCTATATTTTAGGTGTGCGTGCATGTGTTTATACAAGAGTTCTTTAGAAAGAGGATTTCTTTTCCTGCAGGTTATGCTGTCGGATATGTAGATGGACGAGTAGCATTGGAATTCTTGGATCCATCCAGCTCAAATAAAGGGTCAGTTTTTGGACTATATTTATGCATTATTCTAATCCACCCTTCATTTGTTGAAAGTCAGAAACATATGATTGCTTCCAATTATTGGATATTTTTAACTAACACTCATCAATGCAGTTGTGATTTCTTTGTCCTGCCCATTGTGTGAAAGGTTTTCATTGGGAATATCTGAAAATATTGCATGCATTTCTTTTTTTCAACCCATTTATTTTTCTACACTTGGAAGACATAAACCAAGACCAAACCTAGACCACTCCACCTCTAACCACCTAAGCCAAAGACACAGGACAGTTTGGTGGACCTATATTTAGGTTTCTCAAAGCTAGAATGGATAGGAATTTTTTCTCAAAGCTAGAATGGATAGGAATTTATCTGAACAATTAAGAAATGCCAAGCATTATGATTAGAATCAAGAAAAACCAATTCAAGATGTTCTGGCTATTTGCGGTGCAGATGTGGTACTGTAAACAGTAGGTTGAGCAGAACTTAGGGTTTGGGGTTATTTGATGGCAAATTAATTAAGGTTTGATGGAAGAAATTATAGATCTAATTGGATAGTGTTTTCTTTCAAAGTTGAAGAACAACAGTAAATACATTATGAATCTAAAGTGTCATGCTAGAATTGCTTAGAATTAGACAGCTAGGTGTGATCGCGTCATTTAAGTCAAAGAAACATAATCGCTGATTCTTTTATTGAAAATCAGAACACTAGAAGCACATACGTAGACTCAAAGTAATCAAAGCCTACGAGTACTTGAACTTCAAATACAAAACTAAGGAAACTAAATGCTAAATAACTTAGATTATAAATCCAATCAAAGTAAGAGATTTGAAGTTAAGACCTAACACATTAAGACCCAGCCCATTCAAGCAGAGTTGGAAATTGCAAATACCCCTGATGTTAGCATATAGATCCTTAAGCTACTAGTATATTTGAATAAATATATGTTCAAATTCCTGCACTCTTGTTTGTTTGCTTTTACTTTTTCCTCGCTTTTACTGAAAGGGGGGGAAAAGGTCATCTTTGTGATGTCAAGTCTCGGGTTTGGGACAAGTTGCTATAACACTACTGTACCCAATGCATCTCAAAATTCTACTGCAGATATGCTTTCCGGTGTCATCCAAAGTCGAAGGATGGAAGAGCGCATCTAATTTCAGTCAATGACATTGTTTTCAATCCACTGTATGTATAATCCTATTAGCAGTTTTTCTTTCACAACTTGTCTCTGAAACTTGGAATTGATTAGGTGTTTTTGATTTAGTGTATGTGGCACTTTGGTTACTGGTGACAATGATGGCTACATTATTGCATGGAATGATGAAAGTAAACGAAGATTATATGAGGTATATTCATCAGATCAAACTGACTTTTGCACTGTGACAGTGTTTTTTTATTCATGTGGCTAACCTTTTTTTTTTTTTTTTTTTTTTTTTTTTTCTTCTTGAACTTTTCTATTTTATTCTAGTTTCCTAGATACCCAAACAGTGTAGCTTCTTTATCATTCAATTATGCAGGAGAACTTTTGGCAATTGCATCCAGCTACACGTACCAAGAAGCTAATGAAATGTATGTCACTCCTATTGCCAACTACTCTATTTTTGCATTCTATCTTTTTCTTTTTCAGCATGAAAACCCAGTGCTGGAAATTATTATTGTAAATATCATATTTATGTCTCGTTTTATCTTCTCATTTAGTTTTTGTCAATCTGGGGTCAGTTCGACATCCAAACCCTTCTAGAGAACTAAAAACAAAGTTATCAATCCGCCTATCACATATAAAGACTAATTTGTAATCTTAGACCTTTCAACTACTTGCTTCTAATCATACTTCTGTCCATTCTACCCTATTATTAGTTGTTCTCTTTCATTATACGTGTTCATTGTGAATTTTCTTCATTATTTTTTTGGTATGAATATTTTTCTTTTCTTCTTTTAATCTGCTATGCTTATTTTAGCCTTAATAATTTTTTGTTTCTTGATTATATTAGTTTTACTCTGTATAATTTTCAATTTACACTTCTCCATGATAGGGAAGTTACCCCTCAAATATTTATACAGAAGATGGATGGAAGCTAGGTCATTTAGTGCTGGAGTTTCAAGCAGGAGATTAATATTTGTGGTATACTTGGCAGAAAAGGTAATCATTCAAATTTGTACTGATCCAAGCTATATTGTGTGTAGTTGCTAATCTCATTGACAGAGTTGCCTCCCACCATATTAAAATCTCCACTCTATCCTTTTCCATGTTTTAGATTTTGTTCCAACCAGCAAAATTTGCTTTTGATGGTAGGAAAATAATGCAAAACCATTTCATTTGTGACTGCTGGTGGTTGACCTCTGTCCCTCTCTCTGTCAGGTAGTTCAAATCAGCTCAACCAAATTTCTGCCTCTCGTTTATGCTTCCAAGAATCCAGCTATTCAGAAACAACTGCTCATCTTGTTTATTGTTTCTGTAAATTCACAGAGGAATCAAGCTAATTATGTTGAAAGCAGATGAAATTGTGTCACCAGTAAAAAAGAGAGCTATGATACTTTTGTTTTTTAATTTTTTTTTAATTTTTATTTATGGCCGAGGAAAAGAGCTTATTGTAGAAATGAAAAAATTCCTTTTACCTGTGATGGATGCAACTTTGAATGGTGCTGTGCCACTATAACTCAGAACTCTTTCATCATTGATGTACATTGTTTAAACCTTTTTTTAGGCCTGTTTGGCCGTTCCATCTTTCCTATTTATGTTTCTAAGTTGAACTTGCGACAGTACAAGCAGGATTTGTTTGAGCAATGATTTTTATCATCTAATATTTTGCTTGATGAATTTTAGAACATAAGATTTAGAACATAAGGTCATCATGACAAATTCTAGCTGCCATTTTGCGTGAATGCCTTTTTTTTGAAAAAAAAAAAAATCTAAATTGCGTAACTTTTTTCTGTTAATGATCATGAAGCTTTGGGTTAATACCTTGAGTTCTTTTCTAATAAGGTTTTGTGACGTTATAGTTGTGACGTTAGGAGTTTAAATTTCAGCACCATCCATCAAAGCTCCAAGTTGTGGGGCATTGCACAGCTTGATGGCGAGACTCGAGTCAACCAAGTGGATAGGTTGATTTTACTCGAATTTTCACATGTGACTTGCATTAATGCCAATGAGCGGCATTCGTTATAATTACCGCTGTAATTATTGCATAGAATAGATTAAATATGAAAATAGAATAAATTGAAATAGAATAATTATTTTTAGATGATTTTTATTCTACTTTTTGATTCATGAGTTTGGATTAATTATTTTTAAATAAAAAATTTGTAAATAAAATAACAATTAAATATCACATCGTATATAAATATATATGTTGTGATGGTGATGATATTAGTGGGTGGTGGGTGATGGCGGATGGTGGCAGTGATTGTGGTTGTGGTGGATGGTGGCGAGTGGTGGTGGCGTGTGATAGCAGACAGAGGTGATGGGTGATGAGTGGATGGGAGATGGTGAATAAAATGTTATTTTTAAGTTATAAAATAATAATTTTTTAATTCATGATGAAACATATATTTCGCAAAATTGAAAACTAATAATTCTACATAATAATTCCCAAAACAAAATAATTTTATTAAATAATTATTCTTTATTTAAAATTTAAACCAAAGTTTGAAATATCTATTCCATATATAATAGTTATTTTATTTTTTAATTATTCCATAAACCAATAATACCCTACCTAAAAGAAATATATTCTAAAGACAATTGCAATATTTATTTTCTGTTAAGTTTATTTTTTATAATGTGAAATTAGGTAACAAACTCTATCGGTCCATTTACAGTCGTATTGTTTCATTTGAATCTCATAAGAAAGCAAAAAAGGCTACAGACTGGGTCTTTTCATTGTAACAAACTCAAATGAGTTTTTAATTTAGTAATAGTGAAATTATTTTCGTACTTATAAAATTGTTAGTTTTAATTTCAATAAGATTATATTTAATAAAAATAACTTAGAATTTATGTAAGATCATATAAATTTGTTTGGTTTTCTAAAAATTATTGGAAATTTTATATGGGCTAGATTTGAGATTAGGTTTTTTTTTTTATTTTTTAAAATTTAATTTTTTCTCTTATCAATTTTTTTTTTAATTTTTATAATAATTTCAAAAAAAGATTCGGCAATATCAAGTGAAATTCTATATCACAGAAAAATACTTTTTTAATTGATACTAAATGCTAAATGATCAAATATTAAGAGGGTAGCATACGTTTTAGCTAATGTTACTATCCAATATGAGCTTGATTTCCATGATCATCTTCATGATGATCTTGCTGGAATGACTTTTGCTGGAAGATTGAATATTTAAATCTTTGTTTAGTTATGGAAAGTAGGTTTTGTTTTCTAGAAAATTATTCTAATAAAATGAAAATAGGAAATTGATATTTAGTTATTAAAATATTTTAAATGGAAATTTTGAAAATAATTTTTCAAAAACTTCTAAAATTGCACTATATAATAAAAATTTATTTTACAATGTTTTCATCATCCTTTAAAATAAAGAGTTATGAAAAATAATAGTTATATATTTAATAAAAAATTTAGAAATAAAAATGAAAAGGGTGGAATAAAGTAAGTTTAGTTTTAAATGGAAAGGAATCACAATACGTTTTCTTATTTTTTGATTTTTAATTTAGAAAATTAGGAAATATAAAAGAAAATATAAAATATTTTTCACAATTAAAAAAGGTCTTAGTATTTCTTTTAGGTAACCTACTCTAATGCATTAAAAAAAAAAATCAAATATTAATAGTAGTGGAATATTTGATAGTTAAGTATTTAAAGAGGTAAATTATAATATCCTTAGAGCTTGTTTGATATTGGGTTTGAAAAAAATATTTTTCAATAAAAAATTTTATATTTTTAAAATATTTTTAAATAGAAGCAGATAAATTGATAATTTTTTTCAAAAATAATTTATAAAAATAATAAAAATTAAATAATATAATAAATAAATTTTAAAAACACTTTTTTAATTCTTAAAAGTAATTTCAAATACATTCTTAATTGCCTAAAAAAAATGCCACAACCCTTAAAATATATATATATATATATATATATATATATATATAGCCAAGAAAAAAAAAAAAAAAAACACATGTAACATCCCAACATTTATTATGGACTATAGCACAGACTTCAATCCTATCCTATTAGTAACTTTCACATCATATTTGAGGACTTTAGGCCGGCAAGGTCGAAATCATAAGGGGTAAGAGAGCTTTGATATTTTAGGGAAAGTAGTATATGGCTACTTGTACAAGATTTTGAATTTTTATTTGGATAGATGAGAAGAAAAGTAAATTAGATAATTATTATAACGGCATAAATAAATTCTTATCATATATTTTCAGAGCAATAAAAATTCTTATCATTTAAAAAAAAAAAGAAATAAAATTCTTAAAAAAAATAAAAATTATAAACTTTTTAAAAATATTTTTCTCCTATAATTTAAAATTAATATTCATAAATTCTTATTTGAATAATGAATTTCACTTTGTGGAAAGAGAATGACAATTTTTAATTTCTCTTTATAGGAGTATTAAAAAGAAGGAAAATCTCCGTCATTAATTTTTCGATTCAATAAAGAAATTTATTTTTCAGAGAAATAAATAAATTTATTCTTATAATTCTTTGACGGGAGATTTAGATTTATTAATATTGGTCGCAATATTTTAAAACTTAATTAATGATTTTATAAAATGAGTTATGTTAACAAGTGGCCCTTAGACACTGGTTAAGCATTTAATATAATTACTTTATCTAATGCATTGAAATCTCTAGACACTTGTTAAGTTTTTGATATATTAGTAATATTTTATTTAATGCATTAATTACACCATTAATGAAATTTCTTATTTTCAATACCAAATTTAATTATGCAAGTCTCTCTTTTTTTTTCTTAACGAAGCAAAAAAAAACAAAAAAAGGAAAGAAAGAAAGAAAGAAAGAAATTGCACTATTTTTCTATAAAAAAAAAATCCCTCAAATTTTTTTCCAAAAAATTTTTTATCCATGTAAGTTATATCTGAATTATCAATTTTTGTAGCTTAGATTGTTCCATTGAAGATTTTTGATCCATAATCATAAGATTTTTATACAAAAATAGATTAATAATTGATAATCAAAAATTATATATAAATCTATATATAAAATTGATAATAAAAAAATATTATATATATAATAAAAAATTATACATAAAATGGAGGGAATTTTTTAGTAAAAAATGAGTGCAATTTCCACCTTTTTTTTGTGCTTTATTAAGAAAAAAAAAAGAGAGAGAGAGAGAATTGTCTAATTAAATTTAGTATTGAAAATAAAAAATTTCTTTAAAAGTAGAATCAATATATTAAATAAAATAATTATATTAAATATTTAACAAGTGCATAGAAATTTCAATATATTAAATAAAATAATTATATTATATGCTTAATAAGTATTTAGAGGGCACTTGTTAATATAATCCGTATAAAATATTATATAAATTAAAGATGATATAATTTATAGTTTTTAACTTAATAATTTTTAGTATCATTGGCAAAAAAAAAAAAAATAATAATAATTTTTACTATACTATAAAAATATGAACTAATTATTATAGAATAAGATTTATATGTTGTTTTTTTTTTTTTTATTTTTTTATTTTTTATATAATTGATTGAAAAGGCAAAAACCCATCATTATTGTACTGCATAACGCCACTAACACTCAGCATCTTTCTGAAACAGTGGCAGCCCACGTGCCATAAGCGTTATTATAACGCAATGACAAAGATATTTTTCTCATCTCATCCACTAGATTAATCCAACGGTTCACATTCACCTAATCTTACCAAAGCCAGCTTTATAAAAAAAAACCCTAGATCCTTTTTTTTTATTTTTAGTCTTCCTTATATACCCCTATAAATATTAACAAAATCTCGCAGTTGCTTTCCTCTGACGCTCTCTCTCCATCCTTTTTCTCGCCGTTCTCTCCATTTCCGATAGAGTCTCTCGTTAAGCTCCGCTCGTGTCATCTGCTTCCGCTGCCGCCGTCACCATGTCTGATGAAGAGCATCATTTCGAGTCTAAGGCTGATGCGGGAGCTTCAAAAACCTATCCTCAACAAGCTGGAACTATCAGGAAAAACGGTTACATCGTTATTAAAGCTCGCCCTTGCAAGGTCTTATAATCTCTCCATTTTTTTCTTTCTATGTATATTGCTTAGATCTGTATCTGTATTAGTTCATTTATCCCTTTTTGCGTTTGTTGAGATCGTTTTTCGATCTGTGCTTTTTCTAGATCTGTTTACGAATATTGGATCTGGATTTTTGTAGCTAGAAAAATTGCGAATAGAATCGATTAAATTATTGTGATGAATTTTTCATGAAAGAAATATATATATATATATATATATATATATATATATATATATATATATATATATATATATATATATATATATATATATATATATAAGAGTGTTTTAGGGTTCTCAATGAAGGAGAGATTTTGAATTTTTTTATTTAATTTTTAAATTTTAACTATGGATGATTTGTGTATTTGTTTTTATTGGTAATATTGATTTTATTTATTTGAGTTTGAATTCTGGATTATTTAAATTGGTAGGTTCATTTTCTGTATTTATTTTGGTGTCTTAGTTGCTTTATTAATGTATAAATCAGAAATGTCATTTTATGCACCTAAAAGTTAAAGATACAATTGTTATGATTGCATATACACTCTTGCAGGCATTTGGAGTTAAACAAAGGAACATCTGATTTTGTTTTAATAGGAATGTTGCACTCCCTATATATAACTGCCTTGTTGTTCTAGTTGTCCCCTCATTTTATCCATTTCTTCATGTTCAAGCTGGAGTATTATTGTGTATTGTATATTTGTAGTTAACTATAGTAACTACAGTGTTTGTACTGAACTATAGCAACATTTAATTTGTTCTGAATTGAGATAAACTTGTTTTTTTTTTTTTTTGGATTTTTTCTTAACAATAATATTATTTTGTCTCAGGTTGTTGAGGTCTCAACCTCCAAAACTGGCAAGCATGGACATGCTAAGTGCCACTTCGTTGGAATTGATATCTTCAATGGCAAGAAACTTGAAGATATTGTTCCTTCCTCCCACAACTGTGATGTATGAAATTTTTATCCTGATCATTTTGTTTATTCATTTCATTGTCATTCTACACAGTTTTTTTTTTAATTATCTTGTGAAGCTTTTAGTGACTTACAATTGTATTACAGGTTCCCCATGTTACTCGTACTGACTACCAGCTGATTGATATCTCTGAGGATGGATTTGTATGATCTTACTTCCCCTTGTTTGTGATTTCCTCCCGCTGTTTATTTGGTTGAACATTTAATTAATATTCTACTACATTTCAGGTGAGTCTGCTGACTGAGAATGGTAATACCAAAGATGACCTGAGGCTCCCAACCGATGAAAATCTGCTGACTCAGGTTATTGGAAAATCCCTCCTTATTGGCAAATGGATAATCATTGTTGCATTAGCTTTTTTACTTAAAGCTTTACTTGTGGAAGATATGAAAGTACACCTTGTGATGAACATTAAGAATGAATGTTGGTGAATGTTGACAAATAGTTAATCATTTGCCTTTTCAAACTGCCTAATTTGTGGATGAGAATCTTGTGTTTTGATTTAGATGGCAGGTGGCTTAGCCAACCCTTCTTCATTTTCATTTAGAACAAGGGGTTTGATAACATTATGCCTCCATATCTCTCTTTTCAATCCTTCCAACCATGAATTGATTTTTCTTTCACGTCTAGTGATCTATGATAAATTTAGACACAAAGCTTTTTGATTTGAGCTTAGATTATTTTCAATAGTTGGTTTTGCATTTCGTACTTAAATGTTTATGGTAATATGATTTGAAGTTTTCCCATGTTAGTCAAAAAGTATTTTGAACATTTCAACTCCTTGTTCTATGATATCTAATTGATCATCTAATTTTCTCTGTATGATGCAGATCAAGGATGGATTTGCTGACGGGAAAGATTTGGTTGTGACTGTGATGTCTTCCATGGGAGAGGAGCAGATTTGTGCTCTTAAGGACATTGGCCCAAAGTAATTGTTACTTGTTTGGTGGGGTATGTCCATTGATGAGTGCCTGATAATTGTAGTTTAGCAGTGCGTTCTGTGGGTTTGAAAACTGGGCCCGTTTCAGGAAACATTTTACTTGTGATGTGGCCTTCACTTATAAGACTTGTCATTAAGTAGTCTTTTATTATTTATTTATATTTTGTACTTGGTGTGGAGAAGTTGCATCTGCCAGTATGACTAAATGCTTCTGAGAGCACCTTTGGATTTACAGTTTCATTTTCTCGTAGATTTCAGTTTTTTCAAATCCCATTTTGTTTTTGGATAAGCATGTGTAAACTATCTTTTGATGATTCTGTCATGGAAAATTGTGTGGAGAAGAGATAAATTTTACTGATTGGTTTCAATTTTTTGTTACTTTTACGCCCTTGGAGATAAGCATACTTGCAGGTTGGTTTGGTCAGTTGTTCAAAACACGACAAAATTTGCATTTTTCACCCATATATTTAGGTGTCATAAGTGCATGATGTAAATTATTTATATGGATAGAATAAATAAATTTAATATGGTTCATTTATTCTGGGTTGTGATATTTTAAGTTTATGACTCTGCAAATCGAACTGATAACTGGGGTTTTTTGATTGTCTTAAACCGAAGCAAATTAAACATAAATATAAATCGGGTTTTAATTTTGGCTGGTTTGAGTTTTGGGTGGGTAGGTTTATTACTAGTACTATTTTTCAATTTAATTTTTGTAAATGTTCAAGACTTGGCCTTTGGAGTAACTCATAATTCATGAACGAGGCTCATAGGGCAAATTCTAAGAAAATCCGTACCAAAGTTAGCTGTTGAAAGCTGAGGCTTGTAGTAACCTGATTTTTGCGGACGTCATGAGCTTTCAGCACTAGCAATGTATACTCTGATGAAACAACGAGACAATGAAATGTCACATTTAATCAAACGTTAATGAAATCTCATTCTATAAAATTGAGCTGTCGAAAGTATAATTCATTCACTTCACAAGGCAACTATTACATTGATATCGAAGGTCACCGACAAAATTTTCAGCTAATGTAGTCAAATTCCCTTATGAAATTTTTTGGATGTGCTTAACTTCTTTTACATCAACAAGGTTACAGTCTGCACTCACAAACATAACTCAATAGTAATGATCTCTCCATAGAATAATAGATTCAGATTTGTTCAAAAAACACGACTATGAATCTGCTTCATGGTGGTCAAAGAAATGTACGATAGATAATTTCGAAAAATGATTCGTTATTTTAGTGAATGCAGCAGATCATAATGTCTTACACTGCTGACGGATTTTGTTCAATGTCTCCATGTCGTATTTGTGCCTTATGAGGTTTTTAGCTCCATATGAATAGTAAGTTGATCAAGTACGACCAGTTCCTTTATCAACAAATCTGATTACAGTCCCGAACCAATCATGAGGAATGGTGCCTCTCACTTCTCCTCTCAAGGCCCTCAATGAATGGCTTGTTGCTCCCTGTATTTAGCCAAACATTCTCAATTATTAATTGCACAAACACATTGTAGAAAGAGAGAAGAAAAAAAGTCCCAAGACTATGTTTGGTCCAGCAATGTAATGTATTTGCAATAAAAAATATATTTGATTACATAACATTATACTTCATTACAACTTATCATTTTTATATCCAAAATTAATTAGAAAAAAAATGTATTGACATAGATATTGACTGCAGTTATCACCTGAACAATGTAGACGTCAATACCAAGCTTTGCAATCATTGCAGCTTCTGATATCTTGGTCACCATCCCCCCAGTTGTATCATGGGCCGCTACAGTTATTTCAACTGTTGACAAGAACTGAAAAACTTATTTTGATGTCGTATTATAATCTCAAACAACAGAAGTAAATCCTGTTCTCTGAGCAAAAAAAAAAAAGTATATCCTGTTCCAATAAGAATATCACATTTACTCAAAACAAGGTGAATTATATCAAGAAGCTGGGGAACCAAAAAGGTATAAATTTGAATCTCTACAGCTTTAAACTCTCATTGTTCCAATAATATACATATTAATGGATGCTTAACATCAGAATCCATGGGAACATCTAAATAGTAATGTCTAACTTATCTGGCAGAGCTAATCTCTCCCATAATCCAGCTAGTTTCCAGTGCATTAGAGGAGAGGATCCATCTTTTAATGTAGTGCCATAGCATAAAAGGGTGTAAAAGAATTAAGCTCAAATTTTACAATCAGAAAAATAGTAAATGATGCAAACAATTTCCCACACAGATATGCAGGCAAGCACATATGTCTGAATAGCCATGCTTATTTTGCAGAATAAAAGCTTAATGCTTTCACAAACCTTGTTTATTTGCATTCTGAAGTGCTGGCTTCACAATAGACCAGCTTCCATCTTCATTCACAGCTGTTGGGGTTTGAAAATTGGTTACGCAGAAGCATGTATGCAAGATCCGCATGCAAGATCTAGGGTGAATGAGTATTTACCAATCTCCCTCAAAAGTAATGCATTAGGTTCTGAAGGTGGACGGTCATACACACCCAAAACATCGGTCTTTGATCTATGTTAACTGGATAACAAGGAAAAAGATTTATTTCTCAACCAACAAACATTGATAGATATTGGTGTTACAATCACTAGAATTGCATCCATAACAAGGGACAGAGAAAAAGAGAAATGCAAATGTGATTCTGTCATTATATTGCTTGAGATTCACTTTCAATTATTAATTATCAGCTTCTCAGAAATTTAGGCTGCTTCAAAATGAAGACATTGCAACATCTATAATGTACTATCACTAAAATACAAAACAACCATCAGTAATAATTTGATTCTGATTGTGCATAAAAATGTGAAGATTTCGGTACTGATTCATGAAGCTGTGTCCCACTTACAGAAGCATATGAAAAAACGATGCCATGGAAAAAGGATACAAGAAAAACAACATATTCAGGTTTCAAGTAGGCTGCAAGATGGCGTATAATCACATCACCACTCAATATGGTGCATCCCTGATTAAATGAGCAATCAAACATATGTTAATTCCAAATCTACAACCACAAAGGCCACTCATCTATCCTTGGAGAGACCAAACCTGTAACTCATCAAGTACAGCATCTCCATGTAGAACCTACAAAGCAAATAAAATCTATGATAATACAGTATTTTCATCCAAAAAAAAAAAAGGCAAGCGGTGTGAGAACATAAGGATGTCTAATGGAGAAAAAAAAAAAAAGTCACCTTAACATGAGCAAATACAATAACAAGAGATTTGTGCCAAAAGTATGTCTTAGCAAGTGGTTTATGCTAAGGGAATGGTTTAATCTGCCAGCTTTCCAAGAGACAGCTTATCACCTCAATCAAAATTTGACCTTTGAATTTGGCAGCTGAATTGCAACTTAAATTTCCCTTCATCATAATATTCAAATTTCATTACAGACCACCAAGCACTTGAAATCTTTTGGCAGCCAAAACAAATCGCATCGAGGGTTTGTTGACCTAAGCTAAGGACATAGAACAGTGAGTTCTTTTTGTCATAAATTCAGTTGACCTCTAAAACCATTGGACACACCAAAAAGGTTATATGAAACTGCCATATTGGTACAGCTACCTCAAAACTGCAATGCTACAGTTGTCTGCACATTAAGCTTTATACATGAATAGGTAAGTTTAGCAACTAGAAGTTCAGAACTTGCCCCAGCAATTAAGGTTTTCCTTCTTATTTTTCACTTGAAGATAATCTTGTCTATATAAGGGCAATGCCATTTGATCCAAGATAAGACTAATATTATTTTGCTAAAAAAATGTTTAGCATAGGTCACATAGACTATGCCTCCTAAGACACTGCTTTGGCATGACCGTAACAGGTAAAGGTTACTCTTGCAATTTCAAAATCCTTCGCTGATTATTCAGAGTGACATGTAAAATGAATGGCATTGCTTTGGGAATCAGCTTGCATATATTCTTCCACTTTGGAGAACATCAAGTTGAGGAGAATAGCACCAAATTGATTTGGATTTGATATATCTAGCTCAGATCCAATTGATCCGTATGGAACTGGGGTTGAGGCTACCAGCCAAACCGGCTTGAGAAGGCAGGCGTCATTCGATTTCCCAAGGCTTGGGATGCCTAACCCTCCTCTTCCATTTGCAAAGTTATAGGATTAGGTGTTCCTCTTTTGTTGAAGAACCAGATTTTTTTTTTGCAATACCACATGCAAGTGAATTTAACGAAACCTTAGTCCAAAACAATTCTTAGCTAGTTTGTCATCTAGAATGTTTTTCTCAATTATACTCCGTTTAAAGCAAACATTTCTGTGAGTTATTATGGAATCAGGATAAATTATTCCAAACATCTTACGGTTCACATCAAAGACATCTCTCACAGGACAAGCAAGAGCATAGTAGAAGATGATGGTTCATGTATAATTAATTTAAGTGAAATCTCATGATACATGGAAAGGAAAATATATAGAATAATGAAAATTTTATGAGATTTTCAAGCTTCTAGGTACCAGCAGAAATTGAAGAATTATATCTTACAGGTACAAATCCAGAGTCAATTGCCTTGGCCACCATTGTTAAATCAGCTGACGCTATCTGAGGAAAAAAAGAGTTGAGGCTTATAAGAGAGGGAATTGTACTGCATCACAAGGACGATTGAAAAGAAGGTTATATATATATATATATATATATATATATATATATATATATATATATATATATATATATATATATATAATATTTGATGTAATTAGATATTAAATACACTCTTTTTCAATGTATCTGACATTTCTTTCCGAAGTTGACCATCCACATGAAAATGGAGACATTCCAATGGAAGGAATACCCTCTGTGAGAAAAAAAATTGTTAGCAATACAGTCCAGATCCACAAACAAAATACAGAAATGGCTGCTAAGAAACTAGAAAGCATTTAGCAGACAGAAATTTCAAAACAAACCAAGTCACATCCCAATTTCAAAACTTTATGATACTACTTCAAATACTCACAACAAGTTAGAGCAAGAAACATAACTCAGATAATGAAAACTAGAGAGATGAAATATCCCAACTCAAAGCAGTAGATAGTTAATAAATCATATGTTGAAAAATAATATTTCATAGCAACAATATAGGATACATCTACAGAGCTATCTATAGAGAAACGAGAAATGCAAGAAACAAAGAATTTTATTTGGTTCTCAATGTACCATAGAGCCATCATCATCATTTTTCTGATGAAACAAGAAAGATACAATCACTATTACAATTTAGTGTTTCTTCCTTGTCGCAACCCTTCCATAACAATACACGAATAACCCAAAATGCCCATAAAGAGAAGTGTGCTCTAGGCTGGGCTCATGCCAGTACATTTATCGTATTATTAAAGAAAATTCACTTCACCCCTCCATGCAAAACCTTTCCTTCCTTATTAACTTCAATATTCAAGAGTAAAGTACCTTTATGAATATGAGTGTCTTGAATTCCTATTTGGGCTAAACTTCCTAACTATAAACTTTTCTACTTTGGATGTGAGTTGGCAATTGAGTATAGGTTTTAGTTTGAATAGGGTTATGTTCTGGTCACTTGTCAGCTTCTGCATTGGAAGCAGCTTAGCCCAATGCAATACACTGGGTGAGAGAGGTATTTTATGGGTTCAATGAGATTGGACATAGACACCAATGGGATTAGGTTTATGGAGTGAACTGTACGATGATTTCATTCAGAGATTTAATTATCTCATGTTGATAATTGTTTAGCCATCAATCGCTCTAGGTAGAGTTTTGCTCCATTTAAATCCTTGTATTGTGTGTTTATTCTTGTTCACAATTAATTTATGTATGGGAATTAGCTTTATGCTTATGCCAGCATGACAAGCTACTTTTTTTTAAAAGCAATGTGCTATCAAAAGGTAGCGGACATTCTCAACACTTTTCATGATGATATACATACATACAAATAATTCATCAAACTATAATAATCATGAAATTTTTATTTGATAAGGTATTTCAAAACCTAGCCAGAAAATAGAGATAACAGCAGTTTGTTGTTGACATTAGTGTTATGCACACATGCACATGTTTTATGTGCACACATGCCTGCGAAAGCCCATGGCAATTTCATAGGGAAACCTAACTCGGGCATGGAGCACAGATGGCTGGAACAAAAGTTTTCCTGCATAAAAAATGTCCAGCATTTCTTGCAGTTTATATAGCAAAATATAAAGATTATTCTTGTTTAGGGAAGATGAGATAAAAAATAAAAATAAAAAAAGAATGTACAAATGGACATAGTTTCAACAGCAGCAACAGCCTTTTCATTACAAGATCAGTACCTCTAGCCAGTACTCGAACAATTTCAAGATTCAGAGTAGTAACCTGAAACAAAGCCAAAAAAATACATATATATAGAGAATGATAAACATGGAAGGAGAAAAAAATGTTCCATGAATAATCTGTAAGAGACCAAAGACATTATTTTTTATCAAATTTTATAGCAGAAGTAGCACAGACTTGATAAAAGAGAAATAATATTTTATACACCAAATTCCAATCAATTATAAAGTTAGCAGAAATAAAATTCATAATTGCCTTAGATATTATACAATAGAACTGGTTTAGAGTATGCTAGTGAGTGACACCACTTTTCCTTCATATAAAGCTTCAAAAGTTACAGAAAAAACTAAAAGAAAACAAAAAATAATGGCAGCCGCTAACACATCTAAGTTTGATGCTCAGATCTTTGATCTATCATACTTCTGTCAATGAACTGTAAGAATAACATAGTGAAGACTTAAAAATGACGGTTTTCCCACATCTAACAAAGAATCTAATCATATATCTTTTTCAAAAAATCAAAATGAAATATCTAATATTTACCGTATTCAGTATGCCAAAGCTTGAAACAAGATATGAAAATTTTATAGGCATTATGTTTGGGAAATTTCCTAGGGAGGAAAGAAAATAAAGAGGGAAAATAACTTTTATTTTACTTCCTTTGTTTTTTCTGTCCCTTGTTTGGATAGGAAGGAAAATAAGGTTTATTTTCTTTCCTTTCTTATTTTCCTTCTCTTCCCAAACAAGGGAGAATAACTTTCCTTCTTTATTTTTCCTTAGTTATTTTTCCTTCCTCCCAAATTTTCCCTTATCCAAACAAGGGTAAGGGAAGCTTATGTGCGAAAGAAAACCTAGTTCTCCAGGGCTTTCCTTGTGGCAATACACTCATACATCAAATGGAAGAACATCATTAACTCTAATAGTGAGAATTTTTATCTGATTAGAGAAATTACACTAACAATTGTTGCTCTCAAGCTATGGCATCCATTCCAAAAAGTTTCAAGAAGTATTTATCAATTTTATTCTCAAATTAAGTTTCAATATAAATAGTACACATGGTGTAAAATGAAGGCATAACTGTACTGAGCATTGTTCATTAATAACAGGAAACTGAAGATCCATAATGCATCAAACATTTCCAATTGCAATAATACAACCAGTACAATTGGTTAATAAAGATTTGTACTTTGGAATAATCCCAGAAAAAACATGAGAAAAGAAAATTAGAAAAAGAACACAATATAATAGAAAAGGAAATCTAACAGAAATGCGTGTGGCTACAAAACCAGCCCTGACAAGTGGTTGGTTCAATCCTCCCTTATGAACCCCTGATCTGCTAGCCTGAAAATGGCCAAAAGAACCTATAGCCAACAATATAAAATACAAATTCAATACCATCATGGGATTGGATATCTTCAGCAAATTATAAGGGTAAAGATAATTTCAAAATCAAAGGGCCCAACCATACCACCCTACAAGTAGCCAATCCACTCTTCACTAATGCAGTATCAAAGTAAAGACAAATTCCACTATCTCTACTCTTCACTACAAAAGCATTAATTTTTGTTATTTCATTCATATAAAGAAATTAAATCTCCAACCCAGAATAAACCACAGTTCATTCCCAATGCTTTATTAATAATTCAAGAAAGAGATGTGTTAAAAACCTGCTCCATGAATAACAACAAAACTGCTAGAATCCAACAAAGTTTGGTCTTCAAAATTATTCACATCACAGGAAATTTCAGGCTTCCCAGGTCGCTTGCTCCAATCCATCCCAAGAATCTTTTGGGAATCAGATCCAGAAATCATAGCTTCCCTTAGCTGTGAGGATACGATCTCAAGATTTTCTTCATTTACCTTCTCTAACTCATTCTTAAAAGTAATTGCAGCACCTCCTGTATCCAGTGTACTATCATAAATCAATGACCTATAAATAAACAAAACGAGTGCAAAATCGAAATTCTAGTCAAAGTAAGTCATTTGGCAATTGTGGGTTCATTAAGGACTAACATATATGAACATTGATTTCAATGAAAATTAAGTTCAAATCAATAAGTATGAATCTTATGCAAACAATCAAATGTAAGAATCAAACCCAGTTCATATGAGATCCAATATATTCTTCTAGTAAAACATCAAAATGTAAAAACACTAAAAGATCAAGATTAGACACGGATCAATAGCATAATATAAGATGAACTACCAAATAGAGAAAGAGAAATCACAGACCAAGTTTAACGATGCAGCGAATTGGTTTGGTTAGATTGGGAGGTGTGGAGTCCTCCATTTCTGTGCTCTTTTGTTTTGGGTTGTTTCTGCTTCAGTGTGCTTGTTGGGTGGAGTAAGTAGTAACAGTCAACACTCTGCTTCAACTCGAAAACTCGGCTCCTCTTGTGACCTATGAAGATGAGTCAACTCAGTCTACTCGGTTAAGTACTCTTTTTTTTTTTTTTTTTTAACTTTGAAGAAATTTTTCATAACCCTCTCACGAATTTTTTTAATTTTTAGAACAATGTTTTTTCGGGTAAAATTAAATTAATATATTATTTTTTTTTATATTTAGTGTGTGAACTACTGGCTAATTTATATTAACGGTCTTTAAATTATTGATGAGTAACGCCACAGTCCTCCTAAATTTCAATTTATAGAAATAAATTTCTTGAGCTCTAATTTCACTCTCACTATAATTCCTAAACTTTAATTTGTAAATATAAACTCATGAACTTTAATTTTAGTAATCCTATAGTCTTTGAACTTCAAATTTAATAACAAAAAATCTTCTTACATTATTTCCTATTAAACACTCAAATGAAATGTTGACGTGCCACATCATGTGTAGAATTAAAAAAAAAAAAAACCAGGTCATTAAAAGCATATGTGGAACGCTATGTCAACAAATTTTAATAATTAATTTCTAATGGTAAAATAAATTTTTATCGGAATTTTAACTCTTTTTTTTTTCTCTCTCTATCTTTTTCATCAAGCTGAACTTTCATGACAAGTTAAATTATCTTCAAAAACTATTTTAAATCATGCAACTAATGAAATTTGTTGATTCTTCAAGTTTAATTATCTAGCTTTTCTTTTTCTTTATTTTACACATGGCGTGTTATGTCAATATTCTGTTAAAGTGTTTAACAGAATATGACACAAGGGATTTTCTATTATTGAAATTAAAGTTCATGAGACTTAATGTTACAAATTAAAATTTATGAACTATAATGTTAATGAAATGGGGTTTAATTGTTACAAATTAAGATTTAGAGACTATAGTGTTACTGAAATTGAAATTCATATAGTTTACTGTTACAGATTAAAATTCAGGAATCATGGTATTTGAAATACCCTGAATTTTTAATTATTTTTCTAAAATCCTATTTTTATACGGAAATATATTATTTTAGTATTTTTCTTATTTAAGCAATAATTGAAGTTATATTTTATTAAATTATATATATATTCATACTATTTCAATATTATATATGTATATTATTATGAGATATTATTGTGGGTATTTGGAGAAATTGTTTTTTGATATTGAATATTAATATTATATTTGATTAATCTAAATTATATTGTTAATTATATAAATTATCAGAAGTTTGGATTTTCGTTATAATTACTATTATTATGAATAAGTTTTATTAATTAAAATATTATTATGTAATTATGGTTTATTATTATTATTATTATTATTATTATTATTATTATTATTATTACTATTATCATCATCATCATTAATATTATTATTGTTATATATATATATATATATATATATATATATATATATTGTGATTGCGGTTGACGGATGGAGGTCGGGAGGATATAGTACCACCTAGGATCATTGATATGGTTAATTTACGGTTATGATTGAGATTATGATGGATTGAGAAAATGAGTTATGACTGATGTATGCTGGCCGAGCCTGCTCATTGCCAGGGCCGCTATCAGTCGGGTCAGAGCTGCTTGGTACAGACTAATGATGGCCGGACCGATTGTACATAAGAGACAGATTATTAGATTTAAAGAGTCAAGATAGGGGGATCAGCTCTCTATATTGAGTATTAATGTGATACTGTGGACCGTATCCCATCCTTACTTGATCATATGATTTGTCTGTCTCTATAACATAGTGCATAGCACGAGTATTAGAAATCTGTCTGTAGGAACCAGTTTAATATATTAGCTGGTATCATTTATTAAGTCAGACGCTCATTTCTGTTCAATTTATTATTTTTCAGGTCAAGAAATGAGCTAGTAAATGAATTGTAAACTAAGTAAACTGCCAATTTCCTTTCGGAAGTAATTTGTATTATTGAGTATTGAGAAGTGTATATAATATATGTATAATAGTATCATAGTTATAGAACTCCGCAATGTTACATCTTGTACCTGTATATTATTTAATATTCAGTTATGTATTTGATGAGTTGATATACTATTGTTAAGCAGAATCCACTTGTATGATATCATATTTATGAGATAATTGGGATAAGTGAGTTATTGGACCAACATGGCTTTATTTTATATTGAGGTTGGATTGGATCTGCTTAACTTGTGTGGGCCCATAGCCCTTTACAGTTTTGGATTTCTGTTGTTATATTTTCTATTAGGCTTACTACAGGCACTGGTAGCCACGTGCATTTTTTGTGTCCTAATGCCGGTCATGTACCCTTGGGTTCAAGGCATAACAATATTACTCACTCAATAATTCAGAAACAATAAGTGAAAATTATCCGTGAACTACCATTACATGGTTATAATATTTTTAGAATATCTAAAATATTATTTATATTTTATTAAATATTAAAATATAAAAATTGAAAGATGGAAATGTATAATAGACAGAATATGAAGAGTTATGATTTTTTTTTTTCCCGGAACAAGGTAATGAATAGACTGATTTCAACAAACTAAAAGTAAAATCAAAGTTACAACATATCTCTACTAAAAAAAAACCTCTCTGTTACTTCATCCTTCCTGTGTTAATAGTCTCATTTGATTTTTTTTCATAGATTAAGAAAGTGTAATTAATATGGTGAAAAAAATTAATTTTATCAAGCCCTTTCCTATTTTACCCTTTCATTCCTTTCTTATATTTAATACAACTTTATTGAACAAGACTATCAAAGTTTAAATTACATTTATCTAGTTTATACACTAAGAAAAGAACAATTATAATTTTTGTTTTAAAAAAAGTTAATTCATAATTAACAGTAATAATTGTATATCTTGCAATTACAGGGATAGTCATTTATCAATTAATTAAAAAAAGAGAGTGAAATATATTTAAGATTTTCAATATATATTTGAAGAAAATTTCAAATAATGTAATTACACCTAATAAAAAAAAAAGCAAATATATAATATTTTGACATAACTTGTGATATAAAATAAAAATAATTGTTGTTTATTTATTTTTTACTAATGATGTGTTTAAAGTATATTAATTTGCGTCAATTTATTTTACATAATTTAAGTCATCTAACATTTTAATCATTTTCTTATTAAATGAACTGTGTCTAGAACTTAAATGGCTTAAGTTTTTCAAATAAAGCTAATATGAAGATGTGTGAGTGCTGTGAGACAATTATGAAATTAGTATTGTAGGGCAAATACATGGCTTGAGAGTGTTATATTGTATTCTCTTCATTTTCTTCATATAAATTAAAACATTTTCAGTGATATTTGGTGTGTTTGGGATTGTTGTTTGGGGTTAAAAAAGCGCTTTTATAATATTTTTAATTTTATTAACTGATTTTTATTATTTTTTTATGAACTGTTTTTTCAAATCTGCTTCTGAAAAAAGTATTAATTTACTTGTTTCTGCTTATAACCAAGTTTAAAAAGCAGTTTTTAAAAAAATATAAAAATTTTTATTGAAAAGCGCTTTTGCCAAACGCAATGCCAAACGGGCACATTATTATTATTATATTAATTAATTTTCATAATAGTTTTATATATTAATTACACTTTAATAATATAGAGAAGGTGCAGAGAATGTAATGATCAAATTTGGTATAATGGATTTTAAATATATAGATTTATTAAAAACTATGTAATAAAAAACTACGGAATATGAAACCATAAAATTTTGATACATTTTATTTTATTTACAAGAATAAAAACCTAAAATTTATTATTAAGCTTTAATAATATAGAGAAGGTGCAGAGAATATAATGATTAAATTTGGTATAATGGATTTTAAATATATGGATTTATTAAAAACTATGTAATAAAAAACTATGGAATATGAAACCATAAAATTTTGATACATTTCATTTTATTTACAAGAATAAAAACCTAAAATTTATTATTGAAATCCATAAAACTTATGTTTTGATAAATAATTATAATTCTATAGATTTACGAATAAATCTCAAATTTACTCACAGCATCTATTACTAACAAATATAATTATAGTTTTATAATAAGTGTTAATTTTGAAATATTAAAATATAGATAATTTTAGAATATAAATTTTTTAATAAAATCTATTATTTATTTAAATTTATGTATTTGACTAAAAGTAAAACCTCATTCTCATGTATATTTTCCAAACTCTCGAAAATAAAGAATTTGTAGCATGATAAATTCTAATAAATTTATGAAATACAGTCTATTGATTTTGAAAATTGATCGCTGAAATCTATCGATACCAAACCTCATTGACACAGTATTTTAGCTCTCGTGTACGTTGCTTAAAATGACAATTAATAATCTGTCCCACGTTATTTAATTTCTAAACCACTGTCCTACGTGCTCTGCAGTATGCTCCATAAACATTTACAACCAATCAGCAGTTGACAATGTCAAATTTGCCAACCACATTTTTTTCCCTGTAAAATCAAACCTATAGGTTACTATAAAATTATAAAGTACCATAATTTTGCGTGCAATATAGAATTTGAATTTTTTATACTATGTTTAATAGCTGTTACTGTCAATTTGAACAGCAGATTAAGTGCCTGTTTGAGAGTTAAGAGGTAAAAGAATATTCAACCAAAAAAAAAAATTACAAAAAATATTAGAATAGCATATAAAAATTTCTCACCATCAGTGTTTAAATAATATTATAGCATTTCCACTGTACTTTTTATATATTTTAAATTTTTTATTATAAAAAATTATCTCAAAAAATAAAATTCTATCAGTATTACTAATTGTGCTATTTATTTTAAAAAATACATTTTATTCAATAAAAAGCATCTTACTTGATAAATAGTATAAAATTTTATTTAACTCTAATAAGCTCTTTACATTTTGTTTTTTATTTTACTTTATTTCATAAGTATTAATTATTTTAATTTTTAATTTTTTAAGTTTGTCTAATAAAAAAATAATATTAAAATTATATATAATAAAATGAGTAGAAATTTATATTATATTAATTAAAATTATAATAAAAAAATAATATATGACTCTCTATATATAAAGAGTCAAACCATCTTTTTTATTTTTTAAAAATAAAAAATCTATTAAAATATGTTTATTTTGCATAGTAAGATTGGATAGGATTAGATAAATTTTTTAACCCTTTTCATTTTATGAAAAATTCACTTGTTAAGTCCTTAAAACACAATTAATAAAAAATTTATTTCCAAATTACCCTAAATAAAAATATAATTTTATTTTGTTTGAAATTTTAATATTTTATTTGTTTTTTCCTTAGTTATCTATTAATAAAAAAATTATTTTTGAATTACCTTCAATAAAACATAATTTTATTTTGTTTGAAATTTTAATATTTTATTTCTTTTTTTCTTAGGTCTCAATTAACCAAAAATTTATTTCTGAATTACCCTAAGTAAACATAATTTTATTTTGTTTGAAATTTTAATATTTTATTTCTTTTTTTCCTTAGATCTGAATTAATAAAAAATTTATTCTTGAGTTACCCTCAATAAACATAATCTTATTTTGTTTGAAATTTTAATGTTTTATTTCTTTTTTCTTTAGAATTCAATTAATATAAAATTTATTTGCGGGTTACTCAATAAAAATAATTTTATTTTGTTTGAAAATTTAATATTTTATTTATTTTTCCTTAGACTCAATTAAAAAAATCATTTTCAAATTACTTTCAATAAACATAATTTCTCATGCGCAAAATAAACATGAAAAATCCTTTAAAATTTTTATAATTAAATTTTGTGTAATTATTTATAAAATAATTTTATTTTATTTAAAAATTTAATCTTTTACTTCTTTTACTTATATAGATTTATTATGTTCATAATAATATTTCAACAAAATACATAATTAGATAAGGGTATTAAAGTCATTTTTACATAATATTCAAAACAAGATAAAATTTTTAGTTTAGTCCCAATTGTACTAAACATAAGATAAGATAAATATTTATCCAGTCCTGTCTTTTCTTGTTTTGTCTTATATTTGTCTTATTCATACAACTAAATGCAACTTTAAAGTTTTATTTTTTAGGTAACTTTTTATATATAATAAAAAGTTTGATATATATAGAAAGTACATTGAGATGCTCTAACAAGCTATTTATCTTTAAAGATAAAAAAAAATAATTAGTTTGACTATTTACATTAAGAGAATCATATATCGCTATGTATATTTTAATTTTAATTAATATAATACAAATTTTTATGTACTTTATTATATATAATTTTAGTACTATTTTTTTATTGAAAAATCTTAAAAAATTAAAAATTAAAAATTAAAATAATTAATATTTATGGAATAAAATAAAATAAAAAGAAAAATATCTAGAGTCTATTAGAGTTAAATAAAATTATCTGCTCTTTATAAAATAAGATGTTTTTATTAAATAAAATATACTATTTAAAATAAAAAATATCATTAGAGATACTCTTAAAATTTATAACTTTTGAAGTGATAGAATATAATTAAAAATTATAGTTAAGAAAAATTAATCGAAATAATAAAATTAATATTTAAATATCATATATAGTAAATTATTTTTCTAAGATGAATTTGAAATGCGTTTTTGGATTTTAGGGAAAAAATAAAAAAAATTGGTTTTTGGTGGTGGTGGAGGCGGCAGATTCACAAAATCAAAGTCTCTGTCCTTGACTAAGCACGTACCATACGTGTCTCTGGTTTACATACTCTATGCTTCCCCAGCAGATACAAACTATAAAATAATACTGTCTCCGACACGAAATATCAACCATATAAATTTTACTATATAAATTAAAAAACTTATAAAATTACCATAATTTTATAGTGAAAATATTAAAATATTTTTTTATTTTAATATAAATAAATAAAAATAAATAATATAAATATTTAATAAAAAAATTAATAAATAAAATATAAAATTAAAAAAATAATAAATTTATTTTTAAAATTTTAAAATGACAGATAAATTAAAATAATTTTTTTTTTAAAGTCATATATATTTTAAAACGGATAAAATTTTAATAATAATAAAATTGCACTTACTTCTTATCAAATTTCAGAATTTGAATTTTAATTGATGGGATGACAAACAAGTAAGGAATTGATAGTTGATAGAAAATTAGAAGTTTATCATTTAAAGTTGTGATCTCATATATATATATATATATATATCTTTGAAAATATGATACATTTAATTTATGTTGAAAATAATTCGTGTGGGTCCAATAATGCATTTATAGATTCATATAGTTGTTGAATTAAATAAAAGTGAATGTGGGCATATGTAACTTGTAACAGTTGAGTTAGTCTACCTTAGAAGCATAGGAGGTTTGACAAAATTATCAAATAGTGCAGGGAATTTTGACTATTTTTGTGACTTTATGATATGTGCACTCATTAATTACTGCTATTTATTTAGTCATCCACAATAAATTAGCATGTGTTATTGCCTTTATTTGACTGTTTCAAGGTGGGTATTTTTTTTTATAAATTACTATTATAATTTTATGGAAAATACTTTATAATTCAATATTTTTATTCCAATTTACTATCCTGACTGATGTGCTATTATCTTATTTATTATATTTATTTATCAAAAGTATATTGTATAAAAATTTTTCTAATGTAATGATGTTACATCAGTTGAGATAATTAGTTGAGATAAAAATATTGGGTTGTGTAACAATATTCTAATTTTATTTGTAATAATATGGTAAAAGCAAAACATCCCAATAAATCATGCTTAACAAAATATATTTAGTCATAATGGAAGTCATGATGCTTGAACTCAAAGGAAGATATCTGATTCTAAGTTTTCCAACTTCATTGCTTTATATGCAAATCTCCAATATACTTCCTAAATTTTGAATTATTAGTAATAATTTATTACCTAAATATATAGGACTGATTTATACTTTATTGGAAAACAATTTTTGAGATTGGTGTATGATGTTCCTATGATTGTTTGAGCTTTCTATTGCTGGTATATGATATCTTAGTATTTGATTCACATTATAAAAAGTTATATAAATTTTCTAAGTATAGCTTATGATTATATGATTAAGATTAGATTTTTTTTAAAAATTAAGGATTTAAATGTTTGAACATATTTATTTGTTTGAATTTATTTAAATTGCACATAATATTTTTAGACAAAAAAAAAATGCATAGATTATATTCACATTTATTAAAAAAATATTTTTACCTCACATTAAGACATAGTTTTTTGGTACTAGGAAGTAGGAATACTCTACAATAATATAATAGGTTATACAACAGGGGTAGCCTACTTTACATTAAGACATAGTTTGATATTGGATGTATATTCAATTTGTATTAGATTCGATTATCCCTTTTCATACTATATATATATATAAGGAGCTGGAAAAATTATAGCATGATTTATATCAAAGTATTATATATAAGTAAACCATCTATATATTTAAAAAAAAATTCACACAAAATAAGAGAAGGCAAATATAATATATATTTAAATTTTAACAATTTTACACTAAAAAAATTTTGGTTTTTGGAGGTCAGAGGGGCATACCCCTCGTCCCCTTCCTCCCTTGTTGCATATGAAAAATATTAAAGAATCTCTAAAATTAACTAATAATTAATTAATAATTTTCACATAAATCAGTTTTTTATTATTATAATTTTTACCATAAATTACAAGAGATATTTTCACGTTGATATATATATATATATATATATATACACACGGGTAAACCTTCCTTCAATAAGATTTGATTATTTGATAAATCAAATGTTAATGAAGATTAAACAAAAACTTTACTATCGTCATGTGTACGTTGTGTACCCAATTAGCACCCTCAAAATTACCAATCTCTCTCATTAAAAGCCTGTCAATTCTCTGGTTTTATGGGGATAAAATAGTCAAATTAAGCCAAAAAAAAAAAAAAACAATTTGAACATAAAAGAGTAAAAGAAAAAAAAGGGCGTGGACTTTTTGCTGAATTTGAGATCGGCCTAAGGACACAGAGAGAAGCTGAGAAAAACTGAAAAAGAGAAAAGACAGAAAGAAGAAGAAGAAAAGACTTGAAATCTTAATCTAATGGCTCAAAATGACGGTCGCCAGCAGCCACCACCACCGCAGCCTCTGCCGCCGGCTTCTTCATCTTCGTCTCCATCTCCTCCCTCCAAATCCTCCTCTGCTTCTACCCGCCCCACCACCATCACTCTCCCTCCTCGTTCCTTCAACGAAACTCTCTTTACCTCTGGCCCTGCTATCGGTATGAGCATGGGATTAAGCTTCGGCTTTAGCCCTGGCCCCATGACTCTTGTTTCTAGTTTCTTCTCCGATTCCGACGACTTTAAATCTTTCTCTCAGCTTCTTGCCGGTGCTATGGCTTCTCCTGCTGCCAACAATAACAAACCTCCCTTTCCTCCTCCTACTACTCTGGAGTATAAAACCTCCGATGCTGACGTAAGCAGGCCGGCTAATTTGTCTATTGTTCCGCCTCCGCCGATGTTCACTGTGCCTCCGGGAGGGCTTAGTCCGGTTGCTCTTCTTGACTCGCCGGGGTTGGGGCTTTTCTCTCCTCAGGTTGTTGTTCATTGAAATGTTATGTTTGTTGGAAATTTTGATTTTTTTGATTTATTTATTTTATTTACTGAAGATTGCTCGTGTCAGTAATAATAGATTGACAATTTAAATTCAGTTTTTTTTTCTTTAAAGTGTTGGGATTTATTATAGTTAGGTGAAGGATTTATCATAATTAGCGAAATTATATTTTGTTTTTAAAGTTTAATTGCAGTATTAGATTTGATTAGATGGAGCCGGAATTGGTTTAATGAAGGAAAAATAGAGAAGTAATAGTTGAGTTTAGAATTGTTAAATGCTATTGCAGACACATCATACCAGAAAGCTTGTCTAGATCATAGAAATGGCGACAAACTGGTCGCTATTTTAAAGGATGGCTTGCTGAATAAATAATTAAAGCCCATCAATATTTGACTACTTTGATTTATTATTTATGAACCAGTTTCGTTTATTGAGAGTTTCATCAAGATAGGACTGGAGCATATGTTTGATTCATCAATCTTCATCTCCTACTGACATCAATCCGTGAAATCTGAAATGGTCTAGCCATGTGGCTCTAATTCATAGGATCTCTTTTGGCACAATACGTCAAGGAAGGGGGGTGTTCCGAGTTTGGAGATTAACTGAATTTGGCATTATTTATTTTCTTCAGTCTCATAATTCCTCAAGTTTAAAGCATTGAGCTAGTCGCTTAGTAGTCAAGTGCTTGCCTCAACTTGCATCCTCCTTCACCTTGAGATTAAAATTATTTATTTAGGTTACTGTTGTGATTAGGTGCTTTATCTACCAGCACTGCTAGTCTGCTAGTGATAGTTGAAAGATTTTTCTTATCAATAATCCTGAAAATCCTGCTCGCCTTTCAATGCTACAAAGGTGTGATGCTGTCATTTAGCAATCTTAATTTCTTACTGGACTATGATGCATCATTGAATCATCTGTTTTTAAATCATTGTTACCTCGGTGCAGTCAGCATGACCATGCAATCGGCGACCCGGTGCTTATACTTCGGTGGAGTTGATATCCTGAACTATTTTTCATTATTCCCATCTTCTCTTTGTTGTTGCATGGGAATCTATGCAACTTCTCTTTTTCTTTTGTTTAATGTAAAATTATGCTGCTGACTTTTTTCTTTCTTATTGTTGGCATGGTAATCTTTGTGTGATATGTTTTATGAAATCTCAGAAAGTGCTGTATCCTACTGATACTTGACCATTATTTTGGTTTATAAAGGCAAAAACCTGCGTATAAAAAATCAACTCTCAATGTTAACACGCGGTAGGGTAGTGCAAGTAATGGGAGTAGTAGCAAGATTAACAACTTGAAGAAAAAAAAATATTTCTATCTTTTTGCTTAGCGTTTAAGCCAAATGAAGTTTAAGCTTATGGATATACAGTAGACCTGGGGCTTTTGATGCATGCATGATGTATCACTAATGTGTCTCTGTTTAGTTGAAAGCTCATTCTATTATCGTTCACTAATTTTAATGGTTTGAGGTTTGCAGGGACACTTTGGAATGACACATCAGCAGGCCCTAGCGCAGGTTACTGCCCAGGCTGTACAAGCACATTCCCATATGCATACACAAGCACAATATCCATCTTTATCATCTCCACCAGCAACATCTTCGACGAAGTTTTCATCTGTTGCTACTAATTCAACAACACACCAGCATATGTTACCCTTAGTGCCAGACCCTAGTTCATCTATGAAGGAACCTTCAGACATTTCTCATTCTGATCAGAGATCCCAAGTTTCTTCAGTTGCTGTTGATAAACCTGCTGATGATGGCTACAACTGGCGAAAATATGGGCAGAAACAGGTGAAAGGAAGTGAATTTCCTCGAAGTTATTATAAATGCACACATCCCAACTGTCCTGTCAAGAAAAAGATTGAGCGATCTCTAGCTGGTCAAGTAACGGAAATTATTTACAAGGGGCAGCACAACCATCAAGCTCCCCAACCCAATAAGCGTGCGAAGGATGCTGGAAACTCAAATGGAAATTCAAATAATCAGAGTAGTTTTGAACTAGCTTCCCAATTACAAAGTGGAACCGTGAACAAATTGAAAGATAGAAAGGATCAAGAATCAAGCCAGGCTACACCTGAGCATTTATCTGGGACTAGTGACAGTGAGGAAGTTGGTGATGGTGAAACTGGTATAAATGAGAACAATGATGATGAACCTGATCCCAAGAGAAGGTACTTTTGGATGACTAAATTCTATGTGGCTGGATGGTCTATCATACAGGTCTAACAAAATCTGTGTCATGCAGAAATACAGAAGTCAGGTTAACAGAGCCAAGTTCTTCACATAAAACTGTCACAGAGCCTAGAATCATTGTGCAGACTACCAGTGAAGTTGATCTTTTGGATGATGGCTATAGATGGCGCAAGTATGGGCAGAAAGTTGTGAAAGGCAATCCTTATCCAAGGTAGTTTTCTGCAGCTTATATGATTATAGCTTGTAACAGTCATGTCCAATTGAATAATTACCATTCTTTGGTTCCGGTGATAATTCATTAAGGAATTTGCACAGTTACAGATTTTTATGCATTTTGATCTACAGAAACACAAGCCTCTTTTTTATTTTTGGTCTTGGGGGTGGGGGGTGACAGTCCAGAAATTTAAGAAGATGGTGAACTGAAGATATGATATTCGACTGAATGCTTCTTTCAAACATGATTTTATATACCACAAAGTTGAACTTAATTTTAACTTTCTGTTTTGGGTTCCCATTGTGATCATCAAAATGTAAAACATAAGCCAAAATTGCTTATGTATAGCAAATCCATTTTTTCCAGTTTTCATTGGGCAAACATTGTTAATGTAAAATTGGTGTTAAAAAATTATTTTTGGGATGGCAAATGCTGTGTTTAAAGTTGAGACTTATTCTTCGTCCTGCTCTTGATGCTGTTGGATCATCTTTGTCAGATGCTAAAGTTAGCATTTTTTTTCGCTCTCTCTTTCTCTGGCAGACTTTTAGAAGAGTTTGTTGCTTTTGCTGGTCATTATGGTATTTTATAGCGTTTTCCTAGATAAAACTGAACAATAATTTTCTGCTTTAATGTTAAGTACTGTTATATGTACAATTACTTAATGTTTACCACCCTGCTTTTAAGATGTTTCAGTATTATCAGCAGTCTGTCATGAGACTATGCTATGCTGTATGTATCATGTTGAGCATTTCGGTTCCAATTACTTATTCCTCTGATGTAAAATGTTTATATCTTTATTTTGTCATGTCTAGTTTTTCTCTGTAAAACATAGTTGCCATTGCATCGTATCCATTTTGCAATGCTCAGATTCTATATCCAAAATATGTTCGCTTCTTGCATTCAGATTTTGATCTCAACATTCAAGGTGTGCTTTCCTTCTATGATCGACAGGAGCTACTATAAATGCACAACTTCAGGCTGCAAAGTCCGTAAACATGTTGAGAGAGCTGCAACGGATCCAAAAGCAGTTATAACAACATATGAGGGCAAACATAATCATGATGTACCAGCTGGTAAAGGGAGCAACCACAGCACAGCCAGTAGTAATTCCTCTGAGCTAAAACAACAAAATGTAGATAACAGGAGAGACCTCGGCGCCAATAATCAACAAACTATAGCACGGTTGCGGTTAAAAGAAGAGCAGATAACATAGTTTCTTCAGTTATCTTGAAAAGCAGTATAACATGGACATTCACTTTGAACCAGGGAGCCGCTTTAAGATATCTTTGCTGAAATCTGTTTTTCTTGCCTTTTGAGGCCATTGTTTTGATGGGGCCCATGTCATCGACTACCATATACACAGAAAGATGAAAGTTTTTAAAAAAGAAGACAGAGAGAAGTCAATCTAGGGCTAGCTAACTTGAATTGAATCAGAATACAATATTGTTTTATGTAAACAGTTTAGCAGGTATATTTCATTTACATCCTGTTCTGTGCATTCTTTTGTACATTATTTGGAAGTAATGTTACATATAGTTGTTCACTTGCTTTTGAATTTAATATTTAATGAAGATATTTTTTCTATTCTCGTCCTCTGTTGACATTTTGCTTTGTTTCTAATTGTTTTATTTCAAAGTCATTCTAGAATATTGGAAAATGAAGTCGAAAATTATCTGTGGGGATAAAAGAATGGAAAAAACATGCCTCTATAGTCTCGTGAGGCTTAATATTACTTTAATTAACAAGATACAAATTATACAGATCAAGAAATGTTATGTATAATATTCGCGTATTCAAAATGCTGGTGTTTCAAAAGGTAATATTGATTTAATGCAAAGCATATCTGAGCTTATCTCCTTCACTGTGGCATTTAACAGCTGCACTGAAAGTTCATCTTTCTAGTAAACCTATGAAATTACTGAGAGATTAGTGACGGATAAAATTTATCAGTAAATTAATGGTCAGTAATTTTCTAAGGAAGGTTTATACATTCCGTCAATAAATTTATTGACGGAAAATTGATCACAGTTTCTTATAACCCTATTGGTAATTTCGTTGAAAACAATAAATTAAATAATTATATTCCGTCATTAATTTATTAGTAATTTTAATTAAATAATATTTTATTATTTCAAAATGGTAAGTAATATGTTAGTAAATGATTTTAAAAAAATAATTTTATAATAAAACAGTCAGTAATCCGTTAATAAACTGTTTTAAAAAATAATTTAATAATACAAATAGCCAGTAATTCGTTAGTAAAGAATCTTAAAAAATAATTTAATAAAATAAATGGTCAGTAATTCATTAATAAATGATTTTAAAAAATAATTTAATAATAAAAACAGTCACTAATTCGTTAGTAATTTATTGAAAAATATTATTTTAATAATTAGAAACGGTCAGTGATCCATCAATAAATTGACCGATACATTTTTTTAAAAATATTTAAAATATTTAATTAATTAATTTTATAAAATAGATATTTATTAAAAAATTATAAATAATTATATAATATAAATATTGAAATTGAACATTATATAATGTAATGTAGTTAATAAAAAATATATTGTATTGTACACCTTATGATTACAAGTATAAAAAAATAACTGAAGTAAAAAAAAAAAAAAATACTAATCTAGCTTCTCAGTATCATCCTCCTTGTCTTCATTATCGTGGCCCTCCTCATCTTATTGGTCGGCCTCTAAATATACTATATATGCATCAGTAGCAGTAATAACATCATCTCCGATGGAAGGGTGCTGAGAAGTAATAAAAACTGGTGGAGGAGCAGCATTATCAGCAAAGTACTGTGAGAAGAACTACTGTATCTGCAGCTCGACATGCTGGCAGACCTGCTCCTGGATCATTTGCTGCATCTCCTCTCGCATATAAGCTACTCACCTAGCAGTCTCCTATTACACATGCTCAACTATAGGAGGCGGTGGTGATGGTAGAGTTGAGAAAAAGCTGGCCCTCAAGATGTTCTGATGATTGAGTTAAAGAACCCATTCTGTAGATTTGTCCCTTCTCCCGACAGTTTTAAAGTATAGCTCAAACTTGTCTATTTGAGGTGGCTCAGTAGATCCAGGAGCTGATTGCAACATCTACTCGTGGAGGTTTCTGAGTCCTCCTATTTTTTATATAATAGTAGTTATCATCAAAATTTGTAATTTACAATAATAGAAAAATTGGTAATTAAAACTTACATAGATTCGTTGGGAGCACTAGTAGATGAAGGTCTGTCAGTCGATCTTCCTTATGTGTGTGTGCATGAAGACTTCCTTAGGAGTAATGAAATATCCTGAATTTCCATTTATTTTATAAAATTATATTTTTGTACGGAAACGTATTATTTTATTATTTTCCTTATTAAAGTAAGAATTGAATCTATATTTTATTAAATTATAAATATTCATACTATTTGAATATGTATTGTTAATAGTAATTATATTACAATATTATATATGTATATTATTATGAAAATGTTAATGTGGGTTTTTGAAAAATTGTATTTTGATATTTGAGTATTAATAAAGGTATTAATTAATATTAAGTTTAATTATAGTATTTTTATTGGAAGTTTGGATTTCCATTATAATTACTATTATTAGGAATAAATTTTATTAATTGAATTATTATTACCGTCCATAGTATTATTGTTATGTATATATAAGTTTATGTTGTAAATTATTATTATTAATATGTAAATTATAAATTATTTTTATTATCATTTTTATTATTATGATTATTATTACTATTATTATTAATTTATATATATATATGTATATATATGTGTGTGTTAGTGTTATATTTATATAAATATATGTAAATATGTTTTAAGTGTATTAAGTAAGTTAAAGAAGAAGAAAAGGGAAGGATGTGATGGGCCAGTAAGGGTGAAACGGGACCATTTCGGAAGAAGTAGGAACAGGGAAAGGAAGAGAGGAAGGAGGAGAGAGAGAGGGAGAGGCCGAGAGAGAGAGAGGGGCTTGGTGGAGTTCTGGCGGGCTATGGCGAGCACCGCCACCACCGCTGGGTAGAGTGTTGTCCGGCGACCTCAAGGAAGGTGGCAGCACCCTGATCGGGAGGCACACGGTGGTGTACACAAGGAGAGAAGGACCGCCGGTCACTGAGACTTCAATTCGATTTTTCGGCCAATTCTGACAGCGAAATCCGGCGATTTTGGTGTCATTCAACTCCTGAGGATAAGAACTTCAATTTGGTACCTACCTTATCCCTTGAGGACCACCGGAGGAGGAGATCGAAAAATGCAACTTGAACCTTTGGAGGCATTTTTCGGTGACTGGAGGGCGAGTGATGACCATTTTCATGATCCTAGAGTCGAGGTGAACCTACTGGTGTAGAGATCCCCCAAATTCGCCACCAGCAGCGGCGGCACGTGGGGCAGACCAATAGTTTCGTTTCGACATTTCGGCGCGATTCTCGACATCCGTATGATTGGAATTCACGAAAGTTAATCTGAAACTCTTGTTTTTCAGTCGTTAAATAAGTTATTTCATGTTTAGCAGTCTTTAGAGTAATTATTAGGTTGTCGAGTTTGTCGTTGGTTCAGTATAGTTCTGTTGAGATCTCGATCAGAATTTCAGTAATCTTTTAATTGTGTCTAGTTAAGTGAGTTATTCTTATCCTGATACTATCCATTGTTGCGAGGTGTCAGTGTCTGGCTTCTAGCATCTTCCAGATTTCAAGGCGGCACTTCCGAGGGAAGCCAATCAGAAGCATTATCAATTAGGTGAGTAATACTCCCTAATGTATTATCTTGTTTCTATATACATTTGCATTTCTGTGTGTGTGTGTGTATATATATATATATATATATATATGTATATATATATATATATATATATATATATATATATATATATATATATATATATATATATATATATATATATATATATATATATATGTATATATATATATATATATATATGTATATATATATATATATATATATATATATATGTATATTATGCACTACTATTGCATATAAGCATGTAACATTTGATTGTGAATGATGAATCAATATTCTGTATTTTGTGCTGTATTGTGATTGTGATTGACGGATGGAGGTCGGGAGGATGCAGTACCACCTAGGACTTAGGGATATGATATGATTATGATGAGTTTGAGAAGATGAGTTATGACTGGTGGATGCTGGCCGGGCCTGCTCATCGCTAAGGCCGCTATCAGTCGGGTTAGGGGCGCATGGTACTGTGAACCCTTAATTTTACACCCTTAGCATATAACTGCAGCCTTAACACCTGCTGAATTTAACTCATTGCGCGAAACTGTTACGGTGGTCCCGCTAACTGGTTAGTGTGCAGGGGTTCGGGGGCAGCGCCCTCGAAAGAAATTTTTTTAGACTTCATTTACATTGCCACCAGGCATCAAACTCCATACCAACAATTAATCTCTAAAAAAAAAAAAAAAGAACTACCTCGGGAAGTGTAGCGCGCCGCTCGAGAGCCGTGTGGCACCGCGTCAAGTCTGCACGATACCGTACCGCCCCTTTGCGGCACGCAGCAAAGGCCTGACGCGGCGCCGCACAGGCCTGGTGTAGCACCGCGCCAGGGCACGCCCCATTCTGCTCCAGTGGGCTCCACATGCGTAAAATGACCTTTTTACCCCTTTTTGTCCAGTTATCAGCCATTTTCTGACCCCATCCTTTTGGTCTTTTCACATTTTGATTACCTAAACTATCCTTTACCCATTTGCCTATAAATAGGCTCCCATTCCCTCATTTCTAAACACATCCTTGAATTTGGGTAGATGGTTATCCTCAAATTTCTCTCTTCTTCTCCCTCCAATCACTCTCTAATTAATTAATTAATCTTTTTAATTAATTAATTATCTCACCCTAACCAAGTTAATTAATCTTTTTAATTAACTAAAACTCTTTTTTTTAAATTAAAATTAATTAATTAATTAATCTTTTTAATTAATTAATCCATCACTTTTTTTTCAAAATCAAAATAATCCTTTTTCTCAACCCACTTTTCATCCAAATTAATTAATTAATCTTTTTAATTAATTAATTAATCCATCCATCCTTTTCATCATATTAATTAATTAATCATTTTAATTAATTAATTAATCAATCCAATCACTCGGTCCCGATAAAACAGAATTTCGGTCCGGTAAAACTCTTCGCCAACCAAAAGTCAAGGTATCAACCTTTTTCCTCACTTTCAACACACCCAAACCAAAATCAATCTGATCAACTCTTAAAACCCTCCACTTAACAGTGGAACGAACTACGTGGGTTTTGATCCCCATTCAATGGGGTACGTAGGCACGTTTGGAATCTAAATCCAAACCTCAAATCCAAATCCCAATCAATCTCTTTTCCCTTTTTTTTTAATTAATTTATAAATGTTTTATTTTTACCATTCATTCATATTTTGCCATATTCATGCATTTTCTTTAAAATCAACTTATAAATGTCATTCATGAAATCCAATTTTCAAGTCAAATTAAACTTAAGAGCTAAATTTAGATTATTTAAAACTAAAAACCTAGTCCCCGAACTCAACTTGGTTCGAGATTAGTGATTTTATCCATGGGCAAATTTTGATGAATTGGAGTCAAATGGGTTTTTCCTTTATTTTTCCCTTTAAAAATAAATTAGGGTGGCGACTCCCAAAAATTATTTTTCAAAATCAACCAAATTCGAACCTGAGGGTTCCATCGTGAGTCTAAACCCGAATGAGCATCCCGGTTCCCTCTAGCGGACCGGGCCGGTGCTCGGGCGAGGCCTCACAGGTACAGACCAGTGCTAGGCAAGCCTATTGGACATAAGAGATAGATTATTGGATTCAGAAAGTTAAGATAGGGGGATCGGCTCCCCATTATGAGATTCGAGTGATACTGTGGACCGTATATCGTCTTTGCTTGACAATATGAATCGTCTGTCTCTATGACATAGTGCATAACATATGCATTAGAATCTATCTATAGGATACCAGTTTAATATATTAGCTGGTATCATTTACAGAGTCGGACGCTCATTCCTGTTCACTTTGTTATTTTCAGGTCAGCGAATTGAGCCCATGAAGGAGTTGTAATTGAGTAAACTGCCAATTTTCTTTCGGTAGTAATTTGTAATGTTGAGTATTAAGAATTATATGTAATATATGTATAATTGTAAATATAGCTTTAGAACTCCGCAATGTTGTACTTTGTACTTATACATTGTTAATATTCAGTTATGTAATTAAAGAATTGTAATATGTTGTTAAGCAGTATCCTTATATAATTTATTTTATTTATAAGATAAACGAGTGTTGGCCCAGCGAGTATTTATTTTATATTGATGTTTATTTGGATATGCTTACCTCAATTGGGCCCATAGCTCTTTTCAGTTTTAGGCTTTCTGTTGTGGGTTTCTAGTAGGCTTACTACGGGCACTAGTAGCTATGTGTATTTCCTGTGTTCTAGTGCCGGTCACATGCCCTCAAGTTCAGGGCATGACAAGTAAGGTCCTGACCAAGATAATTTCTCTGTTAAAACTTAAAAGTATGAAACTAAAATTAGTAACTTAAAAAAATTATGAAATTAACAACTTTTAAAAAAAGTAATGGAATTAGTAAAATATGCACCAAAATTATAAACAAATTAATAACTTAAAATAAAAATCAACATTTACCAATTTTTTAGCATGTTCTATGTTGGGTATTTTCTGCAAGTGTACGAAGTCCATAAGTAATATAGAGTGAATAGAGTATCGTTCCCATGAGGACTGTGTTATCCACCTATCTACTATTTCTTTCCTTTGTTTAAGGCTTAATGAATTTATTTTGATTTTTAATTTAAACAAACAACTAAATTCAATGAAATAATTTGAAGAGAAACAATGAGATTTAATGGTTAGAAATTAATATTTATCCACACTCAATCAATCAATTACCTTAATATCTAACAAGTGTATAATTCGGGTTATCCTATAGCATTGATTAAATTCTCTCGATATCTAATCAATTAAACCAAAATTCAAGTTATCTCTAAACAGTTCAACCAATTCTTATTGCATTAAACTATTTGTTGATTTCCTAGATTTAGCATTTAAGTAAACCTTAAGAATATTTAATTACTAACTATAATCTCTTATCAATTAGCAATCAAACAAGTATTTGCAAGTCTATTGTATTACCATCTCTCAATGCATAATACAACACAAATCACAACTTTATTAGCCAAGCAAAGTTAAGCATTAATCATAGTAAATACTCCATACCACAATGAATTAGATATATAGATAATTGAAAGAAATTGTGATTCAAAACATTAATCCCTAACTAAAGAATTAGTTAAACATGATTGCAATGAAAACCAAATACCAAGAAGAAAAGAAATTCATAAACCCAAGGTTGCAGGAGATAAGGAAATTGAATTTCTCAATCTTTAATCCTTAAGCTTCAATCTTGATTTTCTTGAATTTAATCTCTCTTTAGGATTTTTGTTTCTTGTTCTCTTCTTTTTTCTTGTCTTGTTTTTCTTCTCTTCTTACTCTATTTATAGTGCAATCAGTCTCCTTGTCCAATTAGGTTTGAAAGATTGGCCTTTGGACGAAATAAAAACGGACTTGGAATTCACTCCCGTTGCGCCTGCCACTTGTGTCGCACTTGTGACACTGGGCACTTTGCACTCAGTGTGCCCGCACCACTTGGTGCGCCCGCGACGTGCTTCAGCTTCCTATTTAAAAGCTTTTCTTGGCCATTCCGGTTTCGCACTAGCCTCCTTTCAATCCCCTATTTGACTTTACTTCATTTAGGCTTTTTCACCTTACAAAACCTTAGAAGACCTTTCTCAAATGCAATACATAATCTATGAATAAAATTAAGTCAAAATGCACCCTAACACTTATAATTTCTCAGAGAAAAATCACTTACACACATACATTCTATATGCACATATCAAATTCCCCCACACTTGAATTTTTGCTTGTCCTCAAGCAAACACTCAACATTTTTATTCTCAACTTTTTCACTATCCATTGGACACATTCAATCTCAAGGAATATTCATCACATGCTTTACTTATGCACTCCTAAGCACCCTAAAATCAAGAATTTTTATTAATAAGGATGCCTTGGACAAGAATTCTCACATAAAGAGTATACTTATAGAGAAAAGATAAAACACATATCTTAACCCATAATTTACCAATCATAATTAGATAACTTGCCAAAAATTACCAAATATAATTAAGCTCAATGGGAATCAATAGGATTTTTAAAACACTTAAGCACAAAGGGGTTAATTAATTAATTTTATTACATATATGTTTTTCTTTTGTGAATGCGTTTTACGCTCCATCTCACCTTTGCAAGTACGTTTTACGCTCCATCTTGCTTTTACAAGTGCTTTTTACGCTCCTTCTTGCAAATTTTTATTTTTTATTTTTTATTATTAACTAACTATTATTGATTTTCCTATATCATATTCCCAATTAACAAAAATCCTTTGGTCCTTTTCTAGCTAGTTGTACTTAATTATGAAAGGTAAATTATTAGTTAGCTAATGTGTTCAAAAATTTCTAAACAAATATAATCTAAATGTGAGAGTTCTTAAACTAATCATCCATTTAATAAACTTCCTTAGATTAAGGGATTACTAGAGAGAGCATCCTTTATAGTTTAAAATCCATTTCAATTAAATTATGTCCAATGTTCGAGCTATAATTGAGAATGACTATGTTATACTCCAACCAAATAAATATAACCTAACAAAAACACATAAAAAGAAAATGATTACAACAATTCACAACACACTAAGACACACCCCCCCCCCCCCTGCACTTGAATATCACATTATCCCCAATGTGATTTCCAATATGCAAACAAAATGATCATATGAAATATGCAAAAATAAACAAGAGAGAGAGGTTTAAGAAACTGCCCTTGCTAAGTTGGAGGTGATGGTGGAGAAGATGGAATGTCGAGGCCTGATTAATCGAAAAACTTAGAAAGCTTGTATCTTTGGTAAGATTGCTCCTTCTCTACATGACGAAGTCGCAAATCCATATCATCCAATTTAGTGCTCACCCTTTTTTTTGTGCTCATCAATAGCATCCAATTGCCGTAGAACTTGCTTCCAACCGGCCTCCTCCTCATGATCATCCTCTTCTTCTTCTTCATCTCCACTCTCCTCTTCCTCGTCCTCCTCCTCATGAGTTGAAGAAGTAGCCGGAGTACTTAATTGCACGCCACGCCTTAGCTGTTGACATTTTCGAGTGACGAGGTCTTCAGGGACATATCTACCTTAATGATCTCAGATTGAATCAATGCATCTATTGTAAAACTTCCTCCCTTCAACTCTTCCATCACTGGACTCTTGCCTTCTTCCTTACTAAAAATAAGAAATGGAGCACCAAATTTGTAGGCAAGATTACTTGTTTTTTCTTCCTCTATTCTTGCTTTCCCTTTCCTAGAGCTAGCCTTCTTAGCCACAATCTTGACCCTTGAAGCCATGGATTCTTGTTAATATGAAGGAATTTGGGGTTGGGTTGGTTTAATTAGAGAAGAAATTAGGAGGAATTTGGGAAGATTTGAGAGTTTGGGGGTTAGGGATTTGAAGAGAGGTAGAGATAGATGCAGAAATTTTGGGGAAGAAGAGGAAGAATGGGGGTTTTAAGCTGCTCACTGCTGTTTTAAGAGACTTTCTTTCTTTTTTTTTTTTTAGTCTGCTAGGACGTTGCACCCGCAAACAGAATAGTTTTTTTAATATACATTTACAAGTTTACATAAACTTAACAACATAAAATTTACATGATGAATTACAAATTAACCATAAATTACAAATTGACATGACAAATTTATATTTTTTAATACACATTTACAAATAAATCTCAAATTAACAACATAACAAATTACAAATTATACATAAAATTCAAAAGCATATTACAAATTACATTTATATATTAACATAATTAACTTAAATTAAGATACGGACCTCTTGACTCACAGCTATATATATTTGCTCTCCAACACAAAAATTAACTGAAAAATTGCAATTCTATTAATAAAACCAAAAATAAAACAAATAATAAAACTACTAAAAAAACACCAAAATACATTAAAAAAAATATTACTAATTGAAACACATAAATTATTTACAGAAATAAATTAAGAAAATAGAATTTACAAGAAAAATAAAAAATATAATAAATAAAAAAATAAATCCATAAATTTTTTTAAAAAATTTTAGAAAAAATATTTACTAAAAAAAACTTCACCAAATTTAATACTAGCATAAATTTATACTGAATTTATTATATATATAGATATATATAAAACCAAAATAAACATAAAAAAAATTTCAACCCAATCTTAAACAATAATCAACCCAAATTAATCTCAATCACAAAATAATTTTCAATCTAAAATAGAATTTCTATATACTAATAATCCTTAACTCTAGAAGTAGGAGGCCAGTGACCAGTGAACAGCGGAGTTGACTGGCAAGGAGCCCCAAATGGCAAAGAGAATAGAGGGAGAGAGAGCAAAGAGGGAGATCGACCGACTGGAAGAAGAAGAAGAAAGGAAAGAAGAAAGAAAGAGAGGAAAAATGATCTGTAGAGTTTATAATTCACATTTATTGACATATTATTGATGAACAGTGCTATGTAAATTAAAAACTTTCGTCAATAAATGAATTAATGGAAGCAAAAGGCCGGCCTCAATTTTCAAGACGGTCAGTAAACTGTTAGTAAATTTTACCAACTATTGATATACTTCGGTTGTTATTTACTGACGGATTATCGACTATTTCACACTGCCATGTGGCACATCATCAATAGTCCATCAATAAATTTATTTATTAGCACCAAAAAACTAGTGCCTGACTTATTGCTTTCCTATTTGTCACTAATCAATTAGTAATATCCTAATTTACTGTCTATTGCATCTATCAGCAATTTCTGTCAGCAATTCATCAGTAATGACTAAAAGTCATTAGTAATATTAGTAATGTGTAAAATTATTTGTGTGTATGCTTCCGTTAGTAAAGCGCGTATTTTTGGTAGTGATGCTTGAACTCAAAGGAAGATATCTCATTCTAAATTTTCCAACTTTCATTGTTTTATATACAAATCTCCAATATACTACTTAAATTTTGAATTATTAGTAATAATTTATTACCTAAAATATAGGACTAATTTATACTTTATTGAAAAACATATTTTAAACCCATAAACTTTTAAAAACTTTAGTGTTAGAATCATTTTAAAAATGAAAAATTTTAAGATTTCTAGTTTTTCTGTCCAAAATATTGAGGTTTGGTTTTTTTTTTTTCTTGAATATTCTTCATATCTATACTTTTTGGTAGTTTTTGACCTTGAAATCTCATATATATCTTCTTTGGTTGATTTTGAGATTGGTGTATGATGTTTCTATGATTGTTTCTATGCGATATTTTATTGTTTGATTCATATTACAAAAAGTTATACAAACTTTTTAAGTATAGTTGGTGATTAGATAATTCGAATTAGACTTATAAAAAGATTAGAGAATCAAATAATGGCAAATTGTCATTGAATATAGCGTGTTTTCCGCATAGTAGTTTAGTCAAATGCTTTATCAACTCATTCCATTTTTTAATTTTAGTAGTTCGATTTGATTTAAAATCTGATAAAAATTTAAGTAATTATGTAAATATTTTATATATCTACATTGTACTATATTTCTAAAATGAAATACCTTCTTTTAAAAAAAAAATCAAAAAGTTGGGGCCAAATTTTAAAATAAAAAAAAATTAAATGAAAATTTCATTTACCACTAAATTAAGATATCCACTGTATACTTACACGTGCATGCATGACTTCTTTATTATCATTAGTATCAAGTAGCTTTATCTGATGATTCTTTTGTGTAATAATATTGACATACAATAAAAAAAGTTAAATGAGAAAAAGAAAATTTATTAAAAAAAATTTATCAGAGAAATATATGGATTAAATCATAAGATAAATTGAAGAAAGAATGTTTAAAAAAATTAGTAACAGAATGATCAGTTCAATTATATTTTTATTTTACAAGATTAATTAAATAAAAATGAATAATAATTATATATGAATAAATAAATAAATTAAAGAAGAATATATACTCCAGTGACAGTTAATCACATGAAATGATCTCTGCTACTACTGACTGAATAACACTCTACAGAAAATTAGTGATTAGTGAATACAAACAAAACCACCATTGCCACCTGTTTCTATCTATCTGGTTCATTACATCACATTCACACATGTTATTCCCTAATCAAACAATTAACCAAACGTGCATGCTCTTCCTGCCTTTTTCTTTTTTCAGAAAATAAAATCTTTTAATTTAATTAACTTACCACACCCCCCAGCTTTTTTAAAAATTAAGAATTGAATTTATTTAAATTGTACATAATATTTTTAGACAAAAAAAAAAATTGCACAAATTAGTTTAATATTAAATATATATTCACATTTATTAAAAAAATATTTTCACCTCACATTAGGACATAATTTTTTGGTACTAAAAAGTGGAGACACACAACGAAAATATAATAAATTATATAATAGAAATTAGCCTACTTTTATACATTACGACATAGTTTAATGTTAGATGTACATATAGTTTAATGTTAGATGTACATACAATTTGAATTAGATTAGATTATCCCTCTTCATATATATATATATATACACACACACACGATTAGCTAGAAAATTTATAGCAGAATTTATATCATAGAATTATATATAAGTAAGCCAACTTTTTATATTTAAGAAAATTTTTCACATAAAATATGAAAGGTCAAATATAATATATATTCAAATTTTTATAATTTAACACTAAAAAAAATTGGTATTTGGAGGTAAGGGGGGGCATACCCCTCGTCCCCTCCCTCCCCTAATGTATATGAAAAATATTAAAGAATCTCTCAAATTAACTAATAATTAATTAATAATTTTCACATAAATCAGTTTTTTATTATTATAATTTTTACCATAAATTACAAGAGATATGTTCTTGTTGATATATATATAATTAAAATAGTCAAATTAAGCCCAAAAAAAAAAATTGAACATAAAAGAGTTAAAAAAAAAAAGAGAAAAAATAGAAATAGTAATTAAAAAAAAAAAAAAAAAAGGGGATATTCGGCGTGGACTTTTTGCTGAATTTGAGATCGGCCGAAGGACACAGAGAGAAGTTGAGAAAAACTGAAAAAAGAGAAAAGACAGAAAGAAGAAGAAAAGACTTGAAATCTTAATCTAATGGCTCAAAATGACGGTCGCCAGCAGCCACCACCACCGCAGCCTCTGCCGCCTGCTTCTTCATCTTCCTCTCCATCTCCTCCCTCCAAATCCTCCTCTGCTTCTACCCGGCCCACCACCATCACTCTCCCTCCTCGTTCCTTCAACGAAACTCTCTTTACCTCTGGCCCTGCTATCGGTGTGAGCATGGGATTAAGCTTCGGCTTTAGCCCTGGCCCCATGACTCTTGTTTCTAGTTTCTTCTCCGATTCCGACGACTTTAAATCTTTCTCTCAGCTCCTTGCAGGTGCTATGGCTTCTCCTGCTGCCAACAATAACAAACCTCCCTTTCCTTCTCCTCCTCCTCCTCCTACTACTATGGAGTATAAAACCTCCGAAGCTGACGTCAGCAGGCCGGCTAATTTGTCTATTGTTCCGCCTCCGCCGATGTTCACTGTGCCTCCGGGAGGGCTTAGTCCGGTTGCTCTTCTTGAGTCGCCGGGGTTTGGGCTTTTCTCTCCTCAGGTAGATGTTCATTGAAATGTTATATTTGTTGGAAATTTTGATTTTTGTTATTTATTTATTTTATTTACTGAAGATTGCTAGTGTTAGTAATAATAGATTGACAATTTAAATTCAATTTTTTTTTTTAAAGTGTTGGGATTTATTATAGTTAGGTGAAGGTTTTATTATAATTAGCGAAGTTGTATTTTGTTTTTTAAGTTTAATTGCAGTATTAGATTTGAATAGATGGAGCCGGAATTGGTTTAATGAAGGAAAATAGAGAAGTAATGGTTGAGTTTAGAATTGTTAAATGGTATTGCAGACACATTATACCTGAAAGCTCGTCTAGATCATAGAAATGGTGACAAACTGGTCGCTATATGAAAGGATCGCTTGCTGAATAAATAATTAAAGCCCATTAATATTTGACTACTTTGATTCATTATTTATGAACCAGATTAATTTATTGACATTCATCAGTCTTGATCTCCTACTGACATCAATCTGTGAAATGTGAAACACTCCCCAGCCATGTGGCTCCAATTCATAGGATTTCTTTTGACCTAATACGTCAAGGAAGGGGGTGTTCCGAGTTTGGAGATTAAATGAATTTTGCATTATTTCATTTCGTCAGAGTCTTAATTCCTCAAGTTTAAGGCATTGAGCTAGTCGCTTAGTAGTCAAGTGCTTGCCTCAACTTGCATCTTCCTCCACCTTGAAATTAAAATTATTTATTTAGATTATTGTTCTGATTAAGTGCTTCATCTACCAGCACTGCTAGTTTGCTAGTGATAATTGAAAGATTTTTCTTATCTGTAATCCTGAAAACCCTGCTCGCCTTTCAATGCTACGAAGGTGTGATGCTGTCATTTAGCAATCTTAATTTCTTACTGGACTATGATGCATCATTGAGTCATCTGTTTTTAAATCATTGTTAATTTGGTGTAGTCAGTATGCCCATGCTATCGGCGACCTGGTGCTTATACTTCATCGAGTTGATATCCTGAACTATTTTTCATTATTCTCATCTTCTCTTTGTTGTTGCACGGGAATCTATGCAACTTCTCTTTTTCTTTTGTTTAATGTAATATTATGCAGCTGACTTTTTTCTTTCATAATCGGCATGGTAATCTTTCTGTGATATGTTTTATGAAATCTCAGAAAGTGCTGTATCCTACTGATACTTGAGCACTATTTGGGTTTATAAAGGCAAAAACCTGTGTATAAAAAATCAACTCTGAATGTTAACACGTGGTAGGGTAGTGCAAGTAATGGGAGTAGTAGCAAGATTATCAACTCGAAAAAAAAAAAAATATATTTCTAACTTTTTGCTTTGCGTTTAAACCAAATGAAGTTTAAGCTTATGGATATACAGTAGATCTAGGGCTGTTGATGCATGCATGATGTATAACTAATGTGTCTCAATTTAGTTGAAAGCTCATTCTATTATCGTTTACTAATTTTAATGGTTTGAGGTTTGCAGGGACACTTTGGAATGACACATCAGCAGGCCCTAGCGCAGGTAACTGCCCAGGCTGTACAAGCACATTCCCATATGCATACTCAAGCACAATATCCATCTTTATCATCTGCACCAGCAACATCTTTGACAGAGTTTTCATCTGTCGCTACTAATTCAACAACACACCAGCATATGTTACCTTCTGTGCCAGACCCTAGTTCATCTATGAAGGAACCTTCAGACGTTTCTCATTCTGATCGGAGATCCCAAGTTTCTTCAGTTGCCATTGATAAACCTGCTGATGATGGCTACAATTGGCGAAAATATGGGCAGAAACAGGTGAAAGGAAGTGAATTTCCTCGAAGTTATTATAAATGCACACATCCCAACTGTCCTGTCAAGAAAAAGATTGAGCGATCTCTAGCTGGTCAAGTAACAGAAATTATTTACAAGGGGCAGCACAACCATCAAGCTCCCCAACCCAATAAGCGTGCGAAGGATGCTGGAAACTCAAATGGAAATTCAAATAATCAGAGTAGTTTTGAACTAGCTTCCCAATTGCAAAGTGGAACCATGAACAAATTGAAAGATAGAAAGGATCAAGAATCAAGCCAGGCTACACCTGAGCATTTATCTGGGACAAGCGACAGTGAGGAAGCTGGTGATGGTGAAACTGGTATAAATGAAAACAATGATGATGAACCTGATCCCAAGAGAAGGTACTTTTGGATGACTAAATTCTATGTGGCTGGATGGTCTATCATGCAGCTCTAACAAATCTGTGTTATGCAGAAATACAGAAGTCAGGTTCACAGAGCCAACTTCTTCACATAAAACTGTCACAGAGCCTAGAATCATTGTGCAGACTACCAGCGAAGTTGATCTTTTGGATGATGGCTATAGATGGCGCAAGTATGGGCAGAAAGTTGTGAAAGGCAATCCTTATCCAAGGTAGTTTTCCGCAGCTTATATGATTATAGCTTGCAACAGTCATGTCTAATTGAATAAATACCATTCTTTGGTTACGGTGATCATTCATTAAGGAATTTGCACTGTTCAGATTTTTATGCATTTGATCTACAAAAAACACACACCTCTTTTTTATTTTTGGTCTTGGGGTGGGGGTGACAGTCCGAAAATTTAAGAAGAGGGTGAACTGAAGATATGATATTTGACTGAATGCTTCTTTCAAACATGATTGTATCTACCACAAAGTTGAACTTAATTTTAACTTTCTGTCTTGGGTTCCCATTGTGGTCATCCAAATGTAAAACATAAGCCAAAATTTCCTATGTATAGCAAATCCATTTCTTCCAGTTTTCATTGGGCGAACACTGTTAATGTAAACTTGGTGTTAAAAAATTATTTTTGGGACCGCAAATGCTGTGTTTAAAGTTGAGACTTATTCTTCATCCTGCTCTTGATGCTGTTGGATCATCTTTGTCAGATGCTAATATTAGCATTTTTTTTTCTCTCTCTCTTTCTCTGGCAGACTTTTAGAAGAGTTTGTTGCTTTTGCTGGTCATTGTGGTATTTTATAGTTTCTAGTGTTTTCCTAGTTAAAACTGAACAATAATTTTCTGCTTTAATGTTTAGTACTCTTATATGTACAATTACTTAATGTTTACCACCCTGCTTTTAAGACGTTTCAGTATTATCAGCAGTCTGTCATGAGACCATGTGTATGCTGTATGTATGATGTTGAACATTTCTCGGTTCCAATTACTTATTCCTCTGATGTGAAATGTTTATATCTCCATTTTGTGATGTCTAGTTTTTCTCTGTAAAACTTAGTTGCCATTGCATTGTATCCACTTTGCAATGCCCAGATTCTATATCCAAAATATGTGCGCTTCTTGCCTTCAGATTTTGATCTCAACATTCAAGCTGTGCTTTCCTTCTATGATCGACAGGAGCTACTATAAATGCACAACCCCAGGCTGCAAAGTCCGTAAACATGTTGAGAGAGCTGCAACAGACCCAAAAGCAGTTATAACAACATATGAGGGCAAACATAATCATAATGTACCAGCTGGTAAAGGGAGCAACCACAGCGCAGCCAGTAGTAATTCATCTGAGCTAAAACAACAAAATGTAGATAACAGGAGAGACCTCAGCACCAATAATCAACAAACTATAGCACGGTTGCGGTTAAAAGAAGAGCAGATAACATAGTTTCTTGAATTATCTTGAAAAGCATTGTAACATGGACATTCACGATGAACAAGGGAGCCGCTGTAAGATATCTTTGCTGAAATCTGTTTTTCTTGCCTTTTGAGGCCATTGTTTTGATGGGGCCCATGCCACCGACTACCATATACGCAGAAAGGTGAAAGTTTTTTAAAAAAGAAGACACAGAGAAGTCAATCTGGGGCTAGCTAACTTGGATTGAATCAGAAGACAATATTGTTTTATATAAACAGTTTAGCAGGTATATTTCACTTACATCCCGTTCTGTGCATTCTTTTGTACATTATTTGGAAGTAATGTTGCATATAGTTGTTACTTTTGAATTTAATATTTAATGAAGATATTTTTTCTATTCTCCTCCTCTGTTGACATTTTGCTTTGTTTCTAATTGTTTTTTTTCAATGTCATCCTAGAATATTGGAAAATAAGGTCGAAAATTCTCTGTGGGGAAAAAAGAATGGAAATAACGTGCCTCTGTAGTCTCATGAGGCTTAATATTACCTTAATTAAGAAGGTATAAATTACACAAGATCAAGAAACGTTATGTATAATATTTGCATATTCAAAATGCTGGTGTTTCAGAAGGTGATATTGACTTAATGCAAAGCATATCTGGGCTTAGCTCCTTCACTGTGGCATTTAACAGCTGCAATGAAAGTTCATCTTTCGAGTCCAATCATTGGTCTCTACGAACAAATCACAGGTCCAACAACTACCTTTTGCCCATTGCTGGCTTCTTGGTAATCTGCTCTCTACACTCCCTTTCAGTAGTGTTTGTTTGATATATAACAATCTAACCCCTGTGTTTCAAATATCTGCTTGCTGAACCATATTTATCCGTTAGACACTCGATCTCTAAGCCCTTTTCTTGCATATTTCACTATAATTATACACCAATTGCAAAAAAAGAAAAATAATATGTCTTTATGGTTAAGATTAAGAAGAATTCACTTCCATACTCAAAGAGAAATTTTTTCCATTTTTTCCACCAGTACTGGTGATGGTGGTCTGGTTTACTACAAAACACATCTCGTGATTGATGTATATGCCAGAACTATTTCCTGTAGAGGCCCTATCAATTAGGTGCCTATTAAATCAATCATCCTTAGTTACAAGGGTGGGAATTTGCCCATGATTTACAAAATCAATCTTATTTAAACGCACGCAGCATAACACTTGCTCTGGCAGTTCCTCTGGTTTTTGTGCCTGTCAGAATTGTCATAGAAAAAGCACATTATCTAAGAAGCAGTTTAGCAGCTGATACTTCATAATTAGAATCAGTTACTGCAAAAGAAACATAAGTGTTCTTTTTAACTTTTTTCATTTTTTTTTTTAGCCTTGTTGAAACAATCGAGCTCGTGTCAGAATTAGTGACTACATTATTACCTGAATAGTTAAGCCCAAATTAGCTATCCCATTCTTCATTCGATCTCGGAATGCTTCGAGTCCTTTCCGAGATATGTAACTGAAACGATGGATATCAAGGTCAATCTCGAAGTAATTTGGTCCCTGCAGGATAATAAGAAATTAGACAATGTTAATTTCTTGAATTCTTTTTTTCTGGGTCGAGAGTTGGGGAAGCAAATAGAACTTGGAAGATAAACTAAACAATATGCCGAAAGTGCAGCCAAGGAACAACTAACTGCACCTAATCCAAGACAATAACATGGTTACTTAAAGGTGAAAATCCACAAGTAACAAAAATAAACTGTTGTCCATAAGCAATTCATAGAAAGGGTTTTGAGTTGGAAAGTCGACAGAAAAATGTTGCAAGACTTGAACGATTAGAATGAAAATCCTAGCAAAAACTTGCTGACTGCATGTGTATGCATTTCTTAATTCTTGTCTTTTACTCAACTAAATGAATATCTTTTTCAAAATTAGGCGCTGGTAAAGTAAATGTGATATGCTAACAAAAAGAAAAACATTTCTTTACCCTAAAGAACTCATGTTGAGGGCGCGAAAGAACTGGCTTATCATTATAAGCATGAATAAGCTTCCTTTCTGCAGAACTCAACTGCAAATCCTCTGGATTAACCAACCCTGCCAAAATCTTTAGCCTTTCTCTGAAAGGAACTGTGGACTCCTTTGTAAATCCTCTAACCTTCTCCATATCATCCTCAACCATTCTCTGAGGCAGAAAGCAATATGAGTAATTGGCAAAAAATATTAAACAAGATATATATATATATATATATATATATATATATATATATATATATATATGTTAAACAAGATAAAAATATATTACCCTGATAGTTTCTCGAAAATGAGAAGAGATCTCTTTGTCAAAATTCTCGTTTATTTTAAAATATAATACAAGACTCATGCCTTCTCCATCACATTCACCTTGGAACATGGCAACAGGATAAGTGGGAAGCTGCAATGAAAACACTCCAAAATTAAGAACCTAATAACTCATAGATGACAAATTCTGAGCAATCAGTTAAACTAGAGGAAATGGAAGAGTATTAAGAGAAGAGAGGGAGAAATCACCTGTAAATTAACGATCAGAAGCGAAGGAATATTCTCATGTGGTTGCACATAAGGAAGTTCAAGGTGTTGAGCAATATGATGTATCTTTCTTGGACAAGCAAATAAATCAACACCAATAGGTGTATAAGGGCTGCAACTTGGAGCAGTGGACTTTTGCTTATCTCTGCATAATTAGTTTATAAATGTATTAACAAAAACAGACAATAATATGTAACTGCTGAAGTAACTAGTAACATGCCTGAAATAATTCTCGCCACGGAGTTTAAAAACTGAAGGTGAAACCTCAGACCAACATCCTGGAGTAGGCTTCTCTCCCTTTGAACATGGAACTTGAAATCCTGCTCTCGGGCGATATAACCTCAGACCAGGAGCTGCTCCTTCTTGTGAAATGATTTTCCCATGAGTAGCACCATCTTGTGGAATTGATTTTTTTTATTAGTAAGGAATTATACTTGCCATCATATTCAAATCATTTTAATAAATATGATCACAACTGCAGGATATACTTACAGATTTGAGTCTTTTCCTCTCCATCACAGGATTTCCTTTTTACAGAAACCATAATTACAGTGGATTTTCTTCTGTTTTCTTGAACTTTCTCCCCAGAATCATAAGTGAGTTCTTTAAGACCTTTAAAGCTTCCATAAGGATCATCTAGTACTTTCTTTGTTTTAGCAGCAATGTCATCACCCTTTGAAACCCCTCCATCGATTTTCAGGTAACTTTCATAAAATCCCTCGTACTTACTTCCAGTATCTACAAAACATGATGCAGTTCCATACTGAACCACTTGAGTGCTTGGTCTTTGCACAATTGCACTGCCAAGTGAAGGAAAACCATCTACCAAAAGCCAATGAAGAAAAATATAAGTATTTTCTACTACTGGAACCTGGAATAAGACTCATAATTCCAAGAAAACAAACCTACGTGCTTGTGATAACTGATGAGATTTAAGTTTATTAGTCTGTTTAGCATTAAAGTTGAAACTATTTGACAATTTTTACGAGTAAAACATATCAATCAAACTCATCTTAAAAATAACTTTTTATGACTTCTAATCAATATTTTCAAAATAAGTTCTTTTTCTAGCCCAAGCTCAAATAGCAATACCAAACAAACTCTTAGTGCTTAATTAGCATTGAAATTGAAATTTCAAACAATGCAACATTTTATTTGACATGTTGTTGGAAAAAGCAATTTGAGTGTTATTTAGGCTTTTTTTTTTTAATTTTTATGATTACAACATGTAAAAAATATACCTGAAAGATAAACCTTAATTATCTCAAATCAAAATTTTCAACATAGTGCTTTTCTGAACAGCAACTCACCTCCATGGACACTAATGTAGTCATCATCAGAATCTGAATCAATAATACTGACAGAATCAAACCATACTTCTTCTTGGCATATTCCTGCGAGAATTGAATTTCTTGTGTGATTATTAAAGAAACCAGAGAGATGAGAAGAAGAAAGAAAGAAGAAAAAAAAATTACCCTTTGCATCAATTTGGCTATGGTTCCATTGAAGCTGGGTGAGATGGAAAGTCTTGTTAGAAGTTTCAGATCTTCGGCAAGTAGTAGCAGCACCCTTTTCAAAATCAAGATGAACAAACTCACTAACAGCAAAATCTCCAATTCCAGAATCACTAAACCTTTTTATAGGCACATCAGAAATAGAAGTGGAAATCTTTCCACGGCGTTTGGAAGATTTATGGAGGTGTTTTCTGTGTGTTCTTGGCCTTGCATTGGCTGTTGATACACATCCACCCATTTTGAAAACAATCCTTTTTATATTATATAGTCAAAATGACCAAGAACACGAGCTTGAGTTAAGAAAAGGAACCTACATGGATCAAACACAAAGTTTTAATCAATTTGGATTTGGATTTAGATTAGAATATCTAATTATTTATCTTGGATTATTGGATAGAATCAGATGATTTTGTATTAAATTAAAAAAAAAAAAAAAAGAAAAGAATAATCAGAATTATGAGTCCACATCATGCAAGTAAAAGACAAATTAAAAAAACCAAATGATTTGATTAGCAAATTAATGTACTAAAACAAATCATTAAAATCAAATAACATCAAAGTCTTTATCACAGTGTACAAGTTACTAATAGCCAAAATGTGCAGTCTTGACATATAAAAAAAAAAAAAAGGAAAAAACAAGAAATGCAAAATTTTAAGAGAAGTGAAGAAAGAAAAGAAGAAATAATAATAACAGAGCAAGCAATGAATGAAGGAGAGAGAAACAGAGTAATGCATGAACAAACATCACCAAAATCACAAAAAAGCTACAAAATCAAGAAAAAGGGAAACAGGGGAGAAAAAGAACAAGAACCTGAGAAGAAATAAGGGGGAAATCCCAGAAAAGGAAATGAAACCCGAGTTAGCAATTTCGGATTTCCCCCATTTCTCTCTTTCTCTCTCGCTAGCTCTCTCTGTATAAATATCTGTGAGATCACAACCACCAAAAGCAGCTGTAAATCCCACAAGAAAAGGTAACCAAAACAAAACAAGAACTATATAAAAGAAAACAGAGACCAAAAAAAAAAAAAAAAAAGGAGATGAAAGAAAGAAAGAGAGATAGAGACAGAGAGAGAGCAAAATGGTGTCATTATAAGACAAGTTTTTACCCAAAATGAGTCTCCGATTCCTTTGGATCCTAATTTGATTTATGATGTTGTAGAAAGGCTCTGAGCCTCTTAAAATCTGTTTGTGTTGTTTTTCATGTTCTGTCCCCAGACATTTCGCGGGCAATTCACTGTTATGACGGAGGCCCCGCCTACTCCGCTTTGTCTTCTCCCCACGTGTTCTCATTTATGATTTTATTGTTATTATTATTATTATTACATTTTTTTTTGTATTTTTAATTTAACAAATTATTTACTAAATAAATATTTTATAGGCCCCCAAAAAAATAATTCTTATAAATGAGTTTAATAATAAACTTTATAAAAAAAAAAATCAGTAATTTGTGTTACAAAAAGTTCATTTTTATCTTATTTGAAAAAGGATTTTTACAGTAACATTAAATTATTTTACAATTTAACATTTCCTCTATTTTGAAATATCTTTTATTTAAAATTTTAATACACATATTAAAAAATATTATAATTTTAAAATAAAAATACTAAAAATATTTTTTATTTTTTATGTAAAAAAAATAATTCATGCAAATATTAAATAGAAATAAAGAGAGAGTAAAGTAAGAAAAATATTTTTTTGAAATTTGAAAGTAATAGATGTTTTGAAAAAAAAACATATATTTTAATGCGGATGGAGAATATATAATTGGATTAATATTTTTAGATCGATACATAACTTATATTTATACAAGTTTAATCATTAATTAAAATTAAAATTAATGGTGGAAAATAATTGTGATTAACAAGCATAATACTATAGTATTAAGAACTGAGTCACTGACCAATGAATATAAAATAACAAGCATTTTTTCCTCCCATTAAGGGTTTTTAGTAGTAGTATTTTTTATTTTTGAACTAATCCATTAACCATTTATTACTGCTAATCATTTCAAGATCAAGACAACTTAGCAATTAATTGAGACCATGAGTACATCACACAAATCTAGACTTTAATAAAATTAAGTGTGATTCAACTAATAGTTTAATACTAATTGTGTAGTTTATTTTATAATCTAAGAGATTGAAAATTTCAACTAACGGTTTATTTTTAAAAAAAAATCAATAAATATAAAATAATAAATAATAAAGTTAAGTAGCAGTCTATCCTTATCAATTTCAATCATTACTTAAGGCAGCTTCAGCATTTTAGGTGGGTATTTATTTATTTTTTACTATGTAAAGAATTGAGAAATTTTGAATTCTTTAAGTGATACCTATTGTGCCAATGTGTGTGTGTGTGTGTCATTTTCCCTTCTAATGCATATCCATTTCCACAAATAAAAATATGCATGCACATTGCAGCCTTATTCACATAAGTAATGGACAACACTAATACTTTTAAATTTGAATCGAATACTGAACTGATCTTCTCAATAATTCACAATCTGACCAGTTCAATCGGTCTAATTTAATGGTTCGATCGATTTTTTTATTTTTTAATATTAAAACAACATCATTTTGCTAAATTTAATTTTTAAAATTTTAGATGACCAATAATAAGTTTTTAGTTTAATCGATCCAGTCAGTTAGGTCGATTCAATTTTAATAACACTGGCCAACACACAAAAGGTTTGAAATATTATTTTTGGACAAGTCCTAATCGATTCTATTATAGAGAGTAAGAGTATTCCCAACAATCCTCCCTATTTTATTCCCTATTATATTATAAATAATTCAACTCTTTATTTTAACTTATTTAGAAAAATGTGCACACTCTAACAATACTCTCTATTTCATTTTTTTATTAATAAATATACAATTCCTTTTTTTTTTTTACATAAATTTATAGTTTCATTTGCTTCATAATACATAAAATTTTTGTGGCTAAAAAAAATCTTTTTAAAAATATTATAACAAATAAAAAATATTATAACAAATTATTATTATTATTATTATTATTATGTGCTAAAAAATATAATCTTTTTAAAAATATTATAATAAATATTATTATTTTTATTACTATTACTACATAAAAAATTTACTACTAAAAAAGAATAATCTAATTTAAAATATTGTAAAATAATATTTTAATAATAATATACAAATTTAATAATAATTTAAAAAATAAAATAAATGAAAAAATAAAAAAAAATATTAAAATATTAATATAGGGAGCCAATCTCACTCCTCAAATTTGAGGAGAGAGAAATTAACCCTTAAAAAATTTAGAAAAAGAGAATAAGTTAAGAAATTTATTAAAAAATAAATAATAAAATATAATTTTCTATTTAAAAAAAAAGAGACATTTAAAAAGCCTATTAAGAATGCTCTAACAATATATAATAACTGCCTCTTAACACAGCTTACAATGTTAGATATTAAAAAAAAAATTATTATGACTTAAAAAGATAGATCTTTTATGCTGAAAAAATGGAAATATTATATTGTTAATACGGCATTTGGTACGGGATAAGTACAAGTTCAAAAAGATGCAAATTTTGGAAAGTAAATTTCAGAGATTATATGGTTTATATGGTGGCGTTGAATTTCGGAAGACATTGTAATTTATTTTTTAAGTTCAACTTTCTAAATAGAGAGAAGTATAAAATAGAGATGGCAATGTGTTAGAAAATTTCTGTTTTATGTATAGATTTGCCTAAAATGAAGTAAAAATTTTTTAATTTTTATTCTTACAGCGAAGGATGAGAATATTTCTTTCTCATTAGCTAAAAAGAGGTAAGGATGAAAAGTGTATTTTTCGTCCCATGAAAATCTCTGTCTCTGTCTCCATGGTGACTTGAAATTATATTTATATAATTATCTTTAATATATATATATATATATACACACATACACACACATAAATAAAATAAAACAAAAATTTCAAGTGTGGAAACTAAATAGTCTCCTATGTGATCCTCATTGTCATTCATTGTATAAAGAAAGATAAAAGGATAAAATTATCTTTATTTTTTAATATAAATAATAAAAATATTATTAACAACTACAAATTACACTTTTTAATAATTTATAAACAAATCAAATATACTTAAAATAATTTTACTGGAAAATACACATTTTATACCAAGCGAGGCTATAGTAGTTTGAGTAATTTCAATGGTGAAGTTAATGTGTTCTAAGTGTTTTTTAAAAGAAAAATGTTTTATTAATAAGTTTGGCCATAAGCACATTATTTTGCACAAGATTATAATTCTTGAATAAGAGTAAATATTTTTAATAAATGATCATAATCTTATGTGTGTGAAATTAATAATTAAATCAAAATAATGTAATTTACACAAATTTTAACGAGAAAATTTATATTTTTTGAATCATAATCTTTAATTATTTGAAAATGTTAAGAGTAATTACTTCATTTTTTTTATTTCTAATATTGCACTGATTCAACTCCAATTCATTTGGTACCTTAGATATAAAATTTATATATGGTTATGGGCAACATAGGCCTAAATTTTCTTTCTAGGTACTTTGTCATCTCCTTTCTAAAGCAAATAATTTGTTTTTTTATTACGGATCAAGTATCCAAAACACTTTCACTAATTTTATTTCTTATTATTCCTTTTTTTATTTAATTTATTTTTTTCACTGAAAACACGTGCTTTTCCTTCTTTTTTTTTACTTTTTAATTTTAGATATTAACTTTATTTTAATTTTATATCTTCAGTATATTTCATACTCCTTTTTTGTTACATTAAATTTATTTTTTAATCATGTACTAGCATTTTTTATAAGGAAAATAACATATATTAAAATTAAAAAAATTTTAATCAACATAATTAAAAGTAAATATAAGGAAAAACAATTTTTCTAAAAAATTAAAAAAAATAATTTTAATTTTAATTTTTTATTCCTCTCTTAAATTTTAATTTTTTTTTTATCATTACGTACTTTAATTTCTTAAAATTTAATAATAATAATGAAATATTAAAATTAATAATTTCACATTCATAATTATGAATTACACAACATAATGATATGTTATTGATGAGAGACAAAATATATTAATCCGGGTCTAAGCTTAATAGGCTAACTAGGACAAGCAAGGCCTAGACAGTTAATAAAAAACGGATTAGTATATTAAAATGAAACCAAAGTCAACTACAATATGGAATCCTTGTCCGAATATTGAATGAACATATAATCTATAAATATCTTGAATGTAAACTTTCAATAAGCAGATTATTTTTGGAAACTTATGCTCAAACAACTTTGTGAACATTTAATTTCCTTCAATAAGATACAATTCAATTCATCTTTCAATTAATTTCTATTTGATCGAATCTATCTCGATCAGTTATGAACACAAATTTATCAGTAAAAACTATAAATATTAATTATAATACTATAGGTTTATAAGTTAAAAACAACATGTTCATAAATTATAAGCTATAGATTCATTATACGTATACTTGAGATTCATATATTATAGTTTAGAAATTCATGAAATAACTACAAATTTATAGTTTAAAAAATAAAATATTCATAAATTATAACCTAAATATTTATCACAAATATACCTGAAATTTATAAATTCATAAATTAAAAAATAGATTAATGTGTTAACTGATTAATTTACAATTTACAAATGATAAACTTATATATAATATTTGATAAACTTATAAGCAATAGTTAATAATCTTATTGCTTGTCACTATATTTGACAATTAATTTTTAATAAATTTACATTGTACTACTAATGAATTTATATTTTCTGTTTAATGAACCTACAACTTATTATATATAAATCTGCATGACAGTGAAAATTCATTGTCATATAATATTTATAAAAATGTAAAATTATTCTTAAAAACTATTTTAAAAATTATGCATAAAATGTTAAAATTTATAAATAAAAATTACATTGAAAAATTTTATGCAAAATAAAAATTTAGTTCTTTATTTTTTTATTGATATTCATGATATTAAAATTAATTATCATTATAATAATTAAATAAAAAAATTCTACATTAATGTAATTTTTTCTTAGAGAAATAAAATAAAATAAACATAATTTTAATTGCAAATATTATAAACAAAAAAAATATATATATAGAATAACTAAAAAGAAAAAAAAATAAAGAATAACTGAACAAGAAAAAAAAACAAAGAATAATTGAACAAGAAAAAAAAAAAAGGATGTTTGAAACCGAGAACCAAACCTGCAACCTAAAGGTTGTGAGACTATCTAGTAATTAGTTACACCAATTACTATTTTTATGTTTTTGCTACATATATAATAATTAACATGTACTTTATGACCATACTGTATGATGATTATGGGTTTAAGATATGATTTATCAAAAAGTTAAGTGTAGTTTTATTATTTAGATTACAATATATATTTACTATTAGATTATGTCGAAGTGTGTTCAAAAGCACATCCTTTAATCTTATATATATATATATATATTCTTCAGTAAAATTAATGGAAGAAATGCCAATTAATACGAGCCACATGTTATCAAATATTTAAGTAATTATTGATAGTATATATTTGACATGAAATTGAAAACAAAAGCTTGCAAGTTGCAACCATCAATCAATTAATGCCATTGTTTTAAATTTGAAGGAAAACAAACTACTTTTAGAAGAATCTTATCATAAAAAAATTATTAAAAAAAAAAAGGCAGAGGCATTAATAATTATTTGACACAAGCTACCAATTTTATATACACTTAATTTTAGGTTAAAACTAAGTATAATGCAAAGCAAACTAAGTATATATATATATATATATATCCTTTCCTTTTTTCAAAAAACAAAAAAAATGGAGAGTGAGCGATGCAAAGGTCTTTATCGTGTCCGAGTGGCAAAGATTTTTGAGTTGTATATTAGACTAAAGGGTGTTCGTGTGCATATTATATAGGTATGTGAAAATGACCTGCGAAACAAAACCAGCTGTTTCCATTATATATAATAATACATACAATATTATATAGTACAACCAATCTATTATTTTACAGGGACATTGACATGGAAAATTGATGTTATGTAAGCTAAGCCCTCTCCATGTATAAACATTAATATAAATATGGATAGAGACAAAAGAAAACATCAAAAAATTTCTATATGCTTCCAAACCTTCCCTACACTACAAAGTTTAGGGGTTGGGGTGGGCATGAATTTCATGTTTTATTTTCTATCAATATATATATATAGCTCAATCATTGATTGCTCTATCTTTTTTATATTTCATCTATTCTCTAAAATATTTATCGTTTCAAGAATTTTTTTTATTTTAATTAATTTATCGTTTTACAAATTCAAGAATATTTATATTATTTTTTTTAATTTTACTCTCTATTTATTCTCTTTTTTAAATATTTCTATTAATTATTTTTATTTCTCTACATTAAAATTAATAAATGGTATTTTAATTTTTTTATATTAAAATTATAACAGTTTAATAACTTTTTTAATTCATTTGCTAAAATTTTAAATGATAAATATTTTAAAATGGAGGAGTACATAATAATAATAATAATAATATAGAAAAATGATTAATAAAAGCTGATTAGTATAGTATATGTATAAGAAAAGATTATTCTTTAATTAGGTGCTAAAGTTGGAGAGGAGTTTGGAATTTGATGACCACACAAAACCCATATATATTTTTAAATACCTTGATTAATTAGACTATTTTTTTTTTTCTTCTGATAAAGCATCCAAAAATTATTATAATAATTATAGAGAATTTTTATATGGAAATTAATAATTATAGAGAATTGGTGGAAGAAACTATTGTGGAAGTAGTTGGGCCGTAAAGGCACTTGATGTAGGTCAAGTTAAACTTGTCTTTATCTCACCAACCCCTTGAAGAAAATAAACCCAGTTGAAGATTTAACAGAATTAGGTGTATGTATGTATATATATATATTTATTGGTGGATGTGTAGTGCTAGAGAAAATATTCAATATTGAAAATTAATTTGCAAAAAGATTTATCTAGTATTTGTAATTTTTTGTCAAATAATTTTAAATTTTTAATTAGAATATAAAATAAATTATTATTATTTGAATTAGATGCGTCAAGACAAATAATAAATTATTAAATTATTTTCTCAATTATTAGATTATTTTTTTAAGGTGTAAGGTGGTAAGTATTTCGAGTCAATTTTCGCTATATTACCATACCATATTAAGGTGATATTAACTATTAAACTATTAAATATCACTTGAGAAGATAGTAGTTTAATGGTAAAAATATATGAAATAACACATTATGTATAATATCTAAATATTAATTTACTATTTTGATTGATTTTTATTGACTATATATAATTAAAAATTGGTATTTATTGTAATTTTATAGGAAGATATTCATCTCTTTTAATAATATTTAAGCAATTGGTGTGCTCTATAAAAATATTTTAAAACGAAATATTAAAACATCTAATTAGTGGCTATTTGGTTGCAAAAATTATTTGGATTTTTTTTTAACAATCGGTAGGAGTTAGAAGGGGAGGGGGTGTTAGCTTGGGAGGGACTCGAACCTAATCCCTCCAACATGCGCAACAAGCACATGACCATTAGTACAAGGGCCTGGAGGCAAATTTCAGGGATCTAGTACATAGGCCTTAAAAATTATCAACTAAAGATAAGTGTAAATAGGCCGACATAGGCCTTAAAAGTTATCAACTAAAAATGAGTGTATATAGGCCGAACTTGTTGCCAATAATGATAAGATCACATCACGCAAAAATTATTTAGATCAATACAATAAATATCTATAAATTGTTTTAAATGGGCTATTGTTTCAATATTAGTCAATTCTGAAAATAGTGTTATTGGAGTAACGCGTTCTTGTATATTTCTAATATTTAATAAATAAAATAATAATTTTATATTACTTTTTAATGAATCAAGATAAAATAGCAAATACTTTTCAAAGTAACAACATAACAGCCAAACAGTATCAATTTTTTTGTATTTTTTATATAAATAATAAGGACAAATATGAATAAAAAGACAAAATATGACCCAAATATAACGTATACTGGACAAAAAAATCTCATCAACACCAAATTTAAGTTTTGAATATAGTAAAAACAACTTGAAAATTGAAATATTTAGGCATCCGGTACCGTCAACCATCAAATTTCAAGGATATGGTACATAGGCCTTAAAAGCTATTAATTAAAGATGAGTGTATATAGGTCAACATAGGCCTTAAAAGCTATAAACTAAAAATAAGTGTATATAGGCTAAATTTGCTGTCAACAATGATAAGATCACAAAAAATCTATATCTTGAGAGAATTTATTTGTATAAAAGTTAGTAATACTCAGATCAACATTTATGAGAGTATATATGGGGATTAATGAACCCTAAAAAACCTTTAGCTCTTGCCAGCTAAATTTACGTGTTTCTGAATTCCTTTGGTTTCTGAATAACAAAGTCTTAATTACTTGATGATTTATTTATAGTTTTTTAGGCCAATGTAAACAGTGGCTTAAACAGAACAAAAAAAATAATTAACACACCCAAATCATATGATAAATTGAAACTAATAAATTTGATTACTCTCAAGAGAGGGGAATTGTTTCCTCATATTTTAACAAGAAGGAAAAATATATATATACTACTAAAATGGTAGGTTTTTTGCACCAAAAAATGGTAGTGGCATTAATTCCATAAAATATATGAATTTCAGTAGTCATGGTAGCCTCAATATATGAATTGAATTCATAAAAGAATCAAGCAAAACAATGTCCTTGTTAGGTAGGTATAGAACAGTTATTGGATGGGAAATTTCTGAAATTACTTAATTAATCAATTAGTGATGGTATTGCAAGAATTTTGACCAAATCAAAAGACCTGTTCTTCCCATATTATTATACGGTCAGTGCAGGGTGATCTGAAAACCATATTAATTATGATCATGTATTAATGTTATCTGCTACTAAGATAATACTATAAAGGAGCACAAAGGGAAATAAAGGAAAAAACAAGATATGATTTGACGAGTCAATCACCTGCCTAATTATTGTGTTTTCGAACTCACTTACAAATACCACTCACTTTGTGCTCCTAAAATTGTTGTCCTCCCTGCAACCAAATCCTTCAACTACTAAAGAGAAATTACTATTAGATAGATTAGGAGTATGTTCCTTCTACTCACATAAAAATAAATCTACATGGGTATACTTTCATTTCAATAATTCATGGAGTCTGTTTTTATATAAATAGAAAGAGCATGTTTCTGTCATACCTAATAATTTCTCACTAATATAATTACATAGTAAATAGAAACTACGCAACTAAAGTATATAGTAATTTAATTCCTTTTGGCATATAAAAAATATTTTAAAATATATAATATTATTGGTTGAGCTCTTAATTTCTAATACTGTATACATCTAACCAATGTAAAATTGTGAATATATATAACACATTAAAAAATTTGAATATAAGTGTCTTTCCACTTGAGAAAAAATTATGAAAATGTAATTTCAAATAGATGGTTTTATTAAGAGTTAACGGTCAAATTAACTCAAGTATTTTTTTGGTGTCTAATGAAGCCTTTTAGATATTTTTTGATCCAATTTCATACCTCAATTAATTTTTATTTTCAGCCCATTTTTGTCTATGTGATCATATGCACATAAAATTGATAAAAACATGATGCGGTCATAATTTTGTCAAAACGAATTAAAACGGACCAGAAAATTAAAATTGAGATATGAAATTAAGTCGAAATGTATCCTGGACATTTGATTAGACATAATAATAAAAACACGGAAACTAATTTATCCCTTAACTTTTTTTTTTAATTATACCTAAATATAATTAGGTGTGTGAAGGTGGATAAAAAGATCCAATGTAAACAAGAATTTTCACATAAAATTCTTATTTACATTAGTTGTATATCCACCATTCACTCAAATGAGCAGTTAACTCTTTCGACTTTGGTATATGAACTTATAGTTACTAATTTTAAGATGTTTAATAAACATAATATTTAGAATTACATTTTTAAAATTTAGTTAATGATACTAAATCCGTCTTTAAAATTATGATATTTTGAATTTGAATTACAATATAATTAAAATTAAATTTATAAAAAAAAATATTATTTAGAATGAAAAATCTTATAGTTAATTATTAAATCAAAGTATTAAAGACAAAGTTAATTTTTGCCCGCTGACCAATTATCTACAAATATCTGATAGGCGACAATTAACTCTCGGCAGCATGTCACAAGCCTTAAATTGAACAGGCTTGTAACTATGAAATAATTGCAAGACATCGCCTTAAGGAATTTTACTCATTAGATGATGTGGGGATTTCTTCAATAAATAATAATCCCTCTCTCCTTAAAAGATGGTTTTATTTTTTCACACATATTAAAAAATAATTAATTTAGTTAAAATAGTAAATTTTATTTAGTTTTTATGTCAGCAAATTCCTATTTAATAGGAATATGAGTGTAATTAATATTTTTGAAAGTAATCATTCTTTAATCATTAATTGATGCAATTAACATTTCTAAGTTGATAACTATCAAATTGCCAAACCGGATAACCATAAAAAATAAAAAATAAAAAAAAAAAAAAAAAAAGCCTTTGCTCCAAATATTCCATGTTTAATTGCTAATTATGAGTATTTGTCTATTGGGAAGTACAATTTTCTACAAAATACAATATTTACTTCTTGAGATTGAGAGGAAGTACACTTCTTTATGGATAATTATGGAATAAATATAAATTAATATATCGACCATTTATTAAATATGATTAAATAAATAAAATAAAATTTTTTTGTCTATTTAATTATTAAGTCAAACAAAAAAAATTACTTAGAAAGTTATATGCAAATTAAGCACACAATTATTTTCCAGGAAGTTTACTTTAGATGAAATAACTTCTCTAAAATTATATTTCTTAGGAAATATACCAAACAATATCTAATTCTAGTTAGGTTTCCCTTTCTTGTTTGACAATATTAAATAATGATACTCCTAGTAATATACTTTCTCAATCCTAAAAGGTTGTTCATTTTTTTTCTCATATAATTTAATAAAATATTATTTATTGCTTACTAATTCATAAATTTTATTATATTTTTTTACTTATACCCTTATTTACACTCATTTATTAGAATATTTTTATTAATCTTGAGAATAGACAAATAATATACTCTTCTATCCCAAAAGATTGTCTATTATTCCTTTTTATAATGTTTCAAAATACTTGCTCACTCTAAAAATAGTTATAAGTATTTATTCATTTTATTCATATTAATTGAAAAGTGTGTTTTCAAAATTAATAATAAAAGTAGTAATACATGAGTATATATAATGATATAAATGAAAAAATATAATAAAATTTATGAGTTGATAAATAATTAATAATATTTTCTTAAACTGTGTTGGAAAATAAAGTGGATAATATTTTTGAAGCGGGGATAATACCTTTTAATAAATAAGAATAAAATGGACAAATACTTATATTTATTAAAGTAGATGAGCAATGAATATTAAATAGTGGACAATATTTTTAAGATAAATATAGTATATTTATTGATAACAATTATTGATAATAGCGAATATTAAATAGGAATATATTAGAAAATTAATAAATTAATTATATTTTTAAGTAAAAAATTAGATTATAATTAAGAATAAATGAAAAAGAAAAGTAAAATGATTTTTTTTTTTTTAGGGATGGAGAGAATAGTAATTAGCAAATACTACTAGTGTCGCTATATTGAATGATTAATGACTAAATTGATAGTTAAATTGTTAACCATTACTTAATTAATGTTTTGACCTAGTTTAGGACATTTAATTTCGACAATAAATCATACACTAACAAGCAGACAGAGAGCCTTTAATTTACGGATTTGAGAAAGAATTAATCTCAGAATAGAAAAGTAGGACTGGGTCAAATACAACAGCCAAATCGATTGAAACATTTTAGCATATGGTTTAGCATTAGCATGAAAATGGACAAAAGCAATAAAATCATGCCCATTTGTTTTATTGCTGAAATTTATTGCAATTTGGGAAGAGCAAGGTGGCACATGCAGAACACACAAAGGATTTCTTTTATTTTCTTGAGATCCGTACATCAATTTTCAAAATTTTTTTAGCAAATGCATCAGAGTGCTAATTAATATCAGTCTAAGTCTTGCAAAATAATTAATCTAAATAAAATTAAATAAATTTATTTAAAAATAAATTAAATCAAAAATAATAATTTTAATTTATTATTTTAGATGGTAATATTATTGATAACAATAATGTTTTTTGAATCAACCTGATCCAAATCAGCAGGGATATATTGGACATTTTTATTATTTAATAAATGATATTATTATTATTTATATGTTGTAATAAAAAATATTGCCTATAATATCCTTAAATGAAAAATTAAAATTTTTATATCTCAATTAAATTTTAATATATTTTTTTAATAAAAGATAGTAGAACTTACAATTTATATTAATAAATAATTGTAATATGAACAATTTCTATTGGAAATAGTGAACTATAGATAAAAAATTTTACTTCATCTTAAATGAAAATTAAGAAAAAGAGAAAAAATAATTATATTGTTTAATTTCAATTGGAAACCAAGAACAATAGCAAAAAATTTTACTTTGTCAAAGTAAATAAAGTTAAAAAAATGTGAAAAATAGTATGATCTAATAAAGACTATGTGGTGATACTATTGATATAAATTCAATTTAATCAAAATATAATTGATGAAATATAATGAAAATTTAAACTATAGTTAGCATGGACCATGATGTAATAAAATCGATATAAATTTAGCTTAATCACAATTTATTTGATTAATAAAAAATTAGTCTTAATTAGTATAATCATAATGTAATATCATTGATTTAAGTTTAATTTTAATCAAAGTTCAATTGATAAAAATATAATATTTGATAATAGTATGGCATATTAATCAAAGTCTAATTGATAAAAAATTGTGATTTGATTAATATATAATATATTGGAGTACTATTACTGTTAATTTTATTGAATCAAAATTTAATTAGACAAAAACTGAAAGTTGATTTATATATAACATGATATGGCACTATTATTATTAGTTTAATTAAATCAAAATCCAATTGATAAAAATTGTGAAGTTGATTAACATAAAATATAATGTAGCACTATTACTATTAGTTTATTTGAATCAAAATCCAATTAATGAAAAATAAGGATTTGATTAATATAGAATATCATACGCTATTATTGACAATAGTTCGATATTAATCAAAGTTCAATTAATAATACTAAAATTTTAATGGATAATTTTCAGATTATATAATAATTATATGACAATGACACTTTGGCAATAGATTATTAAAGTCCAATAAAACTTACATTTTAATTATAATTATCATAGTATATAATAATAATAATAATATGATAATTAAATAACTTTTTATCATTAAATTAATTATTAATTTAGTGAAACAGTTAATTTGATTACATGTCACTGCAGAATCTCTTGTAACTAATTGCAAATATTTGAAATTTTTTTGCAACTACTTTTAATCATTGTATGCAGGCTATTAAAAATTATTTTATTGTATAATTTAATTTAATTGCACATATATTAATATAAAAATCTAAAAAGAATTTCTTAGTCAATGTTTTTCAGAGCACCACCAATTCCCTTGCAAAAGAATTGAATGTGGCCCAACCCAATGGTTACTGACTATGTACTTTGTATATGAAGAAGTGTTCAGCACTCATAATATATAATGACTAATTAATAATTCCCAATCCTAATTTTTATTTATTTATTTTTCTTTTTGATGTATAAATTAATATTTTATCTTTTCATGAATAATATAATCAAATTATATATATATATATATATATATATATATATATATATATATATATATATATATATATATATATAATAACTAATTAATAATTCCTAACCCTTAACTCTAACAAAAATTTAATTTATTTATATATAAAACTCTAACAAACTTTCTAATTATAAAAATCCTATTTTATTTATATTGAAACACATGCAGATTTTATAGTCTATTGTATAAAAAAAATAAAAGATGACTTATTAATTAAATTTTTTAATTAAATAAATAAATACAATTCTTTTTATTTTTTGAATTATATTTTTAAAGTGAAAATATTAGACTTTTAAATTTTATTGTTGTCTTCAACTATATAACACTAATTTTGTAAAAGTCTATTTAGATTGGTATAACTTTTACTCTTATCCTGAAATTTTACTTCTTCTTCTTCTTCTTTTTCTTTTTTATTCCTATGTTTAATTTCAATTTATTATCAACTTTATAAGTATATTAAATCTACTTCAGTTATTTTGAATTTCTCCAAATTTTTTCACTTACAATTAAATTTTTATATTTTTAGAGTAAACAATTTTAATTTATGTGGCTATACAAATGTATTAATATCATGTCATTAAATATGATTCATTTATGTTTTTTACTTTACATATTTATTATTATTATAAAAAATTTTCATTCAAATTTTTTTAAATAAAATTTTACTTTAAAAAAGTAATATATTTTGTTTAAAATGATATAATATTGGGATAAAATCAAATTGTATAATATGTGTGATTTTAGTTTTTGGTGTAGTTTTATTATCAAAATACATTTTTATGTGTAATATTTAATTTTATATATTTATTTTACTATTTTGGTGAGTATTATTTTTTATTAATTTGCAATAATATAAATATAGGTATGTAAGTACGTGATTAAGTTCATTATAATAATAAAAAAATAATTATTTAACTCCAACCCTATAAGTAATTTTTTTACAAAAAAAAAAAAAGAAGCTAACTTTATTAATATTTATATAAACAATGATAAACTATTTCCTTGTAGCATACGGTGATTGAAAACATTGGTAAGTTTTATTCACTCGCTTCGGTTGATGGGCCGTTTAAGGGAAGATCAAAATTTCTTCCAATCACTGGGGCTACAATTAGGCTTAAGGAATATAGTTTTGGGTTGGACCTCGTCTACGTGGCCCAATTGTATGTGGTTAGAGCAAAACTTAAAAAAAAAAAACAAAATTTACCATCCTATTTTTTATATTTTAACATTTATAATTCTCAATTTTTTTTTATATTTGTACCTTTTTCATTTTTTTTAAATTTTATTTTTTGTTTTTAATATCTTAAATTCATTTTATATTGAGTCATTAATCTAATAGAATTTGTAATAGTTTTGAATTAGTCCAGTAATTGTTTTATGACTTTCATTTTGGAAAATTATCTCATTTTAATATTTAATTTTTTTATTTTCTCGAAAAATAAATTTAAATTTTAAACAAGATTATATATTAATTATTTTCTAAAAGTATATTATTTTTTGTTTAATATATATTATTTGCTGTAACTTTTTATATGGTTTAAAATTTATGACTTGTATAAACAGAAGTAGATACTAATTTTATTATGGAAATATAATGAATTTTATTTAATATATTTCATAAATTAAACTATTTACTCTCTAAAAATATATATTATTTTTATTTAATATATATTATTTACTGTGACTTTTTATTTGTTCAAAATCTATGCTTTGTATAAATAGAGTAGATACTAATTAAATTTTGGAAATATACTAAATTTATTTTAGATACAAATTATTGTATACTAAAAAAAAATAAATTTTATGGTAATATATATTGTTTCCTGTTGGTTCTATAAAAAAATTAAATTTTATGATAATGTATATTGTTTATTATAATTTATTCCTTTTTTTTAATAAGAGAATAGTATTTCTAATTTTATTTTATTTTTCAAATTCTGAAATTGATATTATATACTTTTTGTTTAAAAAAAAAATCAAAACATAGCTAATTTGAAAAAATAAGAAAACTAAATATATAAATTTGTGAGATGTGAAGTATAGTTGACATAAATTTTGTGATAGGTATACTATCATATATTTTTTATACCAATGCAATCAATAAATAACATTTTTTTTTTCAGATTAAACTAAAAAAATTATTTAATAGCGGAAAATCATATAATTATGATTAAAACTATTAATTAAAAAATAAAACAGATACAAATAAATTAAAACAACAAATAATATATAATTATAAACACATAAATACTACTTGAAATTTTGAAACCAATTCTATATTATATTAATTAATTCTATTAAAAAATTAATTTTAAATTTTTATAAAATAAATAATTATTTATCAAATAATGGTTTTTCAACCGAATGATATAAATATAAGTAAATCATATTTAAAAAATTGGTAATTCTAATTTAATAACTATTCGGATAAGTATTGTCATAAATAAATTTTAGTTTGAATTAACAGTTAAAAAAAAAAAAAGAATAGGTCATGGATGAAACTCAAAATTGAGGTAGTAAAAAAAAAGTAATTTTTTTATATTTTTAGGCCATTTGTGTAAAAATCTCTTAAAAAAAATTTAGATACTATTTAGTACGAGACAAGTGAGATAAAGATCTAATACTTTGTGAAAAATAAAAAAAAATTAATTTATTTGATAACCATAATTAAATAAAGTTCTTGTAAAGTAAACATCTCCATTTTCTGAATTTGAAGGAAATAACATCCTTAAAAGGAGATAGGTGAATAGAATTTTGTTAGCTAGAATAAATATAAATTAACATATCTACTATCCATTAATAATTGTGCCTCTTTCTATCTATTGATAGTAAGGATATTATTATCTTTTATATTATTAATTTTTTTAAAAGATATTATATGTCAAACAAAAAAAATTATTTCTAATGAAGTTATATGCAAACTAAACACACAATTATTTATATTTTCTGAAAAATGACTCACTAGGAAGTACAAACATATTTTAAGTAGGTTATATAATACCAAATTATACCTTAACAATTTGTCCATTAATTAAACATATAATAGTGAATAAACATAAATTAAGAGAATTTTAGTAAATAAAAAATTATTGAAGAGAGGTTATATACTCAACCTTCCCATGAAAATAGGGTTGCTTTTCTTTACTGCTTATACAAAATTATAGCTCATTTACTTTTTTGAAACAATGATTAATGTATTAGTTTCTTAATGGCTCATTTAACATGTATTTTTAATTTTAATAAAATAATATAAATCATCTAATATCAATGGTTTTAAAAATATATCTAATATTAATAAAGGTGTAAAATATTAGCGAAATTTATTAGCTTAACTATATTAATTATATTTCTCTTAATTTATATGCAAATTAAAGTATATCTATCTTTATTGGATGAAAGGAATATTAAATATAATGATTTGATAATTATTATTAAAATAGAGTTAAAATTAAGATTTCTAGAATATAAAGATTCGTGTTACATTATTAATCATAATAAGCTATTATTTTAATGAAATTTAATAATTTTATTTTACATAAATGTATTTTGATGTTATAAAGTGTAATGTATTATGATTTATAACTTGTACTTGAATAACATGATGTAATGCATTTAGGGCATTGGACATAATTAAATGCATCACATGTTTGTCTAAAGTTAAAATTATTAAACACAACAAACCAATGGTCTCCTTTTAATATATGCCATCAATTAGGGTAGGCCCCAACTACTCATCAATGGAGAGAGAAATAGTTTTGTACAATTGCTAATGACTTTTCCTATATTATATATTATTTTTATCTTTTTTGTATTATTAAAATTAGTAGTATAATTTAAAATTAATAAAAAATTAAAAAATTCAATGAGATTATTGTTATATTAATCAAATTTTAGAATATTTTTATTTATATTTAACTTTTCCGTTCTTACTTATTTTTTAACATGAATATATTTTTACTCTGTCAATATATTTTTACTCGTGTATATATATATATATTTTTAAGAGAAATTTTATCTTTGTTTTAATACATGATATAATAATAAATTAAAATATCAATTAAATAATAAAAATAAAAATAAATATTGATAGTCCATAAATTAAATAATGAAAAGTCCGACCCAAAATAGCAATAACTGACATTGCATGATATATAAATCACAAAAGATAAATTAATAAAAAAATTTAAACAATAGCTATTAATATTCAGCCATGCAAGTGCTAAATGTATACAAGTCATTTGCGCAAGAAAAACTTAAATAATAAATGTTTAGATAAGTAATAAATTGAAAAGAGTCAATGAAAAAACTTTTTTTGAAAAAATGTAAAAAAAAAATAATTTACTTTTAAAGCAAAAAAAGAAACAAATTTAAAAAAAAAAAAAGTAGGGTTTAAAAGTGGTATAGATATAAATCTATCATGAAATTTAATAATATAACAATAATGCCATTAAAATTTATTTAATTTTTATTAATTTTAAATCATACCATTTTTTTTTAATAATATGAAAAAAATAAGAAAATGCAATATAAAGAAAATGCTCAGCACTCCTCTTCATGCTTGTAACATTCCTCCCTTGAAAATTGCATGCCATTTTTCAATAAAAAAATTGGTGGAAGAAGACCTTTTTGTGGTTTGGTATAAGCCTATATTGGGCTTCTCAAGGCATCCTTAGCCCAATAAATTTCCCACTTTACCAAATAATGAGTTTAGTTTGTGTATACATATAGGAATTATTAATATATATTAATTTTGAAATTATATCAATTGATTACTTATATATATATATATACATTGATTCTGATTGTAGTTTTAAATAATCTTACAAATGATTTTAGTATTCCTAAATCTAAAGGCTATTAATACTCTAGGATAAGAATAGACTTACGTAGAAACGTGGAGCCAAAAAATACATATTTTATTATTGAGTCATATAGATGAATATATATTTTTATTCAATATCTAAATTATAATTATTTATTTTTCTGGCAAAAAAAATTATAATTATTTATTATTATTACATACTTATTTGAATTAGTTATTTTACACGAGCACATCCAAAGAGTCCATACATGATTAAGAGGAGTCATTCTCCGATTATAATATAGTGATGGATAATCTATTTTTTAGAATATCTACTTTTAAAAACACTTTTATAAATATCTTTCTTTTTTGTATAAGACGAGTAATAAATTTTAATTATTCTAAACTTTCTTATTCATCCAAATTATAATCTTATTAAGTATCATGATAGTTCTCAAGACATATTACTCAGGTTATCTAATTTTCTACTTTGTAGATGTCAAAAACTGCCTAACAGTGTATTAGATATTGAAATTTATTTTAAGCACATCAATTATTATAATTAATTGGTATTGTGATAAATTCATAATCCCATATATGAAGGAAATTGTAATTTTTTAAAATAAGTTTTCAGGAATAAAACATCTTTGGAATTAATAATCAATAAAATTCAATATTTTTATCTTTAATACAGAGAAAAATACTCGATGGAATTTAGATTTATATCCAAATTATACATCTACCCATCGTCAACGTATGATTTTGAGAATAATGTTATTGAATGATGAATACTAATGACTTATTTAAAAAAATAAAATTAATTAGATAAATAGAGATTAAAAAACTGTGAGAAGTTAACAATCATAGGGTTGGTTCTGAGTTGGACCATCCATTTACCAGCATGCAAAGCAAATAAAGCCATGATAGGTATCCTGCTTAAGAAAGCTACTTCCACTTGTAATATAAATAGACTAACACCATCCTTTTCAATGTGCCTATTGTGAGGTTTAATTTTGTTCCCCTTTTCAAAGACCAACTCTATCCAATCAATGAGGGAAATTTTTATTTTTCAAAAACATATATATACTAAAAATGAAAATGAAGTGGGGATCTCACCTTCTTAATTACCAATTAGTTTCATATCCTGATCCTAATTAATTGAAAGCTATTCAATTTTGTTTTTTAGTGATCAAAATTGGGATTTGCTTAACATAATCTTAATTGGAATTGAGTTGTGTTTAGGGAAAGCAGTTGAAAATTAATCAAATGTAAGAATCAAGCTTTGCCTTTTTATCCCAACTTTTCTTTGCTCCCAAATGAAGCAAATTTCTTGATTATTTGTCATTTGTTTGGATTCCTATCAACCTTTTTTTTTTTTAGTTGAAAAGAGTACTACTCCACATTTATTAAAAAAAAAATTTTTTTTGAGTCCACTTCATGATATTTTCAGCCAAAAACGTTATGCATTGATTTATAAACATCTCTTGAATGGAGAAGGACCCAAAAAATAGACAATAACAATAAAAGAAGCATATTCATGCAACTTATAGATTATTGTTATTATTATTTATGTATTTTGGAATATCCGGACAAGCAATTGAAGATGAAGTTAATTGAGATAAAGTGAAAATTGCACAGGGATGAAGTGTGTATATATATATATATATATTTTTTTTTTTGATGGATACTGGTGGGATAGGGTTAATCTACAACAAATCAAACTTTGTCGTTCAGCGTTTTGAGTTAGCCATCATTTAGAAGGTATTGTTAAAAGATCATTAATTTTTAATAAAATAGATGTAGCGGTATTATAATGGAAATGTACATCTGGTAGAAAAATTTTGTCAATCTATCGGCAAGGAAATAGAGTAGCAGATGCTTTAGTTTGTAAGGCTTTGGCTGTTAATAATACATGTTGTTGGCATCTGCCTCCTTCTTTTTGTTATAGATTTGTTGAACATGATGGTTTGAGTATGCACAACTATTGTTTTTCTGCCTAATTTTTTAATCTCTGTCTTTTTTTTATTTTAAGATTTTGATTGATTTAATAAAGAACTGAGGAGTTTGATGATATTGGGCGCTAAGAGAATGCCAATCTAGTTGAAATGTTTTGGTGCGTCTATGAAAACTTGCCTCATCATTTTATTTAAAAAAGATTACTAATCTAATGGCAATATTAAATTATTAATTAATGTCTTAATTTGGAAGAAAATTCTTACAAGTCCTAATGTATATTGTCTATAGGTATATACCCCTACAAAAATAGGTCACGGGTAACAATCACGTGCCCACAACAAAGGAAGAATAAAGAAAGAAGGAAAGAGGGGCAAAGGTCACGGACCAAGCCAAATCCTTTTGTTTTGTCACATTAAAGTTTTTTTTTTTTTTTTTAAAAAAAAGATAGATGTTTGCTAAAGAAATCTGCGGTGGATATTGCATTTGAATTACATATATTTTATATAATTAACCACTCATCAGTAGTGATTTAATTAAATTAATTAAGGTACAGGTAAAGAATTGGTCAATGGTTCCATGATTCCATCGATATTTGAAAATTGACACCCTACTACTCTAGGACACTGTCCTAAATGCTTTTTTCTAATACTACTTTCTCTTGTTTTCTTCTCTTAGGCTAACATGTGATCTATATTTATTCCTTTCTCCACATGACGAATATAGCAAACTGTAGGCCAATTTCTTGTTTTAAGTCTTACAGGTTCTTTTTAAAATAAAAATAAAAATAATTTCTATTTTGCCTCGATATATTATATGTATAAATATATAAATTTTACAATTCATATTGAGCAGGAAATAAATTTAAATAATCACCATTTTTTTTTTATATTTCAAATATGAAATATTTATCTCAGACATGATCATTCTAGGTGGACATCATTGGAAAAAAATGTAAAAATAAAATTGGCAGGTTCTTGGGATGTTTTTGACATGTCCTACAATGTTCTTGTAGTGTAGTGAATCAAACAAGAGGAGTGTTTGATTTTTTATTTTTTAATATTGGCTATGCTAGGAACTTTGAATTTTAAATCTCATAATTTCATAGACCACTCCAATATCTTTAAATCAAAAGCTTATTGATTGATTTTATTTTTTTTTAAATCAAAAGCTTATTCATCACTAAAATTATCTTAAGATCTTGACTAAATATATAATTATCGTATGGTATTTAAAAATGGTTAATTTTAATATATAGGTCAGTAATTATAACAATATCCACTAGCAAGTGTGATAACAATTTTTGTTGTGATTGAAATATTTTAGTTAAAATTTGTGAGAGTAAAGAGTACAATGTTTTAAAAATCGACCGTCATTGAACTGGTTAGATCACCAGTTTGCAGTTTAATTAGTCTGATTGATTAAATTAGCAATCTCACCAATTAGATAATTTTTTTTACTTTTTTTTTTAGCTTGATTCTTATTAATAGAGGTTTTACTGGTAAAAAATTAGCAAATCAGTTAAATCTGTCAAAATCAATCAAAAATCTGTCAAAAAGTAATTCAATCAGAAATCTGATTTTTAAATGAATCGAACCAAATTGACCAGTGTTTTTTTATTCAATTAGTTGAAATAGTCAGTCTGATTCAATTTTTAAAATACTAATTTTATTATAAATTTTTTTAAGAAAATAAAAAAGAAAAAAGAGAAAATAAAATAATACTTGAAATCTTAACATTAAAAAAAAAGGATAAATAAGTAAATAGGAGTTTTTTTTCTCAAAGATAAATATATATGTTGAGTAGAGACTTTTATATATATATATATATATATATATATATATATATATATATATATATATATATATATATATATATATATATATATATATATATATATATGTTGATATCTTAACATATTTTACTTAATTATGAAGTTAATTTTGCCGCAATACACCGTTAATATATAAATTGATTTGAATATATTTTTCGATTTAAAAAAAAATAAAAAAGAATACCACCATATGAAAAAAAAAATATGAAAAAAGATGTGATGACAAAGGTAACATAAGGATTTGAGTTAGAGATTTTTTTTACACCATCAAGTAGGTGGATTATCTATTATGAATTAGAGACATTTTCTCTTATTTTTAAGATTAATTAGAGTATTGTATAATTTGTATATTATGAAAAATATGATTATTTATTATATCTATGTGCAAAATGTTGGTTTCTCTAAAAAGTAATGAATCTAATTATAGTCGTATTAATAGATTAAAAGTTAATTACTTAGTTACTCAGCATTCCATTGATCGTAGCACGAAGCAAAGTCTTAAAATGAGACAGATGCACATAAGACAAAACTTGAATCTGAAGCAAACATGTATACCATTTCAATAATAATTTATATAAATAGAAATGTACTTTTAAGAAAAATGTAATTAGTTGTATATATATATATATATATTACTTTTAGATGATATTTTAATTATGTTAATAATCTTCTTTATATGTATGTATATATGCATATTTATGCTTTAGTTGATCTCTTTTGAGAATGATAATTGTGATGAAGTTTTATGATTATAATTATGTATGGTTGGAGAATTGATGAGTTAGGTTGTTTGCTTAATTTAGAGGTCCAAATGGGGTAAGGGAGATGAATGTGTGGTTAAATATTGATTTAGAGGTCCAAACGGGGTAATGGAGATGAATATGTGGTTACATATTGCCTTGAATCTTGAGAGTTATTTAGAAGTGTTTATTTATTTATTTTTTTATTTCATTGAGGAAATGTGATAGTCATAGGGAAAATTTTACTGAAATTTTAGCAAAATCTCAGCAGTCGTTTGAGTATATATTCTACATGTTAAGCTAAATTGACTGTATTTTGATATTCATCATATATTATATAGTGTAAGTGTTTCTAGCATCTTTCTAATCACCAGGCAATACATGCTTTAAGAAAAGTTAATTTGCTTTTTGTTAAATTTACGAGTAATACTTTCTAATATGTTTTACCTATATATATATATATATATATATATATATATATATATATATATATATATATATATATATATATATATATATATATATATATATATGCACTATAAATGTATAAAGACATCATAGCACATGATTGTGAATTTTTGCATTAAGGATCATATTACATATTATTTGTGGATGTTTGGATGGGATTAGGATGATATATAACTACATATAGTGGGTTTTGATTTCGTTTATAAGCATGATATGAAGATTAAGATATGATTATGATATTATAATATTTGGCTGGGTTTAAGTTGGTTTTACTATGGCCTTAGATATGGATAAGAGAACTGTGGCTAAGTTCGAACTAGACTCACTATGGCATTTAGTTTGGATTAAGAGAGCAAAAAATGTAAGATCAACTCCTCAAACTGAGATATAATGTGGTTTCCATTAACAAATTACTATCATTGGATGATTGAATGATTACTTAATTGTTTGACATATTGCATGGGTATTATGTTTACTAAAACAAATGTGTGGCATTATAATTATATTGAATCGTATTACATACTAAATTAAGACACTTGTTCCTATCCTAATTTTTCAAGTTGCAGGTTGAGTTTGAAGAAGTTAAGTTTAATTGATTCATTTTTGCCCTTTATCCTCAGGCAATGAAATTTACTTTATTATATTTGTTATGTAATTAATTAAAAAAGGATTTGTATTATAAACTCTAGATTTATGCATTATTATTTCTATTACATATAGTTATAATATAGCACGGTTAATTGTTTGTATATGTATTAGCGTGTTGAGTTTGGAGGATAATTAAACTTTCTTATTTTGAATGATATTATATTCTATTACGCAGGAGCTTGATAATAATAATTTGAGATGATTAATATTTTTAGTCTTGAGTGACAAATATTTTACTTTATAGATGAATTCATAGCTCTTGACTATTGATTTTACAGTTATTATTTTGTAATTTTTTATGGTTAGTTTACTATAAATTTTGAATATTTTATTTTATTTTTGTTCTTTAGTATCGATCATGTATTTTAAATTTGGATTGCAATAAAAATGGTCTATTATCGAAAAAAAAAAAAAATAACGGTGGCATAAAAGAAAAATGAAAAAGAAAAAAATTTAGGGAAAAACAGGAACTCATCTATATAAAACTCTAGAAAAAGGAGCCGTCCTTAACATGTTTATGTTAGGAATGGATTCCTAGTCAGCACTTTTAAGGTGATTTTTAAATAAATAAATTGGGTATAAAAATATAGTTATATTCGGTAAAAAGTGTTAAATTAATTGCTTTAACAATTAAATGTTTTATAAGAAATAGAAATTTAAATATTGATACATCAATTTCCTTTTAAATAGTTTTGAATTTTTTATTTAAAAAACAAACAATCTCTATTATGTAAAGACTTATTTAACTTTATCAATTTAAATTTACTGTGCAGTGTTTTCAATTTTATATAAAATTTAAAAAGTTATTATATGATGAACTCATACAGATTCATATTGTATTATAGACCCGGATTGAATATTAAATATTATTTATGTAGTAAATTAATCATAAGTTTCAGCTAATACAGTTAGTTAATGCATTTAGTATATTCATGATGGTGGAAATTTGAGTATTGCTTCATATTTTTTGTTTTAGTTATTTTTTATTTTTTCCTTTTTCTTACTTTATTTGTAATATTTGCAATTAAAATTATATTAATAGTTAAATTTTTTTATTTGTTTAATTATTCTAATTAAATTTATATTTATTTCTATAAGAAAAAATTACATTAATGGTTGAATTTTTTATAAATATTTATTTATTTATTTATATGAAATTATCATTTTATTTTTTATTTATGTTGAATTTGAAAAAATTAATAGAGTCATTAAATATTATTTTATATTTATTTAGGTAAATTATTTAATGCATCAAATTAAATTCACTTTATATATATATATATATATATATATATATATATATATATATATATATATATATATTTAAATTAATTATAAAATAATATTTTTATTTTTTATGATAAAATTTTTTTGTTGTGATATTTTTATTATTAAAATAATATCTAAAATTTTTTATGCTATAAACTAATTTATCAAAGTTTATAAATTATAGAGAATAAATTCATCAGTTATAAAGTATAAGTTTATAAGATATAAAACATAAATTCATCACTTTTAAACAATATATTTTATTATCTTACTAATATAACTGATAAATTTGTAATTTATAAATGATAAATTTATATTATATATTTGATGAATATATAAGTAATACTTAATGAACTTATTTCTTATATTACTTTAAATTATACTCGATCCAAAGAATATAGCTAGTTGTTGATTAATAAAAAAATAGATAATTTAGTATTGATTTATAATCATGAATATGACAGTAAAAAATAATACATTTGCATGTGATATATGATGAATCTCAACATTATATCTACTAAACCTGATAGTTATATGCGATGAATTTAAACTTTAAATATAATAAATCTCATAATTATATATGAAATATTAAAGAATGAAAATTATAAATATGAGAAATGAATGAAATTGAATTATTAAATAATTAAATTATGAGTCTAACAATAAAAGTAAATGAACATGCATATGATATATCTAATGAATATGATAGTTATATGTGATTAACCTAAACGTTGTGTCTAATTAATATGATAGTTATATGTAATGAATCTAAACTTTAAATATAATAAATCTTATAATTACATGCAAGATATTTAAGAAAAAAATTATAAATATGAGAAACAAATAAAATTAAATTATAAAATAATTAAATCACGAATTTGACAGTAAAAGATAATGAATCTGCACGTGATATATGATAAATCTGAACGTTATATCTAATAAATTTTATAGTTATACCTGATGAATCTAAATTTTAAAAATAATAATCTTGATAATTTAATAATTTAAAGTTTAATATGAATTTACAGTTTACAAATAATAAATCTATATTATATATTTGATAAATTTATAAATAATACTTAATAAACATGTTACTTATAAGTAGTGAACATGATTATTATATAAATTATATTTGACAGTTAATTTTTAATGAATTTGTTATTATTAAAAAAAAATTGATTTTTGAAAATTCACTGTTATAAAAAAAATAAATATGATATTTATCTTTTTATTAAATTATTATAAAAATCATTTAAAAAAGTTACCCATAAAAATGTTAAAATTTATAAATAAAAATTACATTAAAAAATTAATAATATTAAAATTAATTATCATTATAAGAATTAAATAAAAAAATACAATCATTAATATAATATTTTTCTTATAAAAATAATATAAATTTAATTAGAACAATTAAACAAATAAAAAAATTCAAACATTAATATAATTTTTTCTTAAAGAAATAAAATAAAATAAAATAAATGTAATTTTAATTGTAAATATTACAAACAAATAAAAAAAGGCCAAATAAAAAAAAAAGAAACAAAGAATAATTGAAAAAGAAAAAAAAAGGAACTAAAAAAGAAAAAAAAAAGATTAGCTAAAAAAGGAATAAAAAAATCAACTAATAATTCTTATGCCTGAAATTCAAATCCAAAAACATTTAAATTCTTTTAAGTATATTGCATGTTAACCATCTATTCTAGAGGGGTTTTTTGTATTTTTAACTATATATTATAATTAACATAATTATGAATTAATGATGTATTATGGTTTCAGATCCATAATATAATTTTCTAAATTTAAAATATGAATAAAACATATAAATTTAGTTAATTTATATTTAAATATATTTTGAGCCAATCCAATATATAATATGTCCATCCTGTGAATTTTCTTTAAATAAATTTTACTCTAATTAAAATTTAAATTTTAAAAATGATTTCAAAAATTAGTAACTTACTAATTTCTTCTGGAAAATCGAAACCTAAAATAATCCAAATCTTTTTTTTTTTTATAATAAAATAATCCAAATCTTGTAAATTTCTTGAGTCAACCATAAATATATTTTTTTATTTAACAGTAAATGGATAATAAAAATATGTATTCGTAGTGGCGTGGGAGAGTTATGAGAAAGGACAGATAGATCCAAAGAAATTAATGCAGTTGGGCTAACGTTGTCAGATTCAGATTCTCTCTACGTAAAAACTCTTTCTGCCACAAACCTCACCCTCCTCAACTTACCCTTTCTAATAATATTGTTTTTTTTTTTTTTAAGATTAATTATTAAAAAAGTAATAAATTTAAATAAAAAATATGGTTTTTTGACAAAAAAAATGGAATTTTAATTTTTTTTTTCAATATTTCAATTTCATTGAGTTTTTCTATTTTTATGAGAAAAAATGTTTAACTTTATAATAAAAGTATTATTTACTTTAATTTTATTATTATTTTTTTTGAATTTCTTTTTGAGATAAAAATTTTGATGGGATCATGCAAATAAGAAGGCTGTGCTCATTAAAACTGTGTAGTTAGGATTTATTTTCTTTCTCTATCAATATTTAATTTCAAATTAACTAAAACTGCTCTAAAACCCACTTTTCATTGCCAAAAGTTCATGATATATATATACACTAATTTAAACCTGATAATTGAAAAATAAATTGATAATAAAATTGAGAAATTTCTTTTTTTTTTTTACATAAAAAATTTATTAAAATTTGAACACTTTTCATGGTTATACAATTGATAAAAATATTAAGTTATTAGCAAAATATATTTGATATAGTTAAGTTTTTTTTTTTTTTATATAAATATTGAGAGGGAAATTGTCAATGGTGATATTAGAAATTTTGCAATTGAAGCAATCATATATAATTTTGTTGATATTCTCATATTCTTTAAAGAAGTGAAAAATAGGAGGTCTCATATTCGAGTTTCATAAATTATAAATAGTTATTATCAATTTGATGAAAGATATTAAAGAAAAAATTTACCTTATGATATTTGTGGAGTGTTCTCCTTCCTAATATAAATAAAAAAAAAAAAAGGAAATTTTTTAACAGACATATCCATATACAAGTTAATCTCCATGAATAATTTTTTTTTGTCAAATTTATGGATAATAAATAATTTTTTCTAGTCAAATTTATGGATAATAAAAAATTTAGTCAAATTTGATATATAATTTTTTTTTTTGGAAATACAAAGAAGAAAATAATAATAATTTTTTATTTATTGAAATTAGACAGTAGTGATAAAAATGGTCAATTTTAAACAGAATCAAAATGATAAAAAAAAAAAAAAAATCACTTGGATGTAAGCTAACGAAAAGCCAAATATCTAATGTAGCATTTTATTTGCATGTGAAGGGATTGTGACATTACAAACAAAAAAAGAGGGCATTAAACTAGATTTCTACACTTGGATACACATAATAATTTCTCTTGCGTTTGCTCACACTTCTCTTGCCGATTCCCATTACATTAGCAAGGTACAGTTGGTAGAGTTAGGAGGATGGGATGCAAACTTGATTTTCAAATTTATTTATTTTCTATATTAATGTTTATTGTTTGATATAATTATGGGTTCGATATTTTATTTTTACATTCTATATATCATATTCAGATAAAAAATTATCATTATATTTAATTAATGAAACTTTTTTTTAATATATTAAAAGGGAGAACACTTGTCTTCTCCTTTAATATTTTTTATCAAATTAGTGATAATTATTTGTAATTTTGAGAATTTCGAATACGAAACATTTCATTTTTCACTGTAAAAAAAATTAATAAAATTAATTAGATTACATATGATTTGGTTGATTTAAAAAAATTAAACTAAATTTCTATTTATATTTAGTTTAAATTATGTTTATAATATTTGAAATTTATATCTTATATATAATACTGTGTCCAATGAGAAGATGCCAAGAAAATTACCATTATATTTTCATCTCTTCATCAACTTCAATATCTGACAAGAAAATGCCAAATGCATCTCCCAAGCTTTGAAAGACTCTATATTTAAAATAAATAAATAAATAGTAATAATAAGAATAAGAATTGAATTCTAGCACTATAGAATAGAGACCAACTCCTTCAATGTTAGGTCACTTTCCCTCCCCTTTGCCATTGTACATGGGAAACCCTACATTGTCTTTGATTCCAATATTATGTTTAAATAAAACAACTATTCCAATTTTTTTAGTAAAAAAAGTAAAACAAAAAAGGGATCAAATGTATATATTTTTTTTACACTTTCCTTTTGGCTATATAGTGAAGCAATGAGCAATCATCAATCATGCCATATAGCCTTTTTGACTTGTGTTAAGTGTTTTTTCTTTTTATTTTTTTCCTTTTTTTTGAATTTTTTATTATGCTCAATATAAATAATTTGCTATCATTTGCTTATATCAAGTATTAATTCTACCACAACTATAAAAAAATTCTTAGTTTTTATTGCTTTTTCTTTATAAAAATCAAGTATATTTTTTACATGATAATAAGAATGAATTTTTTCTAACATAGACATACTTAATTATTTATATAAAAAATATTAGCAATAATGATTTTATTGAAACAAACTTAAAATTAAGTAATTTTACTAATTACTGAGTAAATTAAAATTTATTGACAAATAAGTGAATTTTCCCAAAAAAAAAACTCAATTTAAAATTTGTTAAATTGAGATGTGAGATTAAATGAAAAAGAGAAAATCATATAAATTAAAATATGGTTAATCAAATTTTTAATTTAATTTTTTATAGAAAAATATAATTTTTTTTCTACACATCAAATATTTTCTTTTTCAATGACATTAAAAAGAAAAAAAATATGATTGACATGGTGAAATTATATAGATGGAAAAAGGTGAAAAGCCATCAATACAGAGTACTATAAAGCATAGCTTCAAACTTCATCTTCTTCTTCGTAGGCACTAACATTTTGATTAAAACAAAAGAAAGAAAGGAAGGAACATTAAATAGGAGTAGGTAGTTGTCTAATTCTTCCAGAGAAGTTTCCAGCCAAAAGGCATTTGCCTTGAGGGTGGTGATAGACAGATACATAAGCTTAAAAGCATTGAAAGCGCCATTGAAGAAAGTGGGGTTTGGGTTTTGAGGGTTCTCAATTGGCAAAATAATACAAATTTTAACACTCACATTTTTATAAAAAATTTGGTGATACTCAAAATTTTCAAAATAATATATTTAATTCTGCAATTTTTTTTAATTTTATATATATTTAACACAAAAAATACTAATCAGTATATCACACGTAATATTATGCACATCATAACGAGTTAAATAACCAAAAGATTCAATTAAAAAAATATTATTAAAATAAGAATAATCAAAATTTAAAGTCAAAGAGATAAAAAAAATGGATGGTTATTAAATTTGACTACTAAGAGATAATTTTTTTTTGTCACATCAGTGCATTGTATTTATACTCGTTTAAATTTATAAATATTAAAATATTAAATATATATAAAATTAGAAAATATAGAGATTAAATAAATTATTTTAAAAATTTAAAGCAACGCAAAACTTTTTAATAAATTTCAGGAGTTAAATTATGCATTACGCATCTCAATTTTATCTCTCTGTTCCTTACTGTGCCATTCCTTTGGACGGAGGAGGTGTCATAATCTCTAAACCACTATCCTTATTTAAGGTGGGCCATTTCTCTGCTAATATTTACAATGAAATTCTATAGGCTGTAGAGAAATAAAGAAAATGGTCACCTTTTAGCTTTTGGATTTGCATTTGCCTAGTCAACAAAAATATAAAAAGAGTGTATTTTTTCATACTATGCTATCAATATTTCATTCTGAAATTATATTACAAGTGTTCAATATTCTTATAGACGTCATTGTCTCAGGTTAATTAGCATATTTATATGAATATGGAATATTGGTTTGAAGTTTATGTTTTAAACTTAAATAATATTTAGTAAATCGTAATAAGACGTAATGTAATATAATTAAATATATTTTTAATTTAAATATTATACTAAAAAAGTATTCGATTGTATTGTATTATGCCAAATGTGCTCTTAATATATTTTTGAGGGGATGTTTTTATTGGTGAAAATATGTTAGCTCATTTATTTGATCACATTTAGTTCTTTTAAAAAACAATTTAGGTATTGGCTGAATTGCTTGATTGAGCCGTGTAAAATGAGATAAAAAAAACTGATAATTGTTGTAATTTATAATTTTTTTTATAAATTGATATTGTGACCAATGAATAAATATAATGTTGCATCTTTCAACAATACTCGAGTGGTTAATAAAGTATTTAAATTGAAAAATCAACATCTAACTTACAACAGTTTAAATAATATGACACAATATTTGACATACTTAAAAATTCATGATTTATAGTTGAAAAACATATTGAATTATAAATATAATGCCATATTTTTTATTAATTAAGTTTGAATATCGCTTAAAATTTATAAATAAATATCAATGATATCTAACCAGAATAGCTAAAAGCTTATTGGGTATTAAATTTTTTAATAGCATTTTTTAATAAAATTTTAAGTAAATTTCATAAAAAAAAAAAAAGTTTATCTCAAAGTTTTTTTTAACCCTTAATAATAATTTTAAATGCTGCTGGAATTTTGCAAAAAGTCAACATTGTAATTGATAGATATTATTTGGTTGATAAAAAAATAATTGAGAAGGGAAAATAAATAAACAGGTAAAAGTAAAAAAGTTAAATAGGGCGGATTGTGGTATTTACTTCGAGCTTTTTAATAAGAAGGTTTAAAGGGGAGATGGGGAGAGGTTGGTGGCAACTACAAAAGTGAAACTAATCAACTGTCTGTGGCAATGGCCTGTGCCACACATGATTTGGCCAGGGAAAAAGGTGACGCTAGAAACAAGAAAAGAAAAGTAAAAGAGAGGTAGCCAAGCCAAGGTAATTATAGGCATGAAAAGAAAACCAGACTCTTGTGTCTCTCTCTCTCTCTCTCACTATCTCTCTTACAGTCAGATCTTTGTTTGCCCGAGTGAAAAGCTTTTTGCTTGCAAAGAAACAAGGAGAAGAAACCCAAATCCAAAATCAGGCCACCTCGCTTTTTTCTTTCTTTTTTTTTTTTTGTAGTTTTTTTTTTTTTCCATCTCTCATCTTCCACAACCTTAGGCTATGATTGAGTGAAACAGACAAAGGTCTCCTCTCTGTCCAGTGTCCATTTCCCTTTACTACCCAACACGCCATACTCAGGACATAGCTTCACGCTTTCACCCATCTGCTCCTTTTTGGTGCCTTTTCTCTTTCCTATCTTTCTATCTCTCTGATTAGACCCATGAGGATAATGGGTTGGTCATGAAACCTTTGTTTGGTTTGTAATGCAGTGAATTGAATGGTCTTCTACTTCTTTTCTAGACAAATGAGGGAAAGTGAAAGAAAATAAGTAAAGACCCAAGTCGTTCTTTTTTTTTTTTTTTTTTTTTTTGCTTTCTCTCTTGAGCTTCTTCTTTTTGTTCTTTCTCCAAACATATAATTTTGTCCTCGGCTGCTGCTGCTGCATTTAGACTAAACAATGAGGAAGCATGGATGGCAACTACCTTATCACCCCCTCCAGGTCCTTCTTTCATTTTATCTTTTTTCTTCTTCTATTTATGATATATTTTATTTTTCTTGTTTTCATTATCTTTGTACTTAAAAAGTTTTGATTTTGTGTTTTTTAATTTTTTCTTGTGAAGGTGGTGGCTGTTGCTGTATTTCTGGCATTGGGGTTTGCTTTTTATGTGTTCTTTGCTCCATTTGTTGGGAAGAAGTTGTTTCAATACATTGTGATGGGAATCTACACTCCTTTGGTAAGCCATTTTACAACTTGCCCTTTAGTTTCTTTACGTGTCCTTGAATAATTTCCCAGTAGGTTCAAGAACTGAGATCTGTGCCTTCTGTGCCTGTTGATTCCGATTCATCTGTTTGATTCTGTACCCTCAGTTTTTTTCTCTTTCTAATTTGGTTTTCATTCCACAATTTGTTTGTTGTGTTTATCTTTTAGCACTTGAATCAGTAGATCTTTTCAAGTGTATGTGAAAGCTGTTGCCTTAGTTGATAAGGCCAACCAAGTTACTTTCTTTTGGTCACTGTGCCTACTAACTAATTATACACTACATGGATTTTCAATTTGTTACAATGAGGATTTGGTTTTCTCACTTGTTTGGACTAAGGCATATTATCCTCTATTTCCCTCTAAATGCTATTAGTGCAATTTTTGATAAAGCAAGTTCTTAGTTGTGGTCTTCCAACGAAGCTTTTCCCATTAACAATTTTGAGCCCTCCCCAGAATTGCTGAATCACTTGGTGTTTTGCTTCGTGTTGTGTAAAATGGCTCCAAATGTCAAATTCTTCGTCAATGCATGGTTTTAGTTGATAATTTTTAAATTTAAAGTAAAATATCGATATTCCATTTTCTCATGGTATTGACAATTGAAACAAAAATGAAAGTTTATGGACCGAATTTCGATGTATTCTTCTTGGAGCTGATGGATGGATAATTATCAACTTGTGTTGCAGCAATCATAAAGGTTTGATACAAGATCTGATGATAATAGTTGTTAATTTGCAAAGTTAAGCAGGAAAAAAGATTCTACCGTGTGCCATGCTTTTCCAGGTTACCTAGCACTGTAGTTGACAAACGATTTCATTGAACTTCATGACATTTATGTGCAAACCAGAAGGATCCCAATCATTGCCCTAACTTCAATTTAGACCATAAAATGGTATTTGTCTTGTATAATTCAAGAGCAGAATTTGAAGACTTTTTTTTAATTGAATCCATTAGGCGCTAGAGCAAAACAAGTTGTTCAAATGGTTCGTTGACACAGAATTACAGTGAAGTAAATTAGTAGTTTTGTTAAAGAAGATATTTGTTACTAGGCTAGGTAATGGCTTTCTCAGTGTTGTGGTGCATTTTGTCTGCTAATGACACACAAGCAGAATGTGTATTCTGTTATGATCATAAGTTTGGGTATCTGCAATCTGCCATTTCTGTGCATGATTCCTGCTAATGATAATTTCCTGCTCTAGATTCTGGAGTTGATTGCGTGATTGTAGTATGCCAAACTCAGAGTAGCCATATCTCTGATTGATTAGATGTGAGCCAGAAGTTATTAGGCATTGGCATCAAATGGTTGCTAGTGTATCCTTATGTTTACATGTCTGTCATATAGACTTTCTTGGTCTTTGTAATATATTTGGACATTTTCGCAAATTTTGAATATGATTGCTGTTGCAAATTCATTTTTCAGACACAGAGAAACTCAAGTTTCAGTAATGTTGAGGTTTTATGCATAAAATATGTGTGACACGTGGCGAATTTTAGCCTACAGAACTTCTGAAACCAGCTTTTATTATGTATCCTCTCTAATTGGAACTTCTGTAACATCTCTTTTCTTTTCAGATTACATGTGTTTTTGGCCTGTATATTTGGTGCGCAGCAGCTGATCCTGCAGACCCAGGAGTTTTTAGGTCCAAAAAGTATCTCAACATTCCACATGATAAGAAGCATGCCCAACAAAAGGATTCTAAACTAGGCGGGGAGTCAACTTCATCAATGCATGATGCCAATGCTTCTACTGTTGGGGGTAAATCTCAGGATAAGGTTTCAATAGGTGCAGATGCAAATCCGAAAGATCGGAGTGCTGATTTTGAGGAGAAGAATGTGACATCAGGGAATTCATCTTGCTTCGTATGGGCTCTCTTTCCATGTGCTCTTATCTGCAATTACTGCAGTTCGGCTAATGAATCTTCATCACAGCAGATGAGTGAAGATGGAATGTTCTATTGTAGTTTGTGTGAAGTTGAGGTTGGTAGAAACCCATTGATTCAGTTGCATTTTTCTTTGTTCTCATTTTTCAATTTGTTTTTAGTTGATGACTTGGAGGAAAGGACTAGTCAGTAGTTTTTATAGCATTGTGAATCTGAATACAGTAGCATAGGATATGCTTGGAAGTATTATGCACTGCCAAGGAGATCATTTTATAAACAAGCCTTGCATAAACGGATTAATGATTTCAAGTTTTATTATCTTAATCTTGTAATGAAAGTTTGTAAAATGTTATGCTTATCAAATTATTATCCTGGTCAGGTTTTCAAGTACAGCAAGCACTGTAGAGTTTGTGACAAATGTGTTGACCGTTTTGATCATCACTGCAGGGTACAAAGGATCTTGATTACTGAAAAAATTTCATTCTTATTTTTAACTTGTTTTAACATTCCGGTAATATTCTTTTGGTCCTTGGTTTTTTCAGTGGCTTAACAACTGTATAGGCAAAAGGAACTACAGAAAGTTTTTCACTCTAATGGTCTCTGCTCTCCTCTTGGTAAGCATATATCTCCAAATTCTACCTTACCTGGAATCTTCAAATGATCAGGCCACACTCATCAACAAATTACCCCTGCAAATCCTATAGTAACTGTTGAGAGTCATCGGATCCTCGTTGTCTCATTTGTTTCTATCCTTCTCTGTGCAAGTGTCCTCTGTTGTGATAAAAACCCATCTTTGACCATGTATCTGAATTATCTTGACATTCCCACTCATTTATCTCCAGGATAATCATGACATTGGCCCTTTTTCTTAGAATTCATTGCTTTTTCTGCAACTTTTCTTAATTGTGGCATGCTGTTGGCTTCCACTATTCTTTGTGCTCGATACTTTCCATTAAAATCCCAAATTCTTAAAATAGTTTTTGCATCCTGAGTTTGCTGCTTTGATTTCCCAAATCCCACGCAACATGGCAAGACTGAAGATCACCCAGAGTAAGACTTCTATTTTTCTTGTCATTTTCATTTTAATTGATTATTGACAGGTATATACATGGTTTGTGCACCTTGGGCTTGAGATTGCAGCTTATTCTACAATGGTCGATGGGAATCCTAGTACTTATATGCTGTTTTCTCGAACGGAAGCGATTCTCTGTGGATATCTCCTCCAAATTAGGAAGCAGTTTCTCTTTGGCCCCATTTGTTATTGTTGTGGTGAGGATCAATAGAGATTCAACTTTATTACTATTTTTTCGTTTTTTGTGTCAGAGTACTGTTATATGATGTAATTTCTATGTTCTTGCAGGCGGTGTGCACCATTTTGGCTATGATTGCCACCCTACCTCTTGCTCAGCTTTTCTTCTTTCATATCTTGCTCATTAAAAAGGTAATGTTGAATCATTTCTTCTGACTGAACTTTTAAATCGTATAAAACTTCATCCTAGTTTCTTGATGTTTGGAATATGCACACAATTTTTTTTTTTTTTTATTTTCTGGATTGGCACTTACCTTTTTCTTCTTGTACATTTATTTATTTATTTATTTTTTGTAAATGTTTTTATTCATCTGAAGTTTTTGTATCAGGTTCATGTGTCAATGGGCTAATATGGTGCTCTTTTTCAGGGAATAAGCACCTATGATTACATTATAGCTCTAAGGGAGCAGGAGCAAGAGCAACAAGGAGCTGGAGGCCAGCAGAGTCCACAGATGTCTCCTGCCAGTTCACTTACTGGATTAAGCAGTGCAAGCTCCTTTTCTACTTTCCACCGGGGTGCATGGTGTACACCACCTCGCCTGTTCCTGGAAGATCAGGTACTTCTTCACCTCACAATTTTTTGGGACTTGTGTGGTTGCAAGTCTGTATTTTTGCTACACGGCATTTTTGCAAACTTCAGCGTAATGGAGTTTGAGATGGCTGCAAATCTAACCACTTAACCATTTGAACTACAGTACTAGAATGTTTTAGATGGGATTAATTATCCATGGTTCAGTAACAATTATGTTTATTGAATTGGAGTCACGAGACAATCTTGGGCATCATAACAATGAGTGTTTTTTCTTTTTTTTTTTTTTGTTTGGAATTCAAGTCACAGCTATATTGTATCAAAATCTGCAAAAACATTTAAAAAAAAATCTTTAGCAATCACTTCAATTTGGCTTTTTCCATTTCTTGAGAGCTATGGAAAGAAAAAAGCAAAAAGTTTTTTTATGTTGGAAATTATCATTTTTCTCATCGCCTTGAATGGTATGTGGAGTTCTCATTGTGGATTTCCTGGCTATTTAGTCCTGAATTACTTTCTCCATTATAGGTGCAGTGATAATGTGATATATTATGACACGGCCAGTGCCTATTGTTGGGTGCACTACAACATAGGTACTATAGGTTACTATGTTAACCGGCAGGGTGCACTGCACTGTATCTCTGAATACAATAAGCTCCCAGTGAAGTAGTCTATGGCAAAACTCAGATATGATTTTAAGTTTTTGGTGAACCCATGAGCCAGTAACTCTAAAAGTATGCCTAGTGCACTTAAAGTGCAAATTATGAAGCATCTATAGAAGATGTGCCTTTTTCCTAAACATAATCAAGGCATTTTGCTTCCTCTGGTGTTGAAGTGATAGCTACTAAAATGTGCATTTATCATTTGCTGCTGAACTGCATACAAGCGTACTTGTGTTAAATTAACCATAGGTTAGTCAAAACACGTACAACCTTGATGTCACCATTATTTATATTTTCCTATTATGACTTGTATGCCTATTTGATCTTGAACGCCTAAAAGACTAGAGTATCTTTGCTAAATTTCTTTGTATGTATCTAGAGCTGTTTGGATGGAGCCTAGTATCATTGTTATTCGTCTCTTGAGATAGCGTGCTATTATGCATTGAACTGTCCGCTCCCCTACTGAATGTTCATGTATATTTTCATTGTATGCTGTGGATATTTCTCATAGAATTTAGTTTGCACATCCATTGTCATGCAATAATTTCTTTTACATGATTGCCTTTTGTGCTATGCCTTTAAGAACTTAACTTGGCACTTAATTAGGTTTTGCACTTCTAGCAACATTGAAATCAGATTGGTATGCCGCTGATATTTCTTTCTTCCAGTTTGATGTTGTTCCTCCAGAGACTGGATCTGTCAGTTCATTAGGAAAAAAGACTCTGGGAGAGGAGCCTATCAGGAAAAAGAATCCAGCAGCAGTGAAGATCAGTCCATGGACTTTGGCCAGATTAAATGCAGAAGAAGTTTCAAAAGCTGCAGCAGAGGCAAGAAAAAAGTCCCGAATCCTACAGCCTGTGGTAAGACGGGAAGCCCCTTTTGGGCTTGAAGGAGATAGCAGTTTTGGCAGCAGTGGCCGTCGGATGGTTCCAAGGCCTGACAATAATAGAAGGAGAGTTAATAAGAGAGTACGCCTTCCAGCAGACCTACCAATGGAGCCTGGAACTAATGTTTCAGGAATGGCTGCTGAGAAAGGTTTCACTGAGACATCCACAAGTTTGGCCCCTCTTCAGCTTGAGGCAAGAAGTGCTTTCCAAACTAGTCGGGCAAAAATGTCAAGCTCAGCTGGGATTGTTGCTTCTTCTCCAGAAAGCAGTTTGGACTCACCAGATATCCATCCGTTCCGTGTTTCCTCATCAGGAGCTGAAGAGTCTAGGCGGCTGACAGGTCTATCAGTGGCACGTGCTGCTTCTCACAATGGAATCCCACTATCAAGGTCTACTAGCGATGGATACGAAGCATCCGGTGGGGAAGACAGTGACAGGGTTCCTACCAGGATTGTCCAAAGGTCGACTAACTGGAGTAACCTTCTTTTCCGGCCTGATCATCAGGATGAGGGTGTTCTTAGATTGAAAGCATCATCATCTTCATCTAGCCAGGCTAACAACAGAAAGCTTTGACTATAAGTCAATGATAAATGAAGATTAAATTCATTGTGATTTCATTGAGGGAAAAAGCTGGACATTCTTTAATTTTTGGGCCACAATATATTGAAGACTAGTGGACTAACTGGCCATTCTCCGTGCCTATTGCTTTGGCATTTTGAGTCTGGGCTGTGGAATCAGGCTTCATGGGGAGGACATGACAGTGCTGTAAAGAGGTTTAAGCAATTTATGTTTCTCGGAGCCACACACATCCCACACTTGCACGAGCTTTCATTTCAGCCTTTGGTCCCTGGCTCTTACATTTGGCATTTGACAAAATGACAAATTTGTTGTTGTCGTGTTGTTTATATTATTATTATTACTCTTAATTGTAATCTCTTGTGGGCTTTTGTTAGAGATGGATTCTTATTTTCTTATGGATGGCTTCTATTGAATATTTTATTCAATTGTAATTTCATGTTGTGTGAATTGTGGATCTTCAACTCCTTCCAGTTTGGCTATAAATCTGTTGGGGAAGGTTAGACTTGAACATTTTAATCAAGGAAATGATTAATTTCACGTATGTTCATTAATTTTCAGCATGGTTTTTGAAATTTTAATTTATTATGGGAAATATGGCCAAAATTTCACCTTGTTTTAATTATTGTTGTCAACTTTTTTCAGAGATTTAATGCAGCAATTAAACTTCTTTTTGGCTTTTGAACTTTAAATATCATTTCATCAGTGGTGAGAATGAGATCCACTAATAGAAGCCTACATAATTCTCGTGAAGGATCGAAAGAACCTCCTGGATCATATACAGAAAATCTCCTAGCTAGCCGATTTGCGGCCTGGTTTGATGTTCTGGCTACATGCACAAGGCTACTATTAGAAATACTCGCTATCTCTGATTATATCTCTTTCACAACCGCTTGAATTTACCCAGGGAGATTCATCCTCGTTTTTCTTGCAATTTTGAACAACCACTAAGAAGTCAGAATTGAAAACAACATTATAAAGACTATGGTTTTTGGCAAATGTAACAGTCTCCCTGAGTGCAATTGCTTCTACTACCATTGTTGACATGCATTCCACCTTCCTTGACCCTGCAAATAAAATCTTTCCACTATGGTCTCTGCATAAGAAAGCAACACAGGTACTTCTCTTCTCTTTTATGAAAGCTGCATCACAATTGAGTTTGGGATACCCCATTGGAGAGGGTTGCCATATTTGCCAGACATTACATTACAAGGATTTTAATCCTTGATTTTGGTTACTGCCAGTCTTTTTAAACATCAAATTATGTTGTTCTTGCTACAAGCTTTTCGCCTTGTGTATTGTGGAGATTGTATTGATGGTCTGGCCTTTAAAAATGGCTATGTTTCTTGCTTTCCACATTTGCCAACAGACCATACCAATAATATCTATAAATTATGCTTCCTCTTTTTCTTCTAATTTTTCTACTATAAATTCCCAACAGCTTCTGAAATTTGAAGACTCCAGTATGCCATGTTCTAGAATAAAGCCTCATTCAAGCCAGATTGCTCTTGCATGCGAACATCTAAATAGCATGTGTGCTATTGATTCAATTTCTTCTCACAGTACAGACAAACTTGTCCCTCCAATGCCTCTTTTATATAAGTTCTCTCTGCAAGCTAGAGCTTCCCGTGTACATTTCCACAGAAAACTCTCGACTGAATGTTTCTATTCCAGACTGACTTCCAAAACTTCCTAGTGATCTGAGCTTCATTTCTTCATAATCCCTTTGACTCATAGCAGCAGTATCATTTAATGCAACATAATATCCAGGCCTCACTATGTAGCACCCATTGCTTGTAAAATGCCACACCAATTTATCATGACTTCTTTGTTCACCAATGGAGATTTTTTTAGTTACTTAATACTCTTAATCTGAAAACAGCCTCTTGAGAGTCACCTCTCACTTCATCCTCAAATATGCATCTATCAAATCTGCCATTATTGTTGAGGCATCCTTTACTAGTCTTGGAGACATAATTTTAGAACTTTACATTTGAATTATTTCAAATAATAAAATTTAAATAAATTTTGTTACTTTAAAATTTACTTCAAATATATAAATTTTATGATTAATTCAATTCTTATATTTTCATATACGAATGGTTTCAAATGGGGATGGTAACGGGTCGGATTTTATAAATCTCAAACTTGACCCATTTAAAAATAAAATATCCGTCTTACTCCAGATTAGATATTGAGTTAAGGCAAATATGTCTGTTCATATATATATATATTTTTAATTTTTTTCTCTTCAAATTTTTTTGTGTTATCTTCTCATATACATATATTCACTTATATATATATATATATATATATATATATATATATATATATATATATATATATATATATATTTCACATAAAAATTAAATCATAATATTTAAAAATAAGAAAGTATATAATATATATATATATATATATATATATATATAATTAGATTGGTTTCGGGTAGAGTTATACTATTATTTAAACTCAATTCGTGCCCAATTAAGGTATAAAATAAAAAATTTACCTTGTCCCATTTATTAAACAGAGCCAATAATAAGAGTTAGATCAAATGGGTACCCGATAGGCAGATAAAATTATCATCTTTAAACATTATCTAAAAGTGGATTAATATAATGATAATTTAGTTCAATCTACTTAGTTAAAATGCTTTTGGTAATGGAACTCAGTTGTTAATAAGGGGAAAAATTTGACATTTTGCACAAACCAGGAATCATTCAGAAAAGTAATACCACTAAAAAATAATTCAATATAGTCTTTTTTAAAATCGAATACGCTTGAAATATATTTTTTTAATTCAAGTATAGTAGCTATTTTAAATATCATAAATAAAATGTCAATAAATATTTATTATTTTTAAAAAATTATAAATAAAAGATCACATAAAAATTAATGGCTTAATAGATAAATTTACCCTAAATTTTATGTTGTTTTGCAATTATACCCTATTCTTTATTTTGTATAAAATTTACCCTAATTCGTAATTTAATTGCAATTCTATTTTAGAGTTAAATTGGTGATGGTGGTGATGATGATAATAATAATGTCATATTAATTTGAAGATAAAAAATGAAATTGACTTTAAAATTTATTATAACATACTATTAATTTAATTTTTGATAGAACTTAATTGGTTTATTTAATTTTGTGAATTTAATAAACTACTAATAATCAAATTAATGACTTAATTAATTAAATTTACATACAAAATTAAAGATTTCAATTAACTTTTAATTAAATTTACATACAAAGTTAAAGAGTTTAATTAACTTCAATTTAAATTGACAATACGGAATGATAAGTTCAATGATTAATTTGACTTTTGGCATTTTAATTAATAATTTTTTTAATAATTATGATTTATTGTAGAACTACAACTAATTAGAGTATAATTGACACAAAATAAAAAAAAAAAAAAGGTATAATTACAAAACAACACAAAATTTAAAGTAAATTTATCTATTAAGCCAAAATTAATTTAAGAAATAATAAATTTATTAATAATAATAATCTTTAACAAAGATAAAAGAGTTTAAATATAGCATAAAATCAAATAAAAAAATTCGAAACAAATTTTTTAAAATTAATCACTGTCAGTCATCTAACAATCAATAAATGATTTTTTTAATTAATCAAATAAATTGAATTATTTGTGGAAAGTAAAAAAGGCTATCGGATAAATCTCTACAGTTAAACTAAATAGCCTCTTAAAATTTAAGTAAAGAGATTAATTTAATAATAACATTTTTATTAGTTAAAAAAATAAAAATAAAAACATTTTTATAATTGGGATCATTTAGATATAAAATAATCAATTTGTGGCTTATATTTTATGATGAGTGAAATATACTTTCTATGTATTTGCTAATCCTAATAATGTTAACCTCAGGAATTAACAAATAATGAAAACAATTACATGAAAATTAAGTTGCCACTCATAGATTTATTAATGGATCATATCTTAATTTGAAAAATATTTAATTTTTTAAAATTTGACTTATCTAATTGCAATTTTTTTTATTAATTATAACTAGCAGTTTGACTCGCAATCAAATCTCTATAATAATAGTTTAATTATATTTTTAATTGAATTAAATTGTCGATTTTAACACTAATTTTATTTTGAGGTGAACAACCTAAAAAAAAGGAAAGTGAAAGTGATATGTGATACTATTTACAATTAAAAATATAATATGATATATAAATATCCATATATAATAAAAAATTTTTAAGAAATTATGAAGGTCTAAATTTTTTATTATTTATTCTAAGAATTTAATCCAAAAAGTGTATAAAGATATAGAGCTTATTTCGCTTTGCATGCATACTCATTTCAAATGGAAAGACTATAATATAGATTAGAGTATATCAGTTTTCACCTGAAAATAAAAGAATAAACTTAGTTGATAAATAAGTTAATTTTTAAATTTTGTTTGATTATATAAGTAGATTTATATTTAAATTTTAAAGGAAAATTAGCATGATATAAATCAAATATTTAATAGTTTGAAAATATCTAATCCAAAATAATCTATTATTTGAAAATTTAGTTTAAAATTTGTTTAATATAAATAAATTTCATAAAATATTAATTCTATATTGAAGATGTTTAGTAAAAACAAAAATTCACTTGAACTTATAATTTTTAATTGTATTAAATTGATTATTTTCAGTTAAATTATATCAAAACACTATTAAAAATTATCAATAAACTCTAAACTTATCAATGACTAGTGAAATAACATAATTAAAATAAATTATAACAAAAAATAGAAAATACCAATAATAAAAACAATAAATTTGATTCCAAAAATAATAATAAATTATAAGTACAAACTAAATAAAATTACGTATTCACAAAAACATCAATGGAGAAGGGAGAGAGAGATGAAACTGTAGCTAAAGAACTTAAATGGCAGCCTCTTGAAAGCGTACACTAAAAATTATAAAAAATGGGGTAACTCTCGTACAATCTAATCACGCCAAGAATCCACCGACTATGACACGTCTTATCTGCAAAAACAATCATTTAGGTCCAGTTCTAAGTTCTTGTTCTTGTTCTTGTTCGCTGCATCATACCCATTTCATCTCCACCAGGTGTTTCTTTCTTCTTTGTTCGTTTACTTATTTACAGATCTGATTCTTTCAATTTTATTGCCCCATTGAAGTAACTGCCTTTTTGGTTTCTTTAGTTAGATAGTTTCTTGTAGTTAAATTCAAATCTGATGAGGTGAATTTTAAATATTTTTGTGTTTATAAAGACCTTGATAAGATAGAAGTTTCTGTTGGGACTTCTCCCAGAATGAATTTGGATCAGGTGCAAAAGGAAGGATCTGAGGAAACCCAGTTACAGAATTTTGAGTTGGAATTAACTGAACATGGTGATGGGCAGAATCACCATCATCAATTCCATTCAATGAATGCTTTGGAAATCTTGAGAGAAACAGTGAGGATTCTCCGATACAATTCCTCTTCATTTATGATAATTGCAGCTTTGCTTATTTGTCCAGTATCTGCCATTGTTTTATCAAATGTATTTGTTGATCAGTCTATAGTTAAGAGACTGTCTATTAGACTTATGTTAGTTGCAAAATCTAGTGGACTCCCACTGAGGCCTTTTGTTAAACAGTCTTGTCACCGTTTCTCTGAGATGGTTGTTTCTTCGGCAATGTGCTTCCCTTTGTTTATCACATTGTCTTTGTTATCCAAAGCTGCGGTAGTTTACTCTGTTGATTCCACTTATTCCAAGAAAAGAGTAGATGTTTCCAACTTTTATGCGATAATAAGTGAAATTTGGAGAAGGGTTGTTTCAACTTACTTGTGGGCGTGTATGATGATAGTTGGTTGTGTTACTCTGTTCTGTGTTCTTCTCTTAGCTATTTGTAGTTCATTTTCTGTAATTGGGTTTTCGCCTGAGTTAAATTTGTATGCTGCAATAATGGTGGGGCTAGCGTTCTCAGTGGTTTTTGCCAATGCAATTATTATTTGCAACGTCGCCATTGTGATCTCTGTGTTGGAGGATGTATCAGGGCCTCAGGCTTTGCTTCGGTCCAGTATTTTGATTAGGGGACAGACGCAAGTTGGTCTTCTCATGTATCTTGGATCAACAATTGGGATGGCCTTTGTGGAAGGTTTGTTTGAGCATAGAGTGAAGACATTGAGTTATGGAGATGGGTCTTCAAGGATTTGGGAAGGTCCTCTTTTGGTGATTATGTTTTCATTTGTGGTGCTTATTGATATGATGATGAGTGCAGTTTTCTACTTCAGTTGTAGATCTTATAGACTGGAAGCCTCTGCAGTTGAATCCCGGTCAATTTTAGAAACATTCACTATTTCTTCTGAGTCAGTGGGTACTCAATGACATGGTCTTGTAAATTGATTATTATGCCAAAAAATTTCTTCAGTTTGATGAGAATACAAGCTGCTATGAGAAAATTTGCAGTTTGTTGCTGGTTACATTCTCTCACTACTGATGAACAACATATATGGAACTTCAGTGCCATTTGCATTCAATGGCTTATGGCTGTCAATAACTTCAGGTTGCTGTCCGGTGATATGCAAAAGGTCACTGTTTCTAGTGATATGCACACAAGAAATGAGAAGAAAAGGATATGTGAAGTTTGATAATTACATTGAGGTAAAAAGCGGTATTTATTCAAGGTAAACCTTTGGTCATTAAAGTTACTTTTTTATTTTTATTTTTAAAAAGAAGGGAAATTCACTTCCTTCAGAATTTTACTATTTTTTGTCCTTTGCATAGTGTCCAGATTTGCTGGACTTCAGTATGTTTGATGACTACACAATAAGAGGTTAAAAAAAAAATGGATGATATTGGATTGTAATTAGTGCTAGGCATGATTAACTGTATTCAAGAGTTATATTGAAAATAATTTTATCAAAATTATTGAATTAATTTATAAATGGAAGTTTTCTTAATTGCATCACAAGAATTATGCTAGTTATCTTGAATTCCAGAAATTAACATGTTATGTCTTGGATGTAGGGGTATAAACAAACCAAGCTGAGCCGAGCCAAGCAGAATTTTAACTTGTTCAGGCTTGGTTTAATATTTTTTTTTCGAGCTCGAGTTCGATCTTGAGTTTTGGATCCAGCTTGAAAATCATGTTCAAATTTGGCTCACTTAAAACTCAACTCGTGCTGAGCTCGTTAATAAATTATAATCGAGCTAAACTCGAGTTCGACTCATTATGAAACTTGTTTATAACTTATCAAAATACTCAACTTCTTAAATAATTATTTCTAATAAAATAATTGTAATGAAAATACTTAAAACTAATATAAAAGTAAAAACATCCAATTAGTGAAAAATGCAATAATAATATTGAGCATTACATGTATTATAAAGATATTAATTAATAAAAAAATATATTTTATATAATATGAAAATATTAAGTTATGTTAATTAGGAGTATATATATTTTAGTCAATTTAAATTAGTAAAAAATTTATAAAATTGTTAAAATATATTTTTTTGAGTGCCAAAATTATTAGGTTAATAATAATAATAAAGCTGTTTGTGAGCCTATTAATCGAGCTGTTTGCGGGCTTATAATCGAACTGTTCATGAAATTAATCGAGTCGAGTTTCATTTTACTTAAATTTGGCTCATTTATTTAATGAGTTTTAAAATAAGGTTCAAGTTTGGCTTGTTTATAAAACGATCTGAACATGAATGAGTTTTTATCGAGCCGAATACCGAGCTGCTTGCGAACAGCTCGGTTCATTTACACCCCTAATTGGATGGACTTTTAAAGTTATCGGAGATTTTTTCCTCAAAGAATGGTACGTAAGAAATTGTTAGAAATGTGCCTTAGATTGAACTAATTTTTATCTATGTTATCAGAATGCCTAGTATTCAATTGAATAGTCATCTACATTGTTCATAACTAAGTTGGAATTTTCATTAGTGTGCAATCTTGAGGATTTTTCTTTAACTTGATACATAGCAAGTTGTTTTGGAAGCATTACTGGTTTTGCATTTGTTATAGACTTCTGGCTTTTTGGAGCAGTGACAAGGCAGGTATAAACCTTTTATCATGGCCAGAAATCTATATGTACTTGTTTATATAGATGCTTTGTGGATTTTCATGATTATTTGTCATACATTATCAAGAAAGTGTATAGGTTAATGGAAAGATATTCATGGTTGTGAGTATGTAGCATTGTCAAAGGAATCCCTTGACAATAAATATTTTCAACTTAGTAGAAATCAAATAATAATCTTTGTTCATCCAGACCTTTTGTGATCAGTCTCTTCTCTTTTTCTACCCCTCTTTCGAAAGAACTTTGCAAGATCTTTACAGAAGAAGAAGATAAACTTGAACGTAGCCAGCCTATGCTGTAAGATTGATGCAAACATCTCCTTCAAGGCAAAGGCACAAATTACCGTAGTCTTCTGACTGTTTGTTAGTCATTCAATTAGTCGCTAGTATTAGATCTTTGAATTACAGTAAAATTGTTAAAATAAAACATAACTTGGAAATGCTGTGCAACAGCCTAACACTAGTATTTTCCAGTTTTATCTGCTTCGAGATGGTACTCTTGTGATTTCCAGTGACTAGGAGAACACAAAATTGCTAGAAACTGGCTTTGTAGTTCAAAAGTACTACATTTCTACCATTCTTTTTCTTATTTTCTTTAATACCGTCATTTCTATATGCATTTTAGTATTGAGTCTGAGAAACCAATTTGAAGCTTTGTGCATGTGTTTCTCAACCTAAACTGAACGTCAGCAGACAAACTTCAGAAAGCTTATTTGTTATCCCTTTCTGAAATCTTCTTGTTGAATTCTCAGTTTTCTTATTAATAGCAAATTTTCCTTCTCATCCTCAGTTCTTGGTTTTCACTAGCTTGTGTTTGATTGTTCCACAAGTTCATATCTGATTTAGTGCTCAACTTGTGAGGCTCAGTTCGGATGTCAATGTTTCAAACTTTCTGATTTCCTGGATTATGTTCCCTGAAAGTTAATGATACAAAAGAAACTGTTGATTTCATTTTATTGAATAACTCTACATAGCGAAAAAGCAAAAACTATGTTTCTAGCCCGGATAAGAGTAAAGTGCCATTAATAATTTAAATGTTGTAAGTTATACTTTTGAGATTGATTTATTCTTGTTGAGAATAGATAAATTGGCATACCTCCTTTCATACTTGTGAGGCTCAGTTCGGATGTCAATGTTTCAAACTTTCTGATTTCCTGGATTATGTTCCCTGAAAGTTAATGATACAAAAGAAACTGTTGATTTCATTTTATCGAATAACTCTACATAGCGAAAAAGCAAAAACTATGTTTCTAGCCCGGATAAGAGTAAAGTGCCATTAATAATTTAAATGTTGTAAGTTATACTTTTGAGATTGATTTATTCTTGTTGAGAATATATAAATTGGCATACCTCCTTTCATAGTTTGATGGGGTTCTTCAGGTTTCAAGTGACAGCAAGAAGGTCCTAGATTGTCTTTATCGATAGTGCTTGTTGGACATTTTCAAAATGTCTTCTTGTTGGACATTTTCAAAATGTCTCGATCCCACATCGTTTTTAGATAGATCTTTTAAAGGCTTTATATTGCTTTTCCCTTTTACTAGTAACAAGGGTTGTGCTACTATACAAGCATATGGTGCATTTTAGACGCTTTTATAGGTCCAAAAGTTGGACACGGGGCACATGCAAAATTGATTTATAGTGCAGTAAAATTGATTTATTTTTATTTGTTTCTGATATCATTTTTATTTTATTTGATATAATTTAAGTTCATTTTCTTATCTAGTTTAAATTCTATTTCTCATCAGATTGGGTAATCACATATTTGATAATCTAATCTTATCATATCAACTATGATTTAATCTCTCTCTCTTATAGTTTTCCTATATTTACAGATCATTGGGTTGGGTTTTTGCAGAACCATATACTATTTTTTGTACAATACTGAAAATCACACATAGCTGCCTAGTACTGATCTCACTTGTTGCAAGGTGCTATCAGTAGCTTCATTGTATTATAAAGGGTTTGTTGTACTCGTTACAATATAGAGAACAAATAAACCATTAGGAAAGTGGCAGGAATATACATGCCTTGAAGCTTTTTAATAACTGATAGTTCTGTTCCTTTTCAGTTGCAGGTACTGTAGTGTATCGTAATATACCTGGTCCTTGACTTTGTATCATTAATTCATGGAGAATTGGAGATGTATGCTTCTTGGTATCTCTGTTATTTGCTTTTGCTTTTGCAAGTGATACCATGATCGTTATTTGCCATTTAATTTTAGTTTCTTTGAAGCAGTATTTCTATATCCACTACCTGCATCTACTGGTGTTTTCTTGACAAGTGGAAATGGTATTTCTGGGTTCGTTGTTATACCCATTTGAACTCCAGATCCCGTATTCACACAATAGCTTTGCATTTCAGGATAAAGAGAGTTTTGTTGAATTAATTAAACCTTAATTAGAAGAACAATTAAGGTTGAATTGGCTCCATAGTTATAAAGCAACTGTGTAAATATTCGGGCCTTCAATGTTGTCCAATTTTATTTGCCCCATGGGTGTCCACTTTGTACCGATCTTGATGAGGTTGGGCGGCTTTTTTATTTTATATCTGAATCGGGTATGGATCATACACGGGTAAAGGTGGAACTTGATCTAAAATCGATCCGATTATATATCTTTTTTATTTTTTAATATTATATGTATTTAATTTATATTTTTGAAAATTTATAATTTATATTTTATGTAAAATATAAATTACATTGTGTTGATGTGTAAAAAAATATAAATGAATATATGTATATATGTGTTTGAGAAAATAACACAAAAAACTTTTTGAAAGAGAAATAAAAAAAAATATGTAAATGGATATGTCCGTCCCGCTCCAAAGCAGGGTGGATAATGGAGCAGGCATTTTATTTTTTAAGTTAGTTAGGGTTTGGATTTTATAAAACCCATTCCAAATCCGATCGCCATCCCCACTCATCCCCTGCACATTTTCACCTTTTGCCCGTTGCTTGCTACGTCCTCTTTCCTGCAAAACGGCGCCATCTCTCCTTTTTAATGTAATTTTCCTTGCGCTCTCCTTTATTTTTTCTTTCCCACCCTGAGAGGTCTCGCGTTGCATGAGTTTTTTTTTTGTTTTTTGGGCCTCAAATGCATTTTGTCCGTTTTGCTCACTTTGCATGATGAATTTGTAATTTCCTCCATAATATTTAAATTTTTTGTATTCCATGCTCTTGCATATATATATATTTACATTTTTTGGTTATCATATGGTGCTATACGAGCAAGATTTTAAAAATTAATTCCTTCATTTAAAAATATTTTCTTTATTTATAATATATATATATTATCCTTATGCTTTTAGCTTGGGGAAAAATTAATACTTTTGAAGCAATGCGAAGATTAGGGATGTGTAAACGGTCGGTTTAATTTAAAATTAAACCAAATTTGGTGTGACAACTTAATCGAACCACATTGAAAAGTTCAGTTTAGTTTGATTGGTCGGTTTGAGTAGATTTGAGTTGGTTTTTTGGCTATTTCTCTTTTTTTTTTTAAATAAATTTGAGATAAAATTCAAGTGTATATATATATATATATATATATATATATATATATATATATATATATATATATAAAAGTACATATTTAACCGAAATTTTATTAAATAAAAATTGAACAGAACCAAAATTTAATTTCATTTTAAAATTTTCAAACTGAATCTAACCAAATTTATTAAAAAATTAAGCTGAACAAATCTAGCCGATTTAATTCAATTTTTCAATTTCAGTTTAGTTTTGCACATGCCTAGTGAGGATGAATGTCTAGTTTCGCATGAAAGTCTAAACACAATATCTATTATATTAAAATTTTGCATAATTTTTTATTTACATATACATTAATAAGTGTATAAGATTTAATAAATAATTTTCCTAAAAAAAGATTTAATAAATAATTTGATTGTTTTAATAATATATAGATTAAATTTTAAAATATGCTTTTCTCCGTTAAAAATACAAAATAGGCTTATAATATGTATGAGAATTGTATGTGTAATACATTATATATGTATAACTATTTTTTTTTTTATTTTGTATCTAATTTTCATATTTAATAATAAACACATATAACAAAATTTAAATTTAGAAATTACTAAAAAAAATTACATTTATAAATATATTTATGAAACAATTAAAATTGTGTTTACTTATTAATTGAACTTCAATACTCCCTCCGTTCTCTTATATAAGACACTTTTAAAAAAATATTTGTTCCATTTTATAAGTCATTTTAGAAAATTAATAAATAATTAATTTTTTTTACCAATTTAATACTCATATACCTATTAATTTAGTCATGTTACCTATTAATATCTTTCCAAAACAAAGGTAACTTAATCATGTAAGCTAACTTATCTCCTATAATTAAGACTAATAAATAAGTTTATTGATCCAGATGAAATTTTTTGTATGTCTTATATAAGGAAATGGTGGGAGTATATCAAGATAATATATAATTAATACTAGTACTGAACTAATTTGAAATCAAATTAAACTCAATTACAGTTAGGCTAATCAAGTTACTACTCATCTGTTTTTAAATATTTATCGTTTTAGAAAAAAAAATTTATTCTAATTTATTTGTCATTTTAAGATTTCAATAATATATTTATTATTTTTTTTTTCTAAATTTACTCTCCATTTATTCCCCACTAAACGTTTGTATTAATGACTTTTTTTTTCTACATCAAAATTAATAAAGGGTATTTTAGTTTTTTTTTTTAAATTATGACAATTTAATAACCTGTTTAATCCATATATTGAAATATTAGACGATAAATATTTTGGAACTGAGAATATGCAATAAAGTTTGGGATTCAATTGAAAAGTTTGTTTGCACTAAATTAAATTTTGTCTTTTTAATGTAATCTAAATTTTATGTAGATGTTTTGGCTTGTACAACAACAACAGTAAGGGCAAAGGATATGACGACTAATCTTCCACTATTGCTAGACATGGTGTGCCAGATAATTGGTCGACATTGATTAGGATGAACATTTTGAGCAGTATTACTGAATCTTATTTTGAATTGCTTATATAAACGTGAACTTGATAATCAATGATCATTCAGATCCTCACTCGAGTAATCTGGGCTTGGATCCAGGTGAATTCAGCCCAGTTGGATCGTCTGTTGAAACTGGAAATTTTTACGCAAATAGCCTAAAAATTAAAAAAATAACTTTTTTATCACCTAATTTTTTATTTTAAAAAAATATTCTAAACTTCTATTCTCATTTATAAATCTAACTTCTCTTTTCTTTTTGTCTATTAAAATATGATTTTTTTTTTCTTTTTACTACTTTCACTTCTATTTAAAATTAAAAAAATTAATTTAATCATATTAAATTTTATTTATGAAAATTCAGAGTGAATTAATTATTAACCTATATTTAGATTGAAAACTATATAATTTATCTAAAGTTATGTATTAAATTTTCATAAATTTGTATAATATTATTTATTTCGCATAAAAATTAAATTTATATTTATAGAATCAAATGCTTTTAAAATTATATTTTACTTAAGATTTTAAAAAATTTTCAAAATAAGAAAATAAAAAATCATAGCAAACAGTATATATTAAACAAAAAACAATATACTTATAACAAATAATTAATATCTAATACTGTAAATTCATAGCAAATAGAATATACTAACTAAAAAATAGTGTATTTCAGACAAATAATCAATATTTAATACTATAAAATTACAGCAAATAATATATACTGACTAAAAAATACTACACTTCTACTAATGATTAATTTAACTTATGGTGTAATAGTTTTTATTGGTTGTTTTGTGAAGTCATCAATCATTTTTCAGTATTTTAAGTTTTATCAATACTTTTTATAAAAAGGTAAATAATCGATATATTAATTTTTTTGGACATTCAAATGAGAAGATTTTTAAATGTTCATTTAGATAAGTGACCATTTAAAATTATTATAAAATTAAATTTAATATTTAAATATAAAAATTATAAAAATAAGTATGATAATAAATTTTAAATGATTAACTATTAAAATAAATTATAAATTTAATTAATCAAAAGTTTAATTTTAAATCTATACATTGCTTAAGCCAAATTTTAAAATAAAATTAAAAACTCATTTTTTAAAATCCAAATAAAAATTTAAAAAGTATAAAAAAGTAATTACCAAAGTTTATATATGAAAACAAAAAATTGGGAGAATATAAAAATTAAACATAAGAAAAATGAGATATATGGAATAATTTGCTCTTGAAACTGTAGAATTGGATCTGCTGTAGACCCGACCGGACCCGACCCGAGCAACAAGTGTACATGATATTAGGTAAAACTCAATCTATAGAAAGATATTATTATTTACAATTCCAAGCATATTCTGTATTTTGCAGCTCTCTGAAGAAAGGTCGTCAGTTGTAACCCAGCAGGGAAAAAAAACAAAATGAAGGACGCAGAGGCATAAAAAGCTATATCTAGAGAAACCAATTATATCAGCATCTTTCTTTGGTGAAGTGAAAGCTGATAGGAATATAAGCTTCGCTCTTGGATCCTGATGCTACCCTTCATTCTTTTTTTCTTTTTTTAATCAATTATTTTAAATGTTTCTACCTGAAATTTATTTTTTCCAAAAAAAAAAAAAAAAAAAAGCTCAACTCAAGTCGCCTGATGTAAGTTTGGATTGGACAGCACATAAAACGGATACATACTGTTACACTATGCAGCATAGACAGGCCTGTGATGAAATGTCCTATTTCTGTGAAGCTAACCTGAGCTGCCACTTCTTATCTCAACATTTATTTTATGCTCTGCACTCTCACTACTACTCACAGGTAAATGATTAACTCAGTTTGATTTTATTTTAGTAAATTGATTAACTCAGTTTTATTTGATTATCTAAATAGAATTGAATTAGGTCATATTATTGTTCTTTAAAAAATATAATATATACAGTACATATTTTAAATATAAATATGTCAAATATCAAAATGAAAATTACAAATAATATAAGTGAAAAAAATAAATCTGAATTTTTTTTTACCAAAATCTTGAGATTTGTCAACATTTCAATTTTGATCTTAGTATAAATGTTGCAACACCTTAATTATACTTTTACATGGGATAGAAAAGGAGAAGGAAGAATACATAAATGAAGGGTAATCTTATTATATCCTTATTTATAGTCCAAACAAAATATAAGAGTAAGGAAATGTGAGACTTACTATATATCCCCTACACTTTTGATCTTTTTTTTTTTTTTTTTTACTCTAATTTAGGGTGTAAGAAAGATAAGTAAAAACATAAATATCAAATATATATATATATATATATATATATATATATATATATATATATATATATATATATATATATATATATATATATATATATATTACCAATTTTATCCTCATTTTAAATACAAGGAAAGGGCGTAAGGAAAGGTTATCTTGTATTTTTAGTACTTATTATTCTTCTAATTATCCTTCATCTTTCACTTCTTTCCCAAACATTACACTTCTCCTTTTTTTTTATGTCCTTATCATTTTATTAATTACCCTTCCTTTTTTCCAATACAAACAAGATATTAGCATCAATAAATGTCGCTAGCCGAAATAATGTTAAGTTTATGAATTTACCATAATTTTTTTGTTTAATTAAATAATAACTTGTTGAAATTCATGAATTATTCAAAATATCAAATTCATTAATTTTACTTATTTTGAGAATTTTTTAAATTTCAAGTAAAAGGTAATTTTAAAAGTACTATTTGATTTTATAAATCTAAATTTAATTTTTATAATAAATAAATGATATTGTATTAATTTATGGAAAATCGAATACTCTTGTTTTAGTACAAAAATTAATAAGATTAAATTAATTTTTTAATGTAATATAATTTTTTGAAAAAATTTTAAAAGAAAATGGAACCAATACATTTTAGACTTAATTATATCCGTCCGATCAATAAATCAATCAAGGGGGTTAGCAAGAAAAAAGTCTGAGTTTGATAAGAATATAAGATGGGATTGAGAAATGATAGGATAATGAAGGAGGGGACCATTAAATATAACAAAATAATCACATCTTGTTTCTTCGTTTGTTTTTATGAGGTGATACAACGGGTCATCACAATGGTTTTCGCATAACACTGTCTTCATCACCGACAAAACGAATCTCTCCTGTATTATTATACCTAAAGCTTTTTATACATTTAATAATTTTTTTTTATTAAATTAAATGCATTTAATAAAAATTATTAAATACTGTTTTGTAATTCATATATAATTTTATTTCGGCAATTGAACACTTATAAAAAAAAAAAATTAATTTTTTTATATTATATTGATGAGAGTAAAAAATAACTACATAGGGATCCATATTTTCCTCTATTACAAGAAAATGTATTTATAAATCCATAATTATAAAAAATTTAAATCGTTGTCCTAGCCTATAATTTACTGTCTAATTTCAATTCAAATATGTACATAAGTAATCTGAATTTAACTTAATATAAGAATTCTTGTTCAATTTATGTATAAAGATGTTGCCTATAAATACATCGAATGTAAACTTTTAAGAGGCAGATTAACACTATATCATCAATTACATATTATTATATAAATTATTATTACATCAATTACACATTTAATTTTGGTTCAGTTATTTTTATTTATTTCTATTTGGTTGAATTTATCTCAATCATAAATTATTATATATGTTTAAGTATAATTTTTAATTTTTTAAAACAAGTATAATTTTTAATTTAATGAATAACTTATATCTAATTTAAAGAATATATTTAAAATATAAGTTTTTAAATTTAACAGTTCATTTTGGGCAAATGAATTATAAATATGTAAATGAATTTAAACAAAATTCATTCACAAATGAACAAATAAATTCTCATATTTGAAAAAATACAACTTAAAATATAAAATTTAATTGAATTTCATATTTTTATGTTTAGAATATATTTATAATTGAGTTATTTTTATTATCATTTCGTAAATATTTTCAATATGACAATTATAATTAGAAAAAATAAAACAACTAAAAATATTTATATTTTATTTTTATAATTAATATTTACTTTGTGAAATATGATAAAAAATTAAATGAAAGAAAGTAAGTTAAACAGAGAGAGAGAGAGAGAGAGAGATATTATAGAGAAAGAGACAGTAGTAAGAGGAGAGAGAAAAAAGTAATTATGGAAGAGAGAAGAGGAGAGGGAGGAAGAAAGAGGAACTTAGTGTGTTTAACCTTAATATTTGTTTGATTAGTTTTGTGGAATTAATTTTAAAATTTGACATATTTTAATTGAATTTGATTTAGTTATATTCATAAAATTGAAAAGAATAATTTTTTTATAATTGAAATCAATAAAAATGTTCTAAATACAAAATTTTCTAAAACATGAAATTTGAAATAAAATTTTATAAAATTCATTTATTTTAAATGGGCACTATAAATATTTGTTTTTTTTTTTTTTTTATTTCAATTTCAAGATATATCAAAATTGAAGTTAGCGTCTAAAATTCGTAACTTACATTGGATTCAAGATGAAAAATTTCTACCTTGCCAATAGTAACAAAATGACCATGAATTTAATCATTTAAGTAATTTCATTTTGTCTGCCTTTAATTTTATTTTACATTTTCTATATGTGTATAGAGTTATCCCTTAGACACAATAGCCTAAGGTTGTCAATGGTGAAAAAGGACCATTACAATTTATTGAAACTTATTAGAAAAATTTATAATTTTATTCAAATTTTTTAAATAAACTGTTTTACTTTAATTTTATAATTTAATTGTAATTATATCCGTTTAATCATGATTACACATCTATTTTTTATAATTAGGAAAGAATTAATGAAAAATATGAAAATTGAGTTTAGTAATAAATAATTAAAAAATAGATATAATTGTTATGATATATTATAAGATTTGATTGATATCTTTCCATATACATGAATATTCTAGTTTCCATATTAGTATTGATTGTATTTTTCTTATTGGAAAAGCTTTCTATTTCTTGTATTTTCCTTATTGGAAAAGCTTCCTATTTTTTTCTCTTCTGTACTCTATATAAATGGTCTAATACTATTGAATGAAACAACTAGAAAAACTATTATCTTCTCTATATTTTTTGTTCATGTTATTCTCCATTTTATTTATAACACGTTATCAGCATAAATCATTCTACAATATTGTTCATAATTTTGGATAGCTTGTGGTTTGCTACAACCCAGCTAAGGCGAAAAATTTGAAAAAATAAAATTTAAGATTTATGGTAAACAATTTTTATCTAATTAATTACTATTATTATTAATATTTATGTATCAAATATTTTTTTAAGAAAAAAAAAACTAAATCGTTTTTTTTTAAGAAATTGTTTGAACATATTGGGCTAATTAATTTGAAGAAATCATTTTTTTTCTTCTCTCTTACAATCATTTATTTCAAATCGTTTTTTTTTTAGATTTATAAAGATTTGATAAACTATTTAATGATTAATCAATTAAATTCTAGTTCCTAAATAACTAGCATTATATTTTAAATACTAGTTCCTGAAGAACTAGTATTATTTATAGTTCCTAAAGAACTAATTAAATAAATAACTAAGCTATGAGTTTCTAGAGAATTAGTATTATATTTTAAATTCTAGTTCCTGAAGAACTAGTATTATTTATAATTCCTGAAGAACTAATTAAATAAATAACTAAGTTATGAGTTTTTGAATAACTAATAATAATTACAGTTCCTGAAAAACTAGTATTCCCTATAGTTCTTGAAGAATTGGTATTCTCTACAGTTCCTGAAGAATTGATATTCTATATAGTTCCTGAAGAATTGATATTCTATATAGTTCCTGAAAAACTAATTAAAGTAAACAAATTCATTAAAGAATCATTAAATGTTCCTGAAGAACTAAATGCATTGTCTACAAGTCTTTAAAAGACTGATTTTATTATGATTTTATATTAGACAATATTAATTGATGGGTCTCGACATCATGAGTAAGAATTATTTATATTAGTATCACTCCTTCGAGTAATCAAATAAATAAAATAGACATCCTTGAAAATTTGATATTTTATGTTCCTGAATAACTAATAAATTTGATTTAAGCTACACGCATTGAATAAATTGAATATCAATAAAATACCTGCATATGGTCATAATATTAAGGTAAACCTTTTTGCTTTGATTTTTCTGTTTTGGGCGCTTCATTATTGTTTATATGTATTGGAATGATGGGTATGACCTATTTAATTTACCAACCAAATTGCAACTTTTAATTGGTTATCAATTATAACAATACATTTTATGTATAGTTTTAAAGTCATGGCTTATAATTTTTTTTTTGCATAAAATTCGATCCTAAATTATTCATTTATTGATTGATTAACTTGCTTTATGGGAAAATGGTGATCTTGCGTTCATATTAATAGGTTTACTTGATTTATTAAATTGAGATTGATTCTACTAGTGTATATATTATTACATATCCTTCCGTCTTAGCATCTCAACTCAAAATTTATTTTATGGACAATACATGTCTCATACATATATATATATATTTGTTAGTTGAATAGCCTATAAGAAAGTTGTGTGTGTTATATATGTTTTGAATTTACTTATGTTAATGTGTATTAGATGTGAAAACAATTAGAGATTTAAATGTGAGATGAAATTAATATAAATTATATAAGTAACATGGTTTTGTTAATTTGTGAATTAATGAATTTATTTCCGGATTGCATACATTGTTGGATTTATGTTGGTATAGAGAAGCATAATTAGTGCTTACCTTTTCTTGGTATGATAAATTATGAATTTAATGTTTGTTAAAATTAATATTAATTTATTTTCTGATTGGTCTATTTAGATATATTTTAAATATATGTAAATTAAGTTATTTAAATAAAGTGAAGTATAGTGAATTAAAGTTTGGTTGATAATTTTTATATGCTCTTGAATTCAATGGAAATAATTTTTCACGTGAGTTGTTGATAATGAAATGCATTTAAATGCTAGCAAAAGTAAAAGTTATTATCTACTTAAATCTCATTTAAGTGAGGATTTAAAAGTTGAATATCTTACTATTAATGATTTTTATATTTTCTAGAAGAGTTTTAAAGATAGATATAATCACTTGAAATATGTGGTATTATTATAAACTCAATATGATTGGTTAAACCTACACCTACAAGACTTGAAGTCTATTTGAGAATATAATTTAACCATGTTTAAAATTACTTCACAGCTGAAATTGTGCGGTAATAAAGTTACATGCTCCTGTAGTAGCAATATAAAAAGTGAAAATTTATAAATATTATTTTTCTAGTGGTTGCAAAGAATAATTGTTAATAAGAAATCATTAAACAATGCCCACTAGTACAACTGTATTCCCTGAAGTGAATACTATAAATCATTTGGTATATAATGAGAATTCTAAAAGAATAATTGCTAATGAGAAATCATCAAATAATGCCCATTAGTACAACTGTATTCCCTGAAGTGAATACTATAAATTATTTGGTAAATCATGAGATTTTGAAAGAGGAACCGCCCATATAGAGGACACAACTAAATTCAATATTGATGATTTTATGTAAACTCCTTGAAGGAGTAATTTGCAAGGATTTTATAAGTTGTGTATTATAATGAGTTATTTAATTACTGTTTTATCCCTAGTATACATGCACAATATATTGCGTTGAACCTGCAGTTCAAGCATTGAACTTATAGTTCAATAATTAAACCTTGAAAGTTTGGCATGAATGCCATTATGTACATCATATATACTCTCCCTTGAAACTTGTATAAGGACATGAGTCATAAATTTTTTATGTGTCATGAATATATTAAATCTATCTCAATGTGTGATAATGGGTCCACAAAAGAGACTGTAAATTTATTTTGATGAGGCATATTTTTCGACATTAGGGGGAGGAAAAGCACCTGCAGTGCTAAAGAATGTCGAGAAATTTATTAGAAGAAAAACCCTTTAAATAATTTTGGTCCATGTATAAGTTAGAGTGAACCAGAAGTTCACAAAATAATACAGTTGCAACAAATTGCAACTTAACTGCCAAATGCATTTATAGATGCTAAAAGAGTGACAAAGTCTCATATTACAGCTGCTAATACCCTAGCAAGGGTTGTGATTCCAATTGCAAATAGAAAATCAATCAATCTCACTACACGCCAGAAGCGTGGATAGTAAATTGGAACTAAAGACAAAAATCCGCGGAAAAAAAAAGCAGCGCCACTCATAAAATCTCCTGAATAGAAACCTCCTGAAGAGGAATATCTCAGTCAAAAAGCTATAGCTAATTATGAGACACAGACTGAGACAACGGAACAATTAGATTCTCCAGATGTGGCTTCTGGAGTTGATGATCATATAAATGAAAACTATGAGATCTCAATTATTTTGTGATATAAGAAAGAGTTGATAGAAATTTAATTATCGTCGACGATGAATTTGCCTCAACAGTAGCTTTTGCTGTGACAAGAGAAAATATGGATCCATAATCTATAAGTATAACTGAATATTAGCATAAACATGATTGATCATCATGGAATGAGGCAATTAAAGTAGAGCTAGACTTGTTCTATCATTGATTATGAGAAAAATAATTTTCTTATTATGTAAATGATCATGTTCCGATACTTAATTAATATGGCAGTTAATGAAAGGCTTATTGTACGCCTTATGAAAGTAATAAGAGTCCCAGAAGGACTAAGTATATTATAAATGAATACACATTAAACATATGACATATATTTCATCAAATTGCAAAAATCTATGTATGGATTAAAGCAATATGGACATGTGGTATGATTATTTTGAGTAAATTCTTATTGAAAGAAAGATATGTGAATAATACACTATGTCCATTTGTATTCATAAAAGACCATAGAATGATATATGTTATTATTGCAGTATAAGTTGATTTAAATATCAATGTGACTCCTAATGAACTCAAATAAGTATGTACCTGTTTGAAAAGTGAGTTTAGGATGAAAAATTTAAAGGAAATGAAATTTTGTATCGGTCTGCAGACCGATTATTAAGGAGTCCTAATACACCAGTATACTTATGTGGAAAAGATATTTAAGCAATTTTTGCATGAATAAATCTTCTCTCTCAAGCATACCAATAGGTGGTCCGCTCACTAGAAGTGAAGAGAGACCCTTTTAGACCTAAAAAAAAAAAAAAGATAATAAAGAGTTATTTGGTCTTAAAGTACCATATATAAGTGCTATAGGGCACTCTTGTATCTTGCAAATTGCATCAGGCCTGATATTGTATTTGCAAGAAAAATTCCTAGCTAGGTATAGCTCTGAACCTACAAAGAGATATTAAAGTCGTGTAAAAAGTTATCTTCAATATACTATTAATATTATAATTCATATTTGAAATTGGTCTATATGCAAATATTGGTTATTTGCTTAGTTTCTATGATGGTAGATTTTAGACTGGCTATGTATTCACTTATAGTGGTACTGCAATTTTATAAAGATTTTTATGGTCCTGAAGTACCTCACTAAAAGATACTCCCATTATATTTTGAGAATAATGCAATTTGAATTGCACAAATTAAAGGTGGTTATATTAAGGGTAACGAAGTAGACATAAACTTCACCTAAATTCTTTTATATATATAAGCTCCAGAAGAGATATCCACCAAATTCGCTTAAGTGACAATTTAATAGACTTATGTATTAAGTTTTTACCTAATGTGGTATTTAAACGGCATCGTTTCATCAATTAGTATACGCTGTGTTAAAATCTGTCATCATCAGGAGGAGCGAATTAGTATATGATTGTACTCTTTTTCCTTAGTCAAGTTTTTATCCCACAGGGTTTTCTTGGACAAAGGTTTTAATGAGGCAATCTGTGTAATAAAAAAAAAATAGCGCATGAAATATACTCTTTTCTTTAGATATATTTTTTCCCACTAGGTTTTCTAATAAGGTTTTTAACGAGTTATATTCATAGCACAAGTAATATCCTAAAGGAGTATTACAAATAAATTATTATATGTGGATATTACTTAAACATCATTAAGTATACGATTTGACAACTTGGTAGATTTGTTTACAAAGACACTCCTTACAATCACATTTAAAAAGTTAGTCAACAAAATTAGCATTCGTCAGCTAAGAGATATTTGATAGAAATCATATTTTCATGAGGAGGAGATTTTAATGCACTGTACTCTTTTTTCCTTACCCTAGGTTTTGTCCCATTGGGTTTTCCTGGCAAGGTTTTTAACGAGGCAGTATTATGGTGCAAATCCCTACAAGAATAATGTACTCTTTTTCGTTTACTAAGATTTTTTTTTCCCAAAGGGTTTTTTCTTAGTTAGGTTTTAACGAGACATATTCTTTGTAAAAGATATCAAGGGGGAGTGTTATGATATATTATAAGATTTGATTGATGTCTTTCCATATACATGAATATTCTAATTTCCATATTAGTATTGATTGTATTTTTCTTATTGGAAAAACTTTATATTTCTTGTATTTTCCTTATTGGAAAAGTTTCCTATTTCTTTCTCTTCTGTACTCTATATAAAGGGCCTAATACTATTGAATGGAACAACTAGAAAAACTATTATCTTCTCTATATTTTTTGTTCATGTTATTCTCCATTTTATTTATAACAATAATAAGTTAACTTTCTCTTCCATTTTACTAAATGAATACAATTGCAAATAAGTTTTAAAACTAAGTGCATTCTAATTCTATGGTTATTTTGTTAGAAATTAAAATAAATTTATTTTTTTTATTTTATGCAAAAACGCTTTTTTACGAAAAATTAGAATCTTTTTTTATTTTTTGTAAATTAAATATTTTTTTGCAATTTTTCTTAATTACAGAAAGAATTCTAATTTTATAAAAATATGACTTATTTTATACAAAACAATAATTTTGTGAAAAATTTTCTAAATTAACTAAAAAAATAAATTGACAATTATAAAAAAAATGACTGTTTTATGAACAACACAATCTTCTTATTTTTTTTTTGTAGATAAAATTATTTTTTTGTAATTTTTCTTTGTTGCAAAGAAAATTAATTTTACAAAAAATGATTTATTTTATGCAAAATAATAAATTTATAAAAAAAATTAATTAATAAAAAAAATTTGTTTTTTCTTATATTTTTTATAAATTTTATAGAAAATAAAATAACCTAAAAATTGCTTAAAATTAAAGCAAAACTAGTTATGCACCCACACAATGTGCGAGTCACGATACTATTCCATAGTTATAATTTTTTAAATATTATATGAGATAAATTTGTTAAAAATCATACTGGTGATTGAATCGGTTAAGTTAACAGTTCGCAGTTTAACAGGTGTTACCAGTTGAATTGGTTAAATAAATTTTTTTTCATTTTATTTTTTTGATTGAATTCTATTTATAAAGATTCAACTGGTTAAAAATATATTAAAAATAATTAAAAATCAGTCAAAAAATAATTAAATAAGAAAATTTGATTTTTTAATTGAATCGAACCGGATTGATCGGTGATTCTCAATTCAACCAGTCGAACTAGCGATTCAGTCTAATTTTTAAAATACAGTATGAAACATTATTTTTATTTTATTTTTTGAATTTTGATTACCAAAAACTGAAATTTTTGCCTTCAAATATTTCTTTTATTTTTTTTTTATTTTTAGTATGAATATTTTAAAAAATTAAAACCCAAAATCTTTTTTTGAGAAAGAAAAAAAAAATCTGATAAAGCCAAATGTCAAAATTTTCAATATCCACTTTATTAATTCTTTCGTTATCAGTTGTCCACTCATCATCATTGACGATAAGCAACAGCCACTTACCTCTAATATCACCGATAACTAGATTACTACAATTTGTTATTATTTTTTATATATTTAATAATAATAATTAAAAAATAAAAAAATATATAGGTCTAACATTCTTATAGTTTTATAAACTAAATTTTTTAATATTCTTAATTATTTTTAGTAATACAATTAAATAATAGAAATTGGATTATTTAAAAAAGATTTATTGAGAAAATACCTGAAATAAGTTATTTTCAGCTCAACAGAGAGAATCTTAAGTCATATATGTAATGCCAAATGCTGCCATAGTTATTTCTTGTTGAAAAATGAGTACAAAAATATTATAATAATAATAATAAAGAAAAAGAAAAAGAAAAATTCTTCTTTGTAATGATGACGAAAAGATTATGCATGGGCCATGAGAATATATATAAACAAGGAAGCAACACGTGTGAAGGGTGAGAGTATAGTATGTGAGAGTTAAAAGAGTATAAAAAGACCCTACAAGAAAAGGGTAGCGTGTCCTGTCGAAGGGCACGTTTACTTCTGAGAACCCTTCGCATTGCCGTGCAGTACTTGACAAAAATAAAAAATATAAATAAATAGTTAAATACAAACAACAGAAAAGTGAAAAAAGAAAAAGAAAAAAAAAAAAAAAGAGAGAGAGACAAAAGGGGAAGTCGAAAGTCAGAGTGTAGTATGGCTTTTCTTTCGTTTCTGCTCTTTTTCCTATTCATTTCTATGGCCAATGGATTGCCTTTGCCTGCCACTTCCATTTCGTTCACTTGCTAATAATACTATTTCCATGTACTAAAGCATATAGTATTAAATTATTATATTAAAATTAATAATATAATAATTAATTTATATTATATTAAAATTAAAAAAAGATAAAATTTCATTATGAATATTAATTATGTGAAGATTAAAATTGAAGTAATGTGAATATTGTTATATACATGCCACAATAATTTTTGCTTTTTTTTTTCATCTACTTTTTCATTGTCTAATATTGCATATATATTATTATTTTTAATTATTATAAAATTAAATATTTATGTATACGCTTAGATATAAAATTCAATGATCAATGCATCTAAAATTTTATTTGCTACTTTATAGGTTAAGATTGAGAAATATATCAAGTGTATACACTAATTCAATTATCTAAAAATAAAAATAAATGAAAAAAATTAATATTTTTTCACTGGTTAAAAAGGATAGAAAGATTATATTACTTAAAATATGTAATCACTTTTGATTTGATTTATAAGATGAATTTGTAGAATATTAGATTATATTTTTAATAAAAGTAAAATGAAATACATTTTTGATTAGAAAAATGGACTAATATTTAATTTCTTCTTTTATGCGATAAATTCTTAAATATTTATATAATCAAATAATAAAATCAATCCTTTTCTTTTTGTAACTTTTCTTCTGTCCCAACTCTGCCATTCTTTATCCTGACCAATGCATGGGAAATAGCCATAGCAAAACTGACACAGAGATATTATATATATATATATATATATATATATATATATATATATATATATATATAACTCCTCTCTGCTGGTTCACAGATGAATCATGAAACAAACCTACATGTCACATCTCCTTTATATCTCTTTTTTCTGAAGGAATAGATTTTAGGGTTTATTTCGCTTGTACAAGAAATTTGTGTTAAGAGGACAACGTAATGAATAAAACACCAACCAACTCATTTATTGTTCTTTAATACTAATATGGATTCTGTTTTGATTTTGTAATTTCCAGCTCAAGCTTGTATTAAATGATATAATTTTTTTTTAATACTAAGGAAATTATTTGGTGAAAAATGAATATGCTATGTCTAATGAATTTGTAAATAAAAAAAAATTATATTTTATAGTTTGATGCTAGAAATTGAATTATGAAGTAAATTCACTTACCGATTTACCAATTCTTGAAGTTTCATTTTAATTTATTACATATTCAACTTCATGCTATTAATTAGTACTTTTCAAATTAAGTTTTTTAATAATATATATCATATATTTATTTTTATTTAAAGGATTGAGATATTTTCAAATCAACTTAATTATGTGTTATGTGTTGATCGAAATTAAATTTTTCTTCAAAAAAATTTAAAAGTGTACGTTTTATAATCAACTTTTAAATTCAGGAATGTCATATTATCATATAAATGGAATCCCTAATTAATAAGAAATAAATTCTTAAACCATATAAAGTTAAAAAAAAAAATTCTCAAATAATAATAATAAAAAAATTCTTAACCATACAAACTTGAAATTGTTTATTTATTTTTGTAACATTATCAATATATCTATGGTTTTTTATTTTGTTAGAAACAAAATTCTGTTCTCATATCTTCCCTAGGATAGTACTGAACTTGACTTAATTGAAAAGTTGAAGAGTTTGAAATTTTATTTGCATTTAGTGCATTTTTTTCCTTTTTTTTTTTTTTAACTAGATGGTGATTGTTGAAAATTAAGTATAATTTTTTTAAAGTGAAATGTTACCGCCTGTTATATAGTCTATTATGTTTTTGTGGAGTGTTTCTCTTTTTGAGTATAAAAAAAAAAGTATTAAGATTATAAATCACAATGATTTCATGTATTCTTTATCTTATAATACTTTGGTAAAATAAATATAGGAACAAAATGAGGTTAATAATTATTATTTAAATTTAATAAATCTAAAATCATAAAAAAATTTAAATATTTGATTCAGAGACTTCCCAATTGAAGTAATATCCAATACAATACTCTATTAGACTTGTTAATCAAATTCAAAAGGAGAAGTATGGTTTTGCAAATCTCAACATGAGTAACTCACAAATAGTTTGATTTGTTTCTGTAAATTGAAGAACAAATCTATTTATGTACCAAATCTAAATTTGAAAATTCTGATATTTGTCAATAATTCGACCTGTCTGTCTTATCCTTAAACGAAGGCAGAATTGTGTTAAGTTAAGGTGGGCTGTAGCCTGAGATAATTTTAGAAATGCTAATGACCTAATCAGGTATTGCAGTCTTCGTGCGCTTCTATTGCCATAGAAATCAATAGTAACATAAGGAATTCCACTCATCAAATTAACAGGTTATTAGTTTTCTTAAAAAATAAACTCAAATTACCACTTTATTAATTTTATGAACTTTATTTTTTATTCTAAATTTATTTGGTTTGATGAGTTTTTAACCTACTCAATAGTGATTTATATCAATAAAAAATTATCGATTTAGATTTGATAATAAGTATATTTTATTATTTAAAGAATTGAAAAGCTCAGCTTCAATAATAATAAAAAAATTAATTTATATGTATAATTAGTCTTTTTGAATTGAAATTATGAGAATATATTTATAATTAATTTATAACAACTAAAATTTCTAATTACGTTATTGGCTCAAAATCCGAGCCACTATCACAATCACATATAGCTTGACTCTTTCGCACAATTATTAAAATAATTTATAAATAATTTTTCTTTACTTTAATAGTAAAATGATATAACGAATTAACTATCCTATTAAGCCCACTTTTCTGGTAAGGTCAAAGGCAAATATTTAGAGAAAGGCATGGATTAAAACATGCTAATTATGTTTGGTTGGAATAGTAGAAGGTGAAATGAGGTGGTAGGAAAAACAAAAAAGAAATTATTTATTCATCAACAATCACAAAAGAATTGAAGATCTTGTTTTCTTGTTAACTATGAGAAGGTTCACACTTCAAAATATTTTGCATGATCATCCAATATAGTAATTCATTCTTGGATTTGACTAACCTACTAGCTACAACTACAAGTTTTAATAATTGAGAACTAGGATGTACAGTGATAGGCCTGTACTATAATATTGAAACTACACCTGTGTCAAATATGTAGTTGAAGAGTTACCATATGCAAGAAAAATCAGCAGTAGAACATAAGATTCTTTACATTCTCACTGAGCTTTGGTAGAGGTGTTGCCTTTGGAGGGGCAGCTCTTGATATTGTAGAAGCATTTCTCACAGAAGCCATAGATTCGGATCGCTCGAGGTAGAGTCTGCCCCTGTATGCAGCTAAGTGAGCATAGTAAGCAGGAGGCACTAAAGAAACTGGCTTAGTGCATCTTACAAATGTATAGCAAAGATTGTAAACCAACTTCTGTAATTCATCAGAAGTGAATTGGTTTTCATCCCACAACACATGGTAATGAGTTGGCCTGCTTGTTCCTTTCACTCCCCAATGGCTGCATAGATAGAAATCAAATTCCTTTGGATGAGTAATCACAGTATCCACAACTGTCCCTGGCGGTATATTTTCGTCGTAAAACTGGCTCTGAATCAAAGATAGATCAGTTTCGCAGGGAAACAGCCTTGTGTGATGCCTCTTTTGAACTACTGCAAAAGTAATGAGAGGTCTGTAGGCAGGAAATCTAGAACAAGCTTCTCTAATTGCTTGTAACTCTTCTTGAAGCACCTTATAAAACTGAGTTTCACTTACCCCATCTCTAAAGAATATTATCCTCTTGGGAAGTTTGCTTACTTCTTGGCAAAATTCATCTAGCAATTCTTTCACCATTGCCCCAAGGTCTTGGATAATTTCTTGCCGATGTGTTTGTGACCTCATTCGTGAAGCATACTTGTTTGCAGCAGGCCAGTTCATGCTACCAACAACAGCAGCAACAGATGGACTGAAGTCATCAAGCGGATGAGGATGAGTAACATCAGCTCCCATAAAGATCACAGGTTCATCGGAATGAAGCAGGCGTGGAATCTGAGATGGTAATGAATTGTACAAAGCAACTGTGCACCCTCCAACTTTGGCATTGATCTTGAGAGCCAAATTAGCAAGAAATTGTGAACTCAACTTGCCAAGATTTGGAAACAAGCAGCACTGGCTTACAACACCAACATTTGTCTCAGCTATTCGCTTCAAATCTGCATATCCTTTATGTCTCTTCTCCATTATACATATAAGCAGCTGGAGATTGTTCGAGGCAGCTTTGTGGATTTTCTTGAGTTTTGATTCCAGAAGGGTGACATTATTAAGCACTTGAGTTGGCTCATATTGAGGGCTAGTAATTGTGTTTTTGTTAAGAAGGATGCCTAATTGTTCACACCTTTGAGAAAGCTGGTTTATGAACTTTGGAATGTTGGACCTCTGGTCAGGGGTGCCTCCAAAACTCATCAGTGCCCACCTTTCTATTCTAGTTCCTTCAAAGACATGGCTGTCAAGAAGGTTCCACTGGCGGTCATGGCGAGAAGGGATTAGATCTCTTATAAGGCCACCAGCACCAAGTCTTAGTTTTGGAGGTTGTAGGATTCTCCCATTCAATCTTGTCATTTCTCTTGAAACATGGAGCTTGAATTCTCTGTCCTGGTTGCCACTGTCAAAAATGAGGTTTAAATAATTAGAAAGAAACATAAAGGAGTAATTAAAACACCAATTGTAATCAAGTTTAAAAAAGAATTCAAAGAAAATTTCCTTCAAAGCAGAATTCTTTCAAGTACTTCTGAAATCACCTTGTTGGGCCAACAGATCCTCGCATGACTTCATCAATAATGGCTTTTCGTTCTTTAGGTCTTTGACAACCCATCTTAAGTATTCTTGCAGTCTGATCATCTGAGAGCTTGCCAAGAAACTTCTGGCCTTCACAAATCATACACAGCTCCATTGGAAGATAGCATGGTTTGCTTCTACTAATCTGCAGGCATGGCAAGTTCCTGAATTTTATATCATAATTGTAATGGTCCTTGAAGTAACTAACCAGCCTCAAGTTCTTCCCATCCCTGTCAGGAAACCAAAGATTTTCTGTAGCTTCATTGGTTAAGCCATAAACCCGGTATCTCTGAACAGTTTCTCTATGGCAAACAAAGATTCTGATGTTCTTTAAAGCCTTCTCCACTTCTTTCCTTTCTTCACCAATCAAACTCCTTGTTTTGTTTTGAGGGAGGTCTCGGAGAAACTCAAGACGCTTTTGCAGGTAAGGAATCACTCCAATACTTTCATGGAAAGCAGTCACAGAGAAATCTACATTCAGAGCTAGTCCTTGTTGAGTTGGTCTGAGGCTTTGAAAGAAACCTCTCAATCCAACAGCTCCTCCTCCAATTTCTTTACCACCTCCCATCAAACTTGAATAAAATGATCTCCCCACAGGTGTACATTTCTCCATAGGGCATTCTCTCAAAACAACATCCAAAGCATGTAAATAGTCCTGAGGAAGTGGAATCCAATCATCACCTTCCTTACTCAAGTAGCGACTCAATTCCTTTCCATCCAACTTCGATACAAGCTTGATGTTTATTCGAAATAGTTTGAGCTGCTGATGTTTCTTTTGAAAATCATTCATTTCTCCAAAAGGCAACGAAGATTTAGTAGTTGAGATTGGGAGGCTAATGTAGAATTCAAGCCTATCATTTTGAAACTCAACTGGGCTATAAAGATTCTTTCGACCATCATAGGCCGGCAAAGCACCAGAAAGCACAGCTGAATTATCCTCTACTAGTTTTTGTTTGATCATCCGAGCAACTTCCTTGGAAGGATTGGGAGAAATTTCTACATTGTAATGGAAAATTCGTTGAGAAGAGTTGAATTGGACAAGGAAATGGTTGGCTAAAAGAGTAATAACTGGTCCTTCTACACCACCAGTGTCTGGTCTTTTTGCAGCTACAAGTGCTTGGGTGGTGGAACCCATTGCCCTCCTTCCATCATTTCCTTTAAGGGGTGTACTTCTTCGCCTTTGCAGCCCCTCTGCAACTGGTTAAAGATTGAGAAAGAACAGGTAAGAAACTGGGATTGATTTTCCTTTTTCATTCTCTTAAAAGTCCCTTCAATTTTTAGATATGTTTTGGTCTCATTCCAAATCAACTGAAAATGGTTAAAAAGACTGGAGTTACAACAGAATCAAGAACTTAACAATATATTTGAGTTTTATGCAATGGAAATAGCAAGAAAATTCAATCTTGGCCATTAGATTCTGTTCATTATTTTGATATTCTTTTTTGGACAAAAAAAAAAAAGAAAGAGATTCTCTTCATTGCAAATAAGCCCACAGTTAAATACTATCAGATTATCATACTGTACAATAACTAAAACCAAACAAAGTAATAAAATGAAAGAAATTAAAATAATTACTGCAATAACAACTCTGTTTGTAAACTACTCTACTAGCAAGCAACTCAAAAAATAAATATATAAAGAAAGAAAATAAAGATTCTTTTTCAAGAATCTTTACACAAAAACCATAAGTGAACTTCCATACAAAAGACAAACATGCAAAGAAAGTTATAAGGGGAAAATTTTTTTATAAAAAAAATAACAGTAATAACAACAGGAAGAAAATTATAATAAAAGAATAAAAACCAATACCAGGTGAATTTTTGACAATGGGTCCTTGGGTATCAGAAGAGGTAGGAGGAGAAGGACTATTCAGCTTACATGAAGGTTTCTGTAAATGGGTTTTTGATCTAAAGCTATTGTTCTGCGGGAAAGGTGGAGCTAGAGAAAGTTGAAGAGGTATAGGAGGAGGCAGAGGAAGCAGAGCAGGGTAGTAAGTTGGGTACTGGTTATGGTTAAAGAAACCAAACTGGTTTGAGTATTGAAAGAAGTGATGCTGATATTGATGATGTTTATGGGTGTTGGTTTTGGTTTTAGCTCTGAAAGTGCATTTCTTGGCAGCATTGGATTCTTGAGTCTCCTCCATTTCTTGATCTTGGGAGAAGGAAAACAGAGAAATAATAAGGGGTTATAGTTATGGTCATGACATGAGGGAGAGAGTAGGGAGACAGAAAAGAAAGAGAAGAAATGGGTTCTGATTTTAGATATCAATGGTAAGGTTCTTTCATTGTGTCTCAAGAAAGAGCGAAGTTATTGCAGAGAAAAATAAATAGAGAAAAAAGAGTTTTTCGGTTTTAGTTCCTGAGGTTCTTTGTGTCTCTAGTTCAGAAAGAAGAGTTTTTATTATTATTATTGTTTATTTTTTTTATGTTGGTGGAAATTCAAAGAGAGAGTGAGACTGGGCTGGCTTTAAAGAAAGTTGCAAAGCCCCACTCAAGAAATGGGCAAGGGTCTACTTGGAGTTATTGCAATCTGTGTTTATATATATATATATATATATATATATATATACACACATACACACACTGATATACCCTTTCTCATCCACTGACTACCTCTCAAACACACAAGGCTATGGCTAATAACAGAAAACATATTAATTTCTTTGATATTTTATTCAATGGCATTGTTGAAAAAATATAATAATAATGTGTGTATATATTGTTCCAAAAAATAATAATATTGATTAAAAAATTTATAATTTTTTTGAAAATAAATTTCATATTATTTAAGTATAAAATACTTTATAATTATTTTTAATGATATTTAAAATAATATTTTTCTTGGAAAGATAATTATAACCTTAATGATAAACCGGCCTATAATATGATAATGAAGTCAGAGAGATGTAAATTTCATTTTCATTGATAAAAAATAAATAAAATAATAAAATAATAATTCTTAGATGATAGTGATTGGACTTTAATGTCCTTAGCAGTCAAACTTATTATTTAATAATTTAATTAATTTTATTACTACTGTACTGAGTAAATATATTTATCACCATCTCCTTGATCGTCCTCATCATTACCACCCACTTCTATATATGTATATATATATAAAATCAATGAATTAAGACTATATTATAGGCATGTTAGATCTATTGGGACCATTTTGGAGACCACAAAAAGTGATAAGGGGACAAGACATTAGGAAAATAAAAATAATAAAAAAAAAAAGATAGGGAAGGGGACAAGACATGAGCATATATTTACAAAAAATAATGAGCTAAGTACTTATTTACAAATACAACACTACAATAGGTTAACCTAGTACCAATATTGGGTAAACATAGACTTCTATTTTTACAATAAAATTACCTTCTATTCATATTCAAATTCAAAATTCTTTACATTTGGACGGTAGAAATGTGAAATATAAAAAATATAAAATATAAAAAATATTATAATATTTTATTATAAAATTAAAATTTTATATATTTATAGTGACAGTTTTGAAAAAAAAATTATATATTTAAAAATTATAAGAATGTTGAAATCTCAATTATCATGTGAAATTTTAAATTTTTAGATTTGAAAAAAAAAATTAACAATTTATAAATTATTAAAATCTATGGATTATTCCAAAAAATAAAAAAAAAGAAAAAGACTGAACGAAAGAATTTACCACAATTTAAAAGAAGGATTTTAACAATCTAAAGAAGGATTGTGTACATTCCTTCATTTACAATCTCTTAATCCTAAAATGTATTCTTAAATATGTGGATTGAAGGTTTCTTAGATATATGGATTTAACAAAATTTATGAATTTTAAATTTATAAATTGTGAAATTCATATGTTTTAAAAATTTTATTGTTTGAATTGACTCAATAAATTATTAAGAATAATCTTGGAATAAAAAAAAACTTATCATAGTTATTTATTTATAAAAAACAATGAATTCTAAATTTTCTTATTTAAGAGGTGAAGAATTAAAATCATCAAAAATTAAAAATTTTAAAAAATGTTGAATTTTTTAAAGTTAATAGATTTTGATATTTTTTAAATTATCTATAAATACTAATATATAATGAGAAATTGACTTTAATTTTACAAATAAATGCATAAAAATTTATTTACCATTCAAAATGGTTTATATAATTTCCCATTTAAAATCTCTTTATATAAATTAAAAATTGATTGTTTTAGTCAACTGTCAACTTTTTTTTTTTTATATACATAAAAAAAATTGTTAAACAGAATTAAGATAGTCAATATTCATATTTTTTGATATTTTATATTATAAAATGGATATCCTATCATTAAGCTACCGCTAGTCTAAGAGTAGGTAACTGTAGACTCTGATATAATTTCTTAATTTATAAATGTTTTAGACCTAGCTATAAGGCATAGCTTCCTTGTATAATTATCTGCTAATTATTAACTTTAGATTCTTTTTACAAAGCTATCTTTAACAAAAAGGACTGTTAAAAGTTCCCATTGGTGTTTTTTGACATAAGCAAAGCAATATAAACAATGGGAATAAGTATCTTCTATTAATCACCCTTTGGTACATTGTGGAGCATTTAGTTATGAAAGCATTTTTAAGCTTATTATTTCTTTGATAAATTTATTTCTGATTGAAATTTTAATTCATAGTTTTATAATTTAAAAATAGTTTTTTATTAGTTAAAACTTGTTGATTTCCAAGTCTATTTTTTCCATCTAAAAGTTTGAGTTTGGTGTCCAATACAAAGATATGAATTCAATATCATTAGACCAATTCATTATGTAGGTTAACAAGTAAAAGGTTTAGATCCTAATATTACTATATTCCAAAAAGAATTTCTTTTTTTTCTTTTTAGTATGGAGAGAAGAATCGATCATAAATCTATTATTTATGAGAATATATATTTACCATTAAATTATGTTTGGATATACAAAAAAAAATAAAATCTTAATATTACTTTTTTCCTTTTTGAAAATAACTCTAGAAAATAGATTATTAAGAGTCATATTTATCTACTTTAAGAGAAAATTTGTTAAAACTGATACGTAATAAAATTCGGGTTATATTGATGTGATTTTAATTAATTAGAATTTTACATTTCATAATATAATAGAAATAGAAATAAAAATAAAAATTTATAAATTAATTATTATTTTTATTATTAGAGATATAATTAATAGAGTGCACATGTAATTTGGTTTATTTGATTAAAAAAATTCAAAGTAAATTAATTATAATAATGAAATAGATTAAACTCAATTAACCAAATTCAAATAACACAATTTAGCTCGGATATATTTAGATTTGATCTTCTATCTTATTTTTATTTTTATTTTTATTTCTATTTTTTCTGAAGAAATATATATTTATTATTTAGGCTTAGATTTTGAATAAAATTAATTACATACAATTAAAAATATATATTAAATATAATTAAAATATTGCAAAATATATTTCAAATTTTCAATTTATTAATATGAAAAATCAAACTGAATTGAATTAATTATAATACATAATTTTATAAAGTATGTTGAACTAAATGAATCAAAAAAAAAAAAAAAGAAAAGACTCAATTAACATTTCATGACTTAATTTAACAATGAAATTTGCATCAAATAGTTCACTACTCCTATTCTTCTTACTTTTTTATTTTTTTTTCAAAAAGGAAATGTTAGATTTTTTAATCTCTATTGTGTAGATTTACATATTTATTAGAACAATTATATTAATAGACTATTTTATAAGTGAGCTTAATTTAAGTGATTCATTTACGTGAAACTCATATACTTTAGAATTTCGTATGGGTTAATGGATGGATACCTATTCCTGATCCAAATAGACTTAATGGGATTCTAATGAATTATAATATATAAAGAACTATAGGATTATGGTCTCTAATATATCAAATCATTTAGCTGCTTTCTATTCTCTTCCCATCAGAGATAGAAAGTTGAGTAATCTTAAAAAATTAAGAATTAAATTAAAGAATGTCATATCTGCTGTTCAAACATTCATTCATCGTTTATTCCATAAAAGTTCGACTGTTATAATGGATACAAGTATTAATTTTAATCTTTATTAATTCTAGTATGATAGATTTTGGGTATTAAAACAATAAAAATTTATATGATTCTAACAAGAAAAACACAACTTATTACATGAAATACTATAGTAATTCCCACTTTTGTCTTTTTTGCCATATTATCTTAATTAACACAAATATCAACTTATCTTACCTTTACAATGCCTTCTGCCAAACTTTTGTTAACATGATGAATGATAGTGGGAAAGAGAGTGGCCATTCATGCACTTGGGAAGGTGGGTCTCCTCTAAAAATATTTTTAAGGATAAACACCATTTGAATTTTTTGATGGGACAATATCATCTGCGTGAAACTTTAAAATTTCATGATCCTTTATATTCTCTCAAAGATCTGTCTTTAAAGATAATTTTACCTTATTAATTTTTTTAAAAAATAATATTTGGACTACATCAATATCTGCTTGCTAAGAGTCAATAGTCAAGAGTATAGTTTATAGCATTTGTTTATGAATACTCAGCATATATATTGACAAAAATAGAAGATTGAGAAAATATACTCAATTAATAAAAGTTTCCAAATGAACACATTTGTCACTCAAGTCTTTAGCTTACGAGTGGCAAATATCTGCCAAAATGTAATGAAGTTTACCCAATTAATTATTTTTTTATTAGTGGCTAGTCGATTACTTCCATTGATTCACAATCACTTATTGTGATGATGGGTTTTGTTTTGTTTTTTGTGGTTTTTTTTCCCCTAATTCTTTGAGTTATTGCTGTCATTTCTTTAATCTTTATTCATTTTGCTTAATGAAAAGACCTATTATATCTGGCTTCATTCCCCAAGAACACGCTTGTCCTCAAGATAAATTCCTTGCCAAAATCACTCTCTTTGTGCATTTGCTCTATACACATGAAATATACATGATTTTACATATGCTATAAAAATTCAAATTGTGCAACTTGCAATAAAGATAAGCATAGACTTTTGAGTGCGTTTGAAATTGCTTTTAGGAGTTAAAAAAAATATTTTTAAAATTTTTTAATTTAATTGATTGATTTTTATTTTTTTTTTATAAATTATTTTTTTCAAATATACTTCTGTAAAAAATATCAATTTATCTACTTCTACTTAAAGCAATTTAAATAGATTTAGTAGATTCAGCTAGTTTAAAAATTTCTTATATCTATTATTAGGTTTTTTCAATATACATTTATTTTAATTATTTATTATAAAAAAAAAAATTATATGTGCATTAAATATTAATAAGATTAGTCAATGGAGATCCAATTGAAGTGGACTAATATATAGTTGGATTATGACTTAGTTGATTAGATTGGCTAAATACTGATTTCATATAATTTTTTCTTTTTAATTGAAATTTTTTTTTCTAAAAGTAGGAACTTAGATATGATTAGTTGCAATAGTAATTTAAGAAGAAACATGAATATACACATGTTTCTGAGACATGATGAGCATCTCCAACATTGAAGACATATTATCTTGGGTTGCAAAACTGCAATAATTGCAAAATTAAAAGAAATAAGTAATTGAGATGAGATGATGATGATACATTTCTTTCTTCTTTTGCTTGTTAATGGATGCCAAGATGGCTTATTTTGTACTATAACTAACAGGGTCGAAATCAGAGTAATCTATAGTGCATTCCCATGTGAAATTAGCATATAAATGAAACAATATTCTTGTTTAGCTAATTATTTGAAAACTCATCACTTAAGTTATTTTTTACAATATGAGATATTACTCAATTATTAATTACATGAAATAGCATACTCAAATATAGTATTCGATGTTCAAATACACAATATAATATGAGCAACGAATTTATATTTGAATTTTCCTTTCATAATATTTAAAAAAAAAATTTGATGAAATAAATATTTAATGAGTATAAATTCATCGATTTAATATTATCTATTGACAAATATTAATAAAATATTTTCCTTTTTATCATCCAAATATTATTTTTGCATTGCCTTTAGTCTCAAGGAAAAAAAAAAAAAAAAGCATCAGAATAGACAAGGAAAATCACTTGGATATATATATTTGGTAATTGAAATCCTTCTACAGTTGAGTAGCTATAATTAGCCTTGTTCATAATTTGGTTTGGAGACTCAAATCGAATCGAACTGAACTAATAAAAAACTGAATCAAAATTGGAATTATACCCATGCTTCTAGTCCAATTTCAAATCATTATTGTTCATAGTTTTCATTCAAATTCCATAAAATTTTAACTGGAATCGAAATTGCTGATTCGATTCTGGTTTAAACGTCTAAACCTAAAGACTTTGGAGTTTTTAGGAGCAAATTTTGTAAAAAAAAAAAAAGTTTAGGTTCGAATTGAAATTGTATAAACTAAAACCAGAATTAAATTATCTATCTATGATTTGGTTTTAATTCTATGAATTATTGATTAGGAACCGCCGGTTCGGTTCCAATTTGGAGCCTTGCCCATATCTAGCTATAATTGTATAAAACTTGTAAGACCCACTTCCTTTATATTCAACCAAGTGTAACTGCAGCATTCTATAGTTGGCTCTGATGGAAATGATATATATATATATATATATATATATATATATATATATATATATATATATATATATATATATATATATATATATATATATATATATATACTTCCTAAAAATGGCCATCAACACCTTTTTTACAATTTTTGAGACTTTAACTTGGCACCTAATTTCTACAGGTTAAAATTGAGAATATTTTATTGAAATTCAACCCAACTAGTTGCTGATGAGAACAATTAATTAAATCAAAATTAATTTGTATATTTTATTTAATCACAAAAATTAAAAACATAACATATATTAAATTTAAGTATTAAAATAAAAAATTAATTTAATTTTCTTACAATAATTTTCAATTATATATATATATATATATATATATATATATATATATATATATATATATATATATATATATATATATATTACTAAAGTATTAAAACTGTCAGTCCAATGAGTAATTATATATTATAAATTTAATCGGTCAAAATAATTAGATCACACATGGATAAACTCATAATTAAACAGACTGAGTCATTATATAAATTTCATAATAATAAAAAATAAAAGTTTTCTAAAAGTAAAGAAAAATTTCATTGGATAAACATGATTTGGGTGTATGGCAACTTGAAACGTTTGACGATTTGCACCAAGAAAAGGGGAAAAAAAATCATATAAAAGATTAATTAATTATCTTATGAGGTGATGAAGATCCTAGAAAATTAGAGGATCTTGATTCTTGACCATATGTCTGGTATCTTGACTACTCTTTAGCTTCAAAAACATCTTTGGAAAAACTCAAAAGCCATACATTGATCATTATTAAGACCAAAAGGTAAACACATTAATCATCATTTAATTTAGTTGCTTTTAATTAAAATTAAACTAATGGGCATTTTATTGCAGCACTATATATATATATATATATATTGGAAAAAAACAATAACAAAAAATATAGAAAAGAAAATAATTTTTCTGAATCTTTCATTCAATAGTATTAGGCTCTTTATATAAAGTACATAAAAGAAAAAAATATGAAACTTTTCTAATAAGAAAAATACAATCAATACTAATATGAAAACTAAAATATTCATATATATGAAAAGACATCAATCAAATCTTATAATATATTATAACACTCCCCCTTAATGTTCTTTATAAAGAATATGTCTCGTTAAAATCTTATTAAGGAAAAACCCTATAAGAAAAAATCATAGTGAAGAAAAAAGAGTACATTATTCTCGTAAAAATTTATACCATAACACTGTCTCGTTAAAAATCTTGCTAGGAAAACCCAATGGGGCAAAACTTAGGGTAAGAAAAAAAGAGTACAGTATACCAAAATCTCCCCCTAATGAAAACATGATTTCTATCAAATATCTCTTAATTGGTGCATGTCAATTTTATTGACCAACTTTTCAAATATAGTTGTAGGGAGTACCTTTGTAAATAAATCTGTCAAGTTGTTAAACCGTATACTTAATGATGTTTATGTAATATCCACATATAATAATTTATTTATAGTACTCTCTTAGAATATTACTTGCGCTATGATTATGCCTCGTTAAAAATCTTGCTAGAAAATCCAGTGGAAAAAAATATAACTAAGGAAAAGAGTATATTTCATGCGTTATTTTGTCATTGCATATATTGCCTCATTAAAACCTTTATCCAAGAAGACCCTATGTGATAAAAACTTGACTAAGGAAAAAGAGTACAATCATATACTAATTCGCTCTTCTCTGATGAGGACAGATTTTAACACGGCGTATACTAATTGATGAAACAATACCGTTTAAATATTACATTAGGTAAAGACTTAGTACATAAGTTTGTTAGGTTGTCACTCAAGTGAATTTGGTGAATATCTCTTCTGGAGCTTATGTATATACAAGAATTTGGGTGAAATTTATGTCTACTTCGTTACTTTTGATATAATTACCTTTAATTTGTGCAATGCAAATTGCATTATTTTTAAAATACAATGGAAGTATCTTTTAGTGAGGTACCTTAAGACTATAAAAATTTTATAAAATTGCAGTACCACCATATGAATACATAACCAGTATAAGATCTACCATCATGGAGACTAAGCAAATAACCAATATTCGCATATAGACCAATTTCAAATATGAATCATAATATTAATAGTATATTAAAAATAATTTTTTACACCACTCTAATATCTCTTAGTTGATGCAAAGTTATACCTAACTAAATTTTTTTTTTACAAATGCAATTTTGAGGCTTGATGCAATTTGCAATATACATGAGTACCCCTATAGCACTTATATATAATATTTCAAGACCAAATAGCTCTTTGTTATCTTATTTAGGTCTAAAAGGGTATATTTTCACTTCAAGTAAGAGGACCACCGCTGGTATGTTTAAGAGAAAAGATTTATCCATACAAAGTTACTTAAATACCTTTTCCACCTAACTAAACTAGTGTATTATGACTTCTTGATAATTGGTCTGCAGACCGATATAAAATTTCATTAAACTTTTCATTTTAAACTCACTTTTCAAATAGATACATACTTTTTTGAGTTCTTAAGGAGTTACACTGATATTTAAATCATCAACATATACTGCAACAATAACATCTACCATTCTATACTTTTTTATGAATAAAATGTACATAGTATATTATTCACATATCTTTCTAATAAGAATTTACTCAAACAATTACTTCACATGTCTATATTGTTTTAATCCATATAAGGACTTTTGCAATTTGATGAAATACATGTCACTTGTTTAATGTATATTCATTTCTAATATCTTTAGTTCTTCTGGGACTCTCATATAAATATCATTTTTATAAGGTATCTATCAAGCCTTTCTTTAACTGCCATACTAATTGAATAATAAAACATTATCATTTCCATAATAAGAGAATTATTTTTCTCATAGTTAATGATAGAACAATTGTAACTCTACTTTAATTGCCTTTTTCCATGATGATCAATCATGTTTATACTACTATTCAATTATACTTATAGATTTTAGATCCAGATTTTCTCTTGAAACAACAAGAGCTACTGTTGAGGCAAATTCATTGTCGACGATAATTAAATTTCTATCAACTATTTCTGTTATATCACAAAAATAATTAAGATCTCATAGTTTTTATTTATATGATTATCAACTCTAGAAGCCATATCTGGATGATCTAATTATTTCGTTGTCTCAGTCTGTGTCTCGTAATTGGCTATAGCTCTTTGACTGAGATCTTTCTTTTCAGGAGATTTTATGAGTGACACTACTTTTCTTTTTTGCATATTTTTGTCTTTAGTTCCAATTTATTATCCATGCTTCTGGCGTGTAGTAAGATTTATTGATTTTCTATTTGTAATTGGAATCACAACCCTTACTGAGGTATTAGCAGTTGTAATATGAGACTTTGCCACTCTTTTAGTATCTATAAATGCATTTGGCAGTTAAATTATAATTTATTGCAACTGTGTTATTTTGTGAACTTTTGGTTCACTCTAACTTGTACGTGGATCAAAATTATTTGAAGAGTTTTTCTTTAGCATTGCAGGTACTTTTCTCCCTCTAATGTCGAGAAATATGCCTCATCAAAATAAATTTTTAGTCTCTTTTGTGGACTAATTATCGCATATTGAGATAGTGATATTAATATATTCATGGCACAACTAAAGATTTACGGCTCACGTCCTTGTACAAGTCTCAAAAGAGAGTATATATCATATACATAATGACATTCATGCTAAATCTTTAAAGTTTAATTATTAAATTATAAGTTTAAAGCTTGAACTGCTGGTTTAACCCAGTATATTGTGCATGTATACTGAGAATAAAATAATAATGAAATAAATCATTATAATGTACAACTTGTAAAATTTTTACAAATTACTCTTTTAGAGAGTTTACATAAAATCACCAATATTAAGTTGTGTTCTCTATATGAATTGTTACTCTTTCAAAATTTTCATGATCTATCAAATAATTTAGAGCATTCATTTTAGAGAATGCAATTGTACTAGTGGACATTATTTGATGCTTTCTCATTAGCAATTATTCTTTGCAACCACAAGGAGACAAATAATATTTGTAAATTTTTACTTTTTATATTGCTACTACAGAAGCATGCAGTATATTATAATATCTTTCATAAAGATAAAAACATATATATTTGTAAGAAATAACTCAATATAAATCATTGATTTAAAATCAATGCAAAAATAATTAATAAATAATTTACCAATACTTTAAACTAGTGTTTAAAGAAATACATAATTTACATTGTCATCACCAATCAAATCATCAACTTTTCCTTCAGGATTCTCAAATAAATCTGACACATCTAAATGTGTGACATCAATAGAGTCATCACCAAAAACATCATTATTTTCTGCTAAATTTGCTTTTACATTCTTGTCTTTCTTTTTTAAGAACTCTTGATAGAGATCAGCAAGATGCTTTAGTGTACGACAGTGATGAGATCAATACCCTTTCATGCCACATTGATAGCTTTGATTTTTTGTATTTGGCTTTGATCCATTATTCTCTTTCTCTTCATGATTCTTCCACTTCTGTGGAAAGGTGCATTATTATTTCCATGATCATCATGATTGCTATTATTATGATTTCGGCCATAACCTCGACCACATTCTCGACCACGATTATATTTTCGTCCTCTTCCTTATCCAATATTATTATATGTTGTCTCATTCACTTCAGGAAATGGAGTAGAACTAGTTAGACGAGTTTCATGATTTTTCAATAAAAGCTAATTATTTTGCATAGCAAGAAGAAGACATGAATTAATTCAGAATATTTTTTAAAATTTTTTTCTCGATATTACTACTACAGGAGCATATTCGAAAAATTAAAAGTAGTAAACATCTTCTCTAACATATTATGGTCAGTGATATTTTCTCCACATAATTTCAATTTAGAACTAATTCTGAAAATTGTAGAATTATATTCACTTACAGTTTTAAAATATTGCAATTGTAAATGTATCCATTCATAACGAGCCTTTGGAAGGATGACTGATTTATGATGGTCATATCTCTCTTTCAAATTATTCCGAAGGATTAATTGATCTTTAACTGTCAAATATTTAAGTTTCAATCCTTCATGAAGATGATGACGAAGGAAAATCATCGTCTTGGCGCAATTTTGTTGAGATTCTTGATTTTCATCTTTGATTGTATCTCGAAAACTCATAGCATCCAGATGTATTTCAGAATTTGGTATCCATAATAGATAATTCTTGCCCTTGATGTCAAGGCCCATAAATTCGAGTTTCGTCAAATTCAACATTGTTTATACAAAAATAATAAATATGTCAATTCGTATCATAATTAAATCAGTCTTTTAAAAACTTGTAAATAATACATTTAGTTCTTCAGGATTAAATCAGTCTTTTAAAAACTTGTAGATAATGCATTTAATTTTTCAGAAACATAAAATAATTTTTTAATGAATTGGAATAATAGATTTTAGGATACTTAGTTCTTTAGGAACTTAGGCAAAAATTCTTAGTTGTTTATTTAATTAGTTTTTTAGGAACTATAAATAATACTAGTTTTTTCATAAACTAAAATTTGAGATATAGATAGTTATTTATTTAATTAGTTCTTCGGGAACTATAAATAATACTAGTTTTTTCAGGAATTAGAATTTAGAATGTGGTATTAGTTTTTTAGGAACTATAAATAATACTAATTTTTTTAGGAATTAGAATTTAAAATATGGTACTAGTTCTTCAGAAACTATAATTTATTTAATGAAAATTAAATAACATCAAATAATATTTTTTTTTCATAAAAATGATAATTTAATTATTATTAAAATAATAACAATATATAACAAGAAACGAAAAAATATATATAAAACAAAATAAAAATATTTTCTTAATAATATAATATGATAACATTTATTTTATATGGTAACAAAACAAAAATCGATTCATAATAATAAAAAAAACGTTTTGCATGTTAACATAAAAAAAAATTCATATCAAATAATAAAAAAAAACTATTTCATTGTTAGGAAAAAAAAAATGTATATACAAAGTTTTTATGCCCATATCAAAAAGCATAAAAAATATATATATTTAATTTCATTGACACAATAAGATAAATACATCTCGAGCATATATGCGTATTAAGCCATAGATATATATCTTTTTGAGAACATATATGATTCATATGTCATTCAAGATAAGGGTAAAAAAATACCTTGGAAAAGCTTTAAAAAAAATGGTGTAACAAATTCTTGCTGATAACATGTTATAAATATAATGGAAAAGAATAAGAATAAAGAATATAGAGAAGAAAATAGTTTTTCTAAATCTTCTATTCAATAGTACTAGGCTTTTTATATAAAATACAGAAGAGAAAGAAATATGAAACTTTTCTAATAAGGCAAATACAATCAATACTAATATGAAAACTAAAATATTTATGTATATGGAAAGACATTAATCAAATCTTATAATATATTATAACCATATATATATATATATATATATATATATATATATATATATAGAATTATTATTATTGGGTAATTGATTAGGTTAAAAAAAATAGAACGGAGAAATAACAAAGTAGGATCATATCATCTCAAATAAAAAAAAAATAAAAAATGGGAACATTTCCTTATATGTGAAAGAATTCATATATCACTATCAGATGCTATAATGAATGAGCCTTTAATTGAATGATATCGAAATCATTTTTAAAATTGTGAAATATTGAATTTGAGCTTCCTAATCAGAGCTAGTATATGAAGAAAAAAAAATTATCAGATGCTATAAGAGTGAAAAAATTAAGCTACATTAAATTATTTATTTAATTAAGGTTTAGGGAAGCTATATATATATATATATATATATATATATATATATATATATATATATATTTACTAATTTGGATAAATGTTAGGGTTTAGGGATGCTAATATAACTATAATTTTTTTAAGTAATAGGGACCGATTGAATCAATTAAACCTTTTGTACTTAAACCAACAGTAATGTGCTTTTCTGTATGGAAATATTTAGGATTCAAGTTTAATTAACCTCTTGTATATAGTTTATTTGATCATCTTTACAGTTTGTTAATTACTAATAAATGGTTAATAAATAAACTTAATTCTATGATTTTTTTCTTTCTTGTTATAGGTAATATATATACATCATGCATCATCGCATATAATTATATCAATTATAATTGGATAATGTCAAAATATTAAAATAGTAACTCAATAAGAATGAAAATAAAACTTAAAAATAAATTTAAATTAATCTTGCTTTCCATAACAGAAGCAAAAGAAGGTACTTTTGACAAAAACATGTTTGGTTAGGAGTATAAATGAATAATGATAATTTTTTTTTTTTCTGGCTTCCTAGTATGTTAAGATTAATAATATAATTAAATCTTGCCTAAATTGCTTAAAAAATCTTAATTAATTTAGCAAACTAGCTAGCTAGTTCTACTAAACAATGAAGCAGATTGGTGGGAGATCAAGAGAGTTCCAAAGAGACAATTCACCACTTTCACCTTCTTCGCTTGAAGAAGAAGAGGCCATTGCTACTTGTTCTTGAATTACTAACTTCTCCTCCATTTTCTTCTCTTCATTTTCACTACTCTTATTAGCCATTCCTGCAGATGATTCAAGCTTGAACCTTAAACACTCTGATACTCCATTGTAGGCATAAAGAGAAGCTGAGAACTTACGTTCATAGTTTAGTCTCTTCATCACCTCTCTCACCATTGATTGCTCATTATCACCGTCATCTTGCAGTTGCTCCATTAATATTGGCCCCATTATCTCCTCTGCTATATCAAATGCAGAACAGTTATAATAATTACCTGATGATGCATAATCTTCAACAGGAAAATCTATCCGAAACTCCATATCATTCTCTTCTTCTTCTTCTTCGTATTTTTCCATTTTCTCCCCTCCATTTTCTTGATCAAATATATTATAATCCAAGTTAAAGTTCCTCTCCTCTGTTTCCTCTGGCTTAAAGAAATATGATTCAAAACAAGTACTAGTATTACTACAATCCCCAGAATCAGAAAGATTCAAGAAATTATCCAACTGAGTTTCTTCTAATTTCCTTGATTCTTGATTATTCTTTCCATGTTTAAGCTTTTGCAATAGAGATTTGGTGATCTTTGAAGGAAGTGTAGGCTTCGAACAAGAGGCAGGCCAGAAATTTGTTCTTGTATTAGCTCCACGAAGCAAGCAAGCAGCTTCATCATAAGCTCTTGCAGCTTCTTCAGCAGTATCATATGTGCCTAACCAAACTCTAATTTTTTGAATAGTGTCTTTAATCTCAGCCACCCATCGCCCGGACGGCCGCTGCCGGACTCCGATGTATCTTTTTCGAGTTCTCAAAGCACCACCAAGAGCTGCAGCCTCCTCCGTTAGTTGGTCCCATGCCACGCCTTCTTTAATACGTTCATCACCTTCATTACTAGCCGGTGCTGCCTTTCTCTTCCTCATAATTAATTAATGGCTTAATTAGTGTGTTTAACTAATGATTAGATTAGTAATCTTATTGATAATGATATTTGGTTACTCTCTAGTTTTACGTTAGTGTATATATAGAGGAGTAGAAACTGTTTAGCACATTGATTAATTAAAACTTAAAAAGAAACATTTTGTGAGAGTTTTACTGCTTGTATCTACCTTTTTGTTGGACCCTTGGTTCGGCCATATATATATATATATATATAAATTTTTTAATTCAATTAGATATTTAAAATCTTTATTATTTTATTATCAATTATCAAATGCATATTGAAATTGATGATATGAAAGATGAATATTATTAAAAATGTAAATTATATATATGTAGAATTCTTATATATTTTATTTTGTGTAATTTCAAGAAGGAGATTTGAATTCGACTATATTCAAATAGCATATATACTTATAATTAGGTTATGTGTGCAAGACTATTAATTATTTTTCATGTTTGCCTAATAATTAGTCGATATTTTGATTATATTTGTATTTTAAAAAAAATATTTTAATATATTTGACTATTATATTTTTTTTATTCAATTTAAATATTATCTTTTGATAATTACAAATATTAATACAAAAACATATATGTAGACTAATGTTATCCTATATAAATGTTTTTGTTTCTTTTAAATTATTATATTAATATTAAATTATATAAATTATTATATTAATTCTCCTAGTTAATGTTACATAAAATATTTTTAAAATTATTATATTAATTTATGAAGTTATTTTAGTTTTTAGAAGAATTACTTGACATATAGTAAAAAAAATTTCCAAAAAACTTTTAAATTTAACTTTTATTGCTATATAGAATTAGAACATATTTTATTTTGGTAGTTCATTACATTAGAATCAATAATGAATTTAATTTATTATTTTCCATATTTATCTATTATATTAATAATTTTAACATTTCAATTAATTTTCAATATAAAATAAAATAAAAATTTTACAATATATTTATATATAGACACACACATAATAGTTTGTTTATATTTTTTGGAGGAATGTGAATATGATATGATCTGACATTCCATATATATTATAGGCAATAATTAATTTTCATTCTAATTTCTTATCATTTTGCAATGATAATGATGTGTTGTTTGTTTTGGAGGAATTTAATATATAGAATATAGAATCAACCCTTTAATTAAATAAAAAATTAATTAATTAATTAATTTCTCCTGCATTGTAATAAATAAATAAATAAATAATCTTGTTAAAGGGACATAAAATGATATAATATCATATATTGTAGAATTGCCTTTGTTAATCACAATGCACTAATCAAGATTAATTTTTAAACTTTGATCAATCGTTATTTTCAATATGGGCAATTTTTTCCTTCCCACCAATATATACAAAACCATCAACTTCACAAGAGTAAAGCTATTGTTTTTGGAAACTAGAGATATTATACAACTCAATTCTTTTATGGGCAGAAATACGGTAGGAGTCGAACATGAGACAAGTGAGTGAGCCAAATAAAATTTTTAAATGAAGTTAAATTTTTATATTATAATTTATAGTAAAGTGTTATATATAATTCAGTTAATTTTTATATATTTATATTGTTGTGAAATTCGAGTTAATTTCCACCAATAACAACAATATTTACCTTAAAAACTATTATCCAGGTGACTAGAGTATGAACGATTAAACTAAAAATCACTTAAAGGAAAAATTTCCAGGTAAGTAGTGAGGTCACAACGGTCCAACTTAAAAACTACTTTCCTAGACAAAATTTAACCAATACAAGTAATTTTAATAGCACAATAATTCACTACAACTATACTCGACAATAGCTATTATATAGACACAAAAGAACATAAAGAGAATACCAGAAATTTAATGAGGTTCGGCCAATTTTGCCTACGTCCTCGGACACTACCAAAATAATATTTCACTAATTGAAGAAATATTACAAAAGAGAGAGAAATAATAAAATTACCTAAATATAGGAAATGACAATTTTGGGATGGATTACTAAGGGAGGGGAGGAGTCTATTTATAAGCTTTAAGACTCCTCCCATTTTCCTAAAATCCTGATGTGGGATTTTGTCAAAAACCAACAAATCTCCACCTTGGCAAAATCCCATACAATTTTCTCACAAACTGCTACCTTCAGTAGTGTCTACAATTCTCAATTTTTAAGTTTTAACAATATTGATCAAGTCCAAACAATGTTGAAACTTGACTGCAGTCACCACTTTTGTCATCATATCAGCAGAATTCTTAGTGGTCCGAATCTTCTGGATTATGACTCCAGTTTCTTCTAGAATCTCTCATACAAAGTGATATCGAACATCAATCTGCTTTGTCCTTACATGATAAACCTAGTTCTTTGCTAAGTGAATAGCACTCTGACTATCACAATGCACTTTGATGTGCTTTTGTTCAATTCCCAGTTCACCAAGCAACCCTTGAAGCCAAATTGCCTCCTTCACAGCTTCTGTAACTGCCATATACTCTGTTTCTGTAGTAGACAAAGCCACTGTTGACTGTAAAGTGGACTTCCAACTAACTGGTGCCTTTGCAAAAGTAAACACATAACCAGTAGTTGATCGATGTTTGTCCAAATCACCTGCGTAGTCAGAATCACAATAACCAATTACGTACTGACCTTCTTGCTTGTTCTGCTGAAATACCAAACCAACATCTACGGTGTTCAGAATATACTGTAGAATCCATTTCACAGCTTGCCAATGCTCCTTTCCAGGATCATGCATATACCTGCTTACAACCCCAACTGCTTGTGAAATATCGGGTCTCGTACACACTATTGCATACATCAAACTACCAACAGCACTTGCATACGGTACTTTTGACATGTATTCCCGTTCTGCATCATTCTTTGGTGACATGGATGCACTAAGCTTGAAATGAGGAGCAAGTGGTGTACTAATTGGTTTTGACTTCTCATTCATGCCAAAACGTTTTGGTACCTTCCTTAAATATTCTTTTTGAGACAAACAAAGCCTCCCCAATTTCCTATCTCTTGAAATCTCCATGTCGAGAATCTTCTTTGCTTCACCGAGATCCTTCGTCTCAAACTCCCTGTTCAATTGAGTCTTTAATTTCTCAATTTCTGTCTGACTCTTGGAAGCTATCAACATATCATCAACATAAAGAAGAAGATATATATAGGATCTGTCTTGTAGCTTGCGTAAATACACACAATGATCATATTTGCTTCTCGTATACCTCTGCCCTATCATAAACTTATCAAATCGCTTGTACCACTGCCTTGGAGATTGCTTCAATCCATACAGCGATTTTTCCAATTTACATACCATCTTTTCTTTTCCAGCAACTTTGAATCCATCTGGCTGAGTCATGTAGATTTTCTCATCCAAGTCTCCATGTAAAAATGCAGTTTTTACATCCATCTGAACTAGTTCCAAATCCAACTGTGCTACCAAAGCCAACAAGATTCTGATGGAGGAACGCTTGACAACTGGAGAAAATACTTCATTATAATCAACTCCCTCCGTCTGAGCGTAGTCTTTAACCACCAATCTTGCTTTGTAGTGAACATTATTCTTATCAGGAAATCCATCTTTCTTTGCATATACCCATTTGCACCCAATTGCCTTCTTTCCCTTCGAAAGACTAGCTAGTTTCCATGTCTGATTCTTTTGAAGGGACTGCATTTCTTCATTCATGGCGATCCTTCACTTTTTCTATTCTGAACTTTGAACTGCTTCATTAAAAGTGGTAGGAACATCATCAATTGCAATTGGTGATGCAGAAGAGACTATATCAGCATAACAAACAGGTTGTTTAATGGTCCTCTTTCCTTTTCTTAGTGCAATTGATTCATGTTGCTGTGGAGGTTCTTGGGTCTAAACCTCTTCTTCATTTGACTCTTCTTCTACCATAGGAGAGTCATCATCAGTTTCTTTATTGGCTAGGATAATTCTGTTACTATCAAACTCCACCTGTTTGGAAGTACCCTCTACCTGTTGTGGAGTACCATCTGTCTGTTCATCAGTTACCTTTCTCAATATGGTAGATTCATCAAAGGTAACATCCCTGCTGAAGATTACTTTCTTTGTCTCTGGACACCAAAGACGATAGCCTTTTACACCAGATGTGATCCCCATAAATATTGCCTTCTTTGCTCTTGGATCTAGCTTTGACTTCTTAACATGATAATATGCAGTGGAACCAAATACATGTAAGGAATCATAATCTGTAGCAGGTTTTCCAAACCATTTCTCCAATGGTGTCTTACCACCAATAGCAGTCGATGGTAAATGGTTGACAAGGTGACAAGCATATACCAAAACCTCAGCCCAAAATTCTTTGCCCAACCCAGCATTGGACAACATACACCGAACCTTCTCCAGCAATGTCCGGTTCATACGCTCAGCCACCCCATTCTGTTGTGGTGTATTTCTGACGGTGAAGTGCCTGACAATACCTTTATCTTCACAGACTTTCAAAAAAGGATCATTTTTGAACTCTCCATCATTGTCTGTTCGTAGACGTTTGACTTTTCTACCTATTTGAGTCTCTATCATCTTTTTCCATTTAAGGAAAATTCCCAACACCTCATCCTTCGTCTTCATCGTATACACCCAAACTCTTCGGGAAAAATCATCAACAAAGGTAACATAATAGTGTTTTTCTCCCAAAGAAGTTATCTTGGAAGGCCCCCATACATCTGAATGAACATAATCCAAAATACCCTCAGTATCATGGATTGCTGTTCCAAATTTCACCCTTGTCTTCTTCCCTTTGATGCAATGCTCACAAAAATTCAATTTGCAAGCCCGTGCTCCTTTCAATAATCCTTGCTCTATTAGTAATTTCAAGGATTTTTCTCCAGCATGCCCCAAACGCATATGCCATAACCTGGTTGCTTCTAACTCCTGATCATTAGTAGAAGCTGTTACTGCTGCTATCCCAACAATTGTACTACCCAGAAAGTAATACACATTATTTCTTTTTCGAATTTCCTTCATTATCACAAGTGCTCCATAGATAATCCTCATTATCCCATCTTTCGCTCTTACTTTTAAACCTTTTGACTCTAAGGTTCCCACAGAGATGAAATTTCTCATTAAATCTGGCACATAATGAACACCTGTTAAGGTTCTGATTGATCCATCCTGATTCCTCAAGCGAATTGAACCAATCCCATGTGTGTCAAGAGGGAAATTATTTGCTGTGTAGACAACTCCACCTTTTAGTTCTTTAAAATCAAAGAACCATTCTCTATTTGGGGTCATATGGTGGCTACAAGCTGAATCTAGCGACCATGAGCTAGAACTACTGGTTCATGGTGTAGCAGCACATGAGAAGTCTGAATATGCTTCATCATACTCAGTTACATTTGACTCTGAGACAGCCTTTCTCTTTTCAAGTTTGCCTTTATTTTTTAGCTTGGGACAATCTTTCTTCCAGTGCCCCTTTCCTCGACAAAAGGCACATTCATCTTTACTCAGTCTGGATTTTGACTTTGATCTCCCTCTCCTTCCTTTATTCTGGCTCTGCGAACGGCCTCTAACAACAAGAGCTTCAGCTTCTACACTTGTATTTTCTTGCTTTTCTTTATTTCTCAATTCATAACTATACAAGGCAGCAGTTACTTCACTGAGAGACACAACAACCTTCCCATGAAGTAAAGTAGTTTCAAAGTACTCAAACTCATCAGGAAGCGATCCCACCAATATCAGAGCTAGATCTTCATCATTAAAAGTCACATCCATATTCATCAAATCAGTCACCAGCTGATTAAAGCTGGTAATGTGATCATTCATAGTGGTACCGGGTACATAATTGAAGCGGAACAATCTCTTCTTCATATAGAGCTTATTCTGACTACTTTTCTTCAAGAACTTCTCCTCCAGTGCCTTCCACAATTTATTTCAGAAGTTTCTTTCGAAAATGCATATTTCTGCTTTCTAGAAAGACACGATCGAATTGTACCACATGCCAATTTATTAATAGTCTTCCATTCTTTCTCCTCAACTTCCTTTGGTTTCTCTTCTTCAATGGCAATATCTAGACCTTGCTGAAAAGAGCATCTAGAACCTCACTTTGCCACATGCCGAAATGACCGGTGCCATAAAAAATCTCCATTGCAAATCTGACATTTGTTACAGTAGTTCTTGCCAAAATTGACAATGATGAAGATGTGGATGCTTTTGCATTGTCTGTCATTTCTGCTGCAAATTCTATTTAATAGCTGTCAATGCGGAATGCCAATTAGCCCAAGAAAATTTTTTCTGATGTGGAAGATTAGCCTAAGCCGCAACCACAGAGCATACTAAAATAAACCAAGAGCTCTGATACTAATTGTTGTGGAATTCGGGTTAATTTCCACCAATAACAACAATATTCACCTTGAAAACTATTATCCAGGTGACTAGAGTATGAACGATTGAACTAAAAGTCACCCAAAGGAAAAATTCCTAGGTAAGTGGTGAGGTCACAACGGTCCAACTTAAAAACCACTTTTCTAAACAGAATTTAACCAATACAAGTAATTTTAATAGCACAATAATTCGCTACAACTATACTCGACAATAGCTATTATATAGACATAAAATAACATAAAGAGAACACCAGAAATTTAACTAGATTCGGCCAATTTTATCTATGTCCTCAGACACTACCAAAATAATATTTCACTAATTAAAGAAATATTATAAAAGAGAGAGAAATAATGAAATTGCCTAAATATAGGAAAGGGTAATTTTGGGATGAATTACTAAGGAAGGGGAGGAGTCTATTTATAAGTTTTAGGACTCCTCCTATTTTCCTAAAATCCTGATGTGGGATCATTGGCTGCTTCTCTCGCTTTCCACGGGGAACTACTTTTCATAGGCTGATCCGAATTAGGCTTCCATTTTTGTTCTAGGTTTCATTTCTCTGTCAAAAACCAACATATATATAGTTAAATTTTAAAAAATTTGCATTTTAGAGGTTAGGGAGACTATAATGCCTCCAATCTCCGGTTGGTTAAGCTTCAATTTTATATTTAGAGGAGGCCAAATCAAAAGTATTTTATGATATTACAATAAATATTGTTATTTTTTTTTTTGGATGCAAATATTGAAAATATAACTGAATTTTTTTTAAAAAAAAATTAGTATATTATTAAATTTTTTAAACTTTGAGAGACTACCTATTTAATTCTTTCATGTTTCCACAAAAATCTGCCTATATATTAGCTTCCCTCCATTAATGCCTAAGATCTCTCAAATCTCATGCCCTCAGCTTTCATTGCCTTGCCTCATTGGCAAGTTATACAAAATAATTGAGAAATTAATTAGTATAAATTAATATATCATTTAGAATATATATATATATATATATATATATATATATATATATATATATATATATATATATATATATTGGTATGAGGGAGGGGAATATCCCGTAAAATACAATATACTATACAATAAGGGGTAATCTTCTCCTTTTAACATCTCTCACTAAATTAGTGATAACTATTTATGGTGTTTGAAAAACTCGAATATAAGACTTCTCACTTCTCACACATTTAAAAGAGATAAGAAGACCAATAAAACTATACCTAATTGGTTAGAATATTCATAATTGTCAAAAAAAAATATCATATATTACAAGATATAGTGAATGTTTGGTTTAACTATTGGGAGCTAACTAATATTTTTTTTTTGACTCTCAATAACTAGGTCAATCTATTTGGTAAAGAAAATAAAACAGCAGTTGATCTCTATTATGAGAGTCCAAACAATTGCTATTTTGAAAAGTTTCGTTTTAAAACTTTTTTTCCCAACAGGTAATTCTTGATTAAATTTAGATTATTTTACTCCTATAAAAAATTATTATAAAAAAGAACATTTTTCAAATTAATTTTTATAGTTAATTTTTATATAACTATAATGATAATAAATAATTATTAAAAGATTATAAATGATATTTGCAAAAATGATCATATTCATGTTTAGAAGAAAAAAATATAATTATACAATAAAATAATTAATTGTAATTTCCCAACTACTAATTTTATCATTCATACTATTTTTGTGTCAAATGTTAAAATTTTTGTGTCAAATGTTAAAAAATAACTAAGATATATAATAATAATATATTAAAAATAAACTATACACTTAATCATCATTTAACATTGTAATAATAACTAATAAAATTTTATCAAACGATTATATTTTCAGCTAACAGCTAAATCGTGGCTATATTTAAATAGCTCAAAATAAAAATACAAAATATAAAAATAAATAATACAAAAGAAGAATCAAACAAAAAAATTGAATAATATTTATATATGATACTAAAATCATGCATTAAAATTTTGATTATAAAAAATTTGAAAGTGTAATTATAAAATATATTGAAAGGAGATAAAATTAATATATAAATAAATAAATTTTGCTAAAAATAACTATAATTGAAATGCGATAACATCTTAGGTATTGCATTTGGTGATACCTATTCTAATGAAATACAATTCCTCTTTAATTTTTCTCAAAAAACAGTTCATTTATACAAATATTAGAAATTTTATAAGGGACAAAAATTGCATTATGGTTTGAACCTTAATCAATGAGCTCTTAAATTCAAAATTTTCGATGAACAAAACGAGTAGTAAATTAACATTTTAACCGTAAAATTTACTTTTATCATATTTAAAAAAAAAAAAAATGCAGCATGATTTATATATAAATTTAGATAGTAGTTGAAGGGTTGCCGCCAGGAAAATTACGCTAGAGTCAGTCTCAACTTACCAATGGACATAGTTAAATCAGAAAGAGTACAGATTAAAAGTACAATCACTGACTTGAGTAAAAAAGATTGCTGACTTTCACAAGATGAGATACCAAGAAAAAAACATTCAACTGCATGGATATTTGCTTGTCTTCAAATGCATGCAACAACCCATGCTTTCACTTCTGTTCTGTAATCTGTATCAGAAGAAAACAAATTGGATGTAAACAAAGAGAAGGATAAGAAGAGAGATAAAAAAGCAAGTCTCTATCTTGCTTTCTTACCCACTGGCACTCTCACTTGAATTGCTCAGCAATTCATTGTCTGTTTCTGAGTTCCATTTCTAGTCCTTTTTTTTTTTTTCTTTGTTGAGTTGGTAGTCAAGATTTTAATATATAATATATAATCTTCTAAACTCTCTGCCATAACAAATCCCATTTAAGCTAAAAGGTTATAATAAGAGTGTATTTAATAGACCATAATGAAACGTAATATAATGTAATCAAATGAATTTATAATATAAAGTTAAACTAAAAATTAATTTGATTACATTATATTACACCTCATTACGCCCTACTAAATACATCATAATTCTTCTCAAAGACGTGCAGTAAATCGCAAAACCATGGAACTGTTCGCCTGGCAAAGGCCAAAGCATGAGACGTATAAGCCCCATGCTCCACAGATTTATATTCCTCTTATGCGTTTTTAGTGTTTTTTTAGTTTTTTATAATTTATAAATATGTAAAATCCTAGAGATTTAACACCACCCATAAATCCTGGTAACACATTCCAGGCCAAGCCCTTTCTGATTTTTTATTTGTTATTTGCTGTTATACCTAAATGTGAGTCCAAGATATGCTTTAAAATAAAAAATGAGAGTACAAAATGGCTATTTTCATGTGCATCAGATGCACTGAATAACTTTACAGTAGTTTATAATTTTTTTTTTTTGCATCAAATAACTTCGTCAAAAAATAAATTTATATAAAATCATTTTATCAATTTTTTTCTTCATTCATCATCAGCATTTTCACCTATGATAAGTCTCTGTCTCTCTCAAGTTAAAAGATGTACAACCACCATGAATTTGGCAAGTGCAAAGTGCGGACCTGCCACAACCACTCTTTAACACGAGAAAAACAAACCCACCTTTCAGCTGAGTTTGACCATTTATTTGTCAATATTTTTCTTTAGCTTCAATAGGCCATGTTAAATATATAAAATATGAGTTTTGAGTAGTCTCACATCGATTAATTTCACAGAACATAAATGGCTACCATAAGCTCATTACCTTTAGGTTTACCTTTCCTTTACCCTTGATCCTAGGGCCCAGAGAATTTAGCAAGCCGCTCCTCAAAGCAATAGCCATGAGTTTGGCAAAGAATAATATCAATTCCATCCTTTCTTTTTTTCCACAAAACAAAATTGACAATCCACCTTCACTCGAATGTCTAAGGAGAGGGCTATATAGAGAGAACTACAGCTTTCTAATAATTGTATCATTGTCAGGGGTCCATGTGAAGCTTTCCCAATGCAAGCAAAAATCTTCACAAAACTACATTTAAACTTTAAAATAACAGGAATGAACTATTCCCATCATGCATGCGTACTCATCTGGGGGCTTGTCAAACAAGATGAGGTAGCCCCACTTGTATCTAGTATCTATGTCCATAATTCGAACTTGATGCATCTTCAATTGAAATCTAAAATTTTTGCCACCAGGCTGCCCCTAATGAGGGACAATTATCAATCATAATTATTATCACCTAAATGAGCTTTGACGATGTCTGTGCTGAGGTGATATTTCAGTGCATACAACTATGAAACAAAACTTCGACTAGCAATCCTCCATGTAGTTCATGTTCTTTCCATCCAAAACCTCTGTAGGATGGAAAGGATCACAAATGATATGGAATGCCAACTAGTGATTATCAAATAAATTAGCATGGTGAATTTCATGATAATTAATGCTCATAATAATGGCATTCTGCAGTTCAAGTTCAAGGCGCTTGTCAGATAACCGTTATTTCAGCAACTATAACCATAGAAAATTATATAGTCAATGTTTTAAGGGGACAAATAGACAAAACATGGATGAGTCTTTTTCATCTTATATTTCCAACTTTTTGAAGCTACAAAATAGTTTCAGCTATCTGCTGATATTAGAGTTAAGTTCTCAGCATAACCAATTCATCGTCTCTATATAGAAAGTCATAATAGCACTAGAATTGCAGACTTTATGCACAGAACATAAAGTACTCCTACAATATGCACACTAAAGAACCAATCACAACCAGCTTCCTTAAAATAAGCATGTGCTATTGGACTGCCATTTTAGGCCATGCCTTTTGACTTTCACCACACCTGATTTTCATAAATTGACTAGTAACAATCACGACAAACAAAAGAAGATATTAAGTAGTTAAATACATAGAAATAAATTAGGTGACTAAAGTATGTTTTTAAGATTTCTCGCAAAAATTCAGAACGTGTCCTGCAAATTAAGCCATCTTAAGGGCAATAATATGACAGCAATGCGCCAATGTTTTATTCCTGGTAAAGATACAATGACATTTCACACATCAACTTACATGCTAATAAAGAATGGAGTTGATCCCATGCTTGCCTTTACTAATACCAGTTAATTTACAAACCCATTTACATTGAAAAATAAATAAAAAATAAACAAACATATGTGGAAAATGCTTGTCACTTGGACAAGCTTATGGCAAACAAAAAAAAAATGCCATTAACCAAAATGGTAGTAGATCGTGCAAACATCATTACAATAAAAATATAGTCATACCTTAGGTTTGAACATTTTCTGAGGATATAAGAGGAGTGTTAAGATTGGCAGTGGCTGCAGAGTACTGAATTGGCATTAGAGCTGGGTCTTGATAGGCAGTGACCAAATGATTGAAAAATTCTGCCATTGCAGGGTCATTCTCTTCCTGCCTGTCCTTTTTTAGTAAAACCTGAAAACATAAACCTACTCTGGTGAACAATTGGGTGGATCTAACCAGCATGGAAATGAGAACTATTACCCCTTGGGCATAAGGTGAAAAGAGCATGGTATAACATACCTCAGCAGAGTAGGCAACAAAAATGGGTAGAAATCGTTTCCGACAGTACTCATTAAAGAGCAGTGTAAGGACTGGAAGAGGAAAAATTAAGGTTGATGCAATGGAGAGCTTCTTTAGTGTAAATATTCCTATTGCAATTGCATGCATGAGTACCAGAGAGAATATCATCGAATTGTGCACAATAGGCCAAAACTTCCCCGCAGTCTCATACTTAGGCGCATATACATTTATGAACTGTGTGATACATTAGCAGAGCATCAAATCCATCTGGAAACATGAAAGGATCTAATACTAACATAAAAATCTTTAGAATTTAAGTGATGCAAAGCAGCGACAAAGTATTAGTCCCTTTAGTTTGACTTGAAAATTAGTGATCAGGAAAAAATATTGTTAAGCAAATTGAAGGAGGAGAATCTTACTACAGTTCACTCGCATTCATTAGAACATTAACCACTTTCCTACATCTTTTACAAATAAGAGCAAACTAAGACCACTGCACACTTTTACCTGTGGGTTCTGTCCAGCTAACTGTACTTCTGTGACTATAAATATACAGAGGAAAGATAGCATTCAATTTTCCTATTTCCTTATCACTATTGCATTTAGCAGATAGATAAAACTATGCATTTAGACCTAACTTCAAAACACAAAATATTGGCAACAAAGAAATCTGTATGGTATGATGCATTTGTAATGTGGAAAATTATAAATATCATCTCAGAAAAGAGAAAAATTCGTAAAGATTCTAACCTGATTAAGGAAGATGATGTATGCAAGACAGAGGTACACCAAGAGGAAGGGCAAAATTAGTGGAGCTAGGAAGAAGTATGTAATCCCAAGAAGTCCGAAGAAAAGAAGTTTTGGAATGTCCCTGTGGTAAGGAATAGATGGAACTTCCAGTTCATCATCTGGACTTCTACAACATCTCGTTACTAGAGAGCAAATAAGAGGGATTATGCGAAAGAGATCCGATGAAGTGCTCGTCCATCCAGAAGTAACAACATAAGCAATGAAAAATGATGCCTGCAGACCAAAAAAAAAAAAAAAAAGGTGTTTTATAAAACTAAATTTGATAAACCTGATTTTAACAACTTGGATCGTATAATACAATATATCGGTATGTGTAAATGCACCAAGTGATACTTGGTGAAAAAGGAAAAAAGAAAACAACTAAATGGTAATACATTCCAAGTTGGTACTTGAAATTCAGGAGATAATTAGGCCTTTTTCATACAAGGTATTATATATCCACGCACAAAATGCAACAGTCTCCAGGATTTCCATAATGCTGTCTATTTGGGTTTCAAAAACTCAATTGTTAGCTTATTTCCAAGCTATATGAATGCAAAGTGATAAAATAAATAAAATCCCATGAGAAACATTTTTTTATTTTCCTTATTTTAAAAAAATTATCGTCACTTGAAAAAGCACAGCTATTTATGAATTAGCATCAAGATGGAGATAACTTTAATAACAAGTCAAAGGGGCTTCACCACTTAAACATCCTGCACTGTAGGTCAAGCAGTAATCGCAAAATGCTTGTCAGATGAATTCGATTCACACCCACATATGGTGTAAACAAATAAAAAGAAATAAACCAGTTTGTAGAGATTCAGGAATTTACCCATAACCATTAAATTCTTTCTAAGGATGATTACTAAAGAAAGTATACGGTTTGGGGGTCAACATCAACAGGAGCAGTTCTTCCCCTAGGCAGCTTAGGCAGTTGCCTAGGGCCCCACTCTTAAGAAGGCCCTACTTTTATTAATATATATACTAAAAAATTATATAACCCAATTTTTTTTATAAAGTAATTAATGAATTTAATTATGTTAATTTATCATTCCATTTATTAGGGTCTCTTTTAAAAAAAAAAAAACTAGCCATATCTCTATAAAATAGGCATTAAATAATCAAATTAAATCCCATAAATTATATAGAACCTAAATTTCATGAAAAAACATGTAATTCGTAGAAAAAACAAATTTGATGAAATTAGTAGCAAAGTGAATATTTTATTTCCTGAAGATTCTTTTAGAGTTAATTATTTCATGTACTTGGTAGATCAAGTAATTTCTTCAACTGTGAGTAGATTTGAACAATTTCAATTGTATGAGAATATGTTTGGATTTTTATTTAATTTGAGAACATTACGATCATTGAGTGATGATGCTTTAAAAGATTGTTGTGCTAATCTTGAAAAATCTTTGAAACATGATGTGTTTTCTAATATTGAAGGTGTAGATTTGTTTTCAGAGTTAAAAGTTTTAGAGAAGTTTTTCAAAGTGAAACAAACACCCCACTTGATTTACTTAATTATCTAAAGAAAACTGATTCTTTTCCAAATGCTTATATTACTTATAGAATATCATTATCTATTCCCATGACAGTTGCTTCTGCAGAAAGAAGTTTTTCAAATTTAAAATTAATAAAATCTTATTTAAGATCAATGATGTCACAAGAAAGATTAAATGGGTTAGCTATATTATCTATTGAGAAAGATATATAAGCTAAATTAGAGTATAAAGATTTGATTACTAATTTTGCATCTAAGAAGGCTAGAAAAATTGATTTTAAATAAAAAATTTCTAGTTTAGAATTTTTGGTGTACTTTTTTCCTTTAAATTTTTAAAGAAAACCTATTTTGATAAGTTCACCTAAGGCCTCAAGTTGGATTGAGCCGCCCCTGAACATCAAGTAAGATACTTACTCCTAACATTAAAACATTACAATTTGAAACCTCAACAATTTAAGAATTTCAATTCAAACACTGGTAGATTTCTTCCCCCATTCACTACTTCCTCTGTGTCAGCTTGCAAACAAGTTGTGTTAAAAAAAAAAAAAAAAATCAAGAACAAGAAAAGTTTGCAAGTTCAAGTTTTACAATTATTGCCATCTAAATACAGCTAAAGTATCAACTCCAAATTTAAAACTTCTCTAAATAATTATCACACAATAAACGAATGTTTCTTGCAAGACATATGTCAATCTAAAATTAGTTCTGGGTAAAAAAATCCTAATTAAATTTTATAAAAAAAAAAAAAAGAGAGAGAAAATACAAATAGAAAACTTTGTCAGAATATGAACTGAAAATTTTAAATTATTGTGTGTTTGAATTGTAAAGTTCTATAGAGATATATATTCTCACCTGTGCAGGAACAGAAACAGCCAGCTTTGCAGGAATATTCTTGGGTTCAAGAAAGATGGAAACTTGAGATAACACTGACCCAGAGAAAACAGTTGCAAAAAAGATGTTCCATATTGTGAACCAAAGTACTTTGTTACATGCACTCTTCTCTATATCACTATGAGAAATGTATCCTTGAATGGAGGAAAGGAACTCCATGATTGGAGGCACGATCTTAAGGAACAACTGCAGAATTAGACTGGGAAGGTATCCTGTGACTACTTGACTAACAAATGTACTGCAAGCAATGCAGACAAGGTTTAGTATTTTGCACAAGGAGGAAAATAAAGAATGAAAAATAAAATTTCCAAAAGATTTTAAATGAAAAATAAAATTTCCCAAAGATTTTATCTGATTTTTAACAAGATAACATGCTGTTGTTAATTTTGCTACATGATAGGTATTACTGCACAACCAAATTTTAAATCACCTCAATGATAAGTGTTAAAGAACAAAAGTACCATACTCTCCTAAGCCAGGGAGGAAAAGGTTACAAAAAAGAAAAAAGAACTCCATGCTGTTCCTATTTGGTTTCAAATTTTGTATCTTGTGATAATCTGGTTGGTGGCTTCCTCCTTTAATAATACTTATACAATAAAATAAGTATTGTGCTATATACCTCAAATGACATGAACCAAGAATCCATAAAAAAGAATTAATAAGAAGTGTGCACTTAAGGTATTGCACATTGATAAACAGGGTATGGCATGGCAACCGATGTCACATTAGTCAAGCAAAGAGTACAGAGTTTGAAAAATTAAGGGTTCACAGAAGGGCAACCTTACTTGCTGTCCAAGAAAAGCATGGATTCAAATAATAAAGAAGATGAAACTAATAAAACAACATTAAGATCACAACTCACACGGTTAGAATGCTTTTCAAGAATGGAAACCATATCTCCAACTGACTCAGGTTAGTAAGACCTTGCACAAGCACAACAGGAATGAGGAACAAAATCGTTAGAAGAATACATGTAACTAAAACCACAAGCTTAGAGATCCATCTTCGCAAGAATGATGAAGAAAAAAAAGGCCAATAGACATCATCAGGTTCAGGGGCTTGCTCAGTGACCCATCGTGTGGGGTTGGTTGATTGTGGCAAGTGGAAAGCCACAGCAGCACCATATCGAGATTTGAAGGACACAAAGGCAGCTCGACTTTCCTTTTACACAGAAAATGAATTTAGTTAATCCAAGGCACCAGATTATATTCAGAACTGGAAAACCTGAGGAACTTGATCAAATACAAAATATTCATGCCAACTCATGGAAACGATACAAATAATATGCAATACGGATGTCAGCTTGAGTATATTATATTGCCATTTTATGCCCCAAGATAAATAAGCTAATAATAAAACTTTCCAATGACTGCACAAAGGCAACTAGCATAAGAATAAAAGCACTGAACTTTTTCAAAATTATATAATTATGCATACTGAAGTTTAATGTTATAATACTTGTAAGTCCTGAACATAAATTTCCACAAGGACAAAAGCAAGCAATCAACACACACATGCATGTTTTTGTATCCAGATGAAAGAAGGTACGCCACTGAGTTTCCTTTTATCATAAAGCTATATACATGTTGAAGCATCAATAATAAATTTAAGTAGGATATATATATATATATCAATGCATTGAGTAACCTGCTCAATCCTGGATGTTATGGCATCTAACGCATACAAAAACGACACAGAATTCAACACCTTCATGAATGTCCCTTTGAATTGTTGAACAAAATCTAAAGACAAAGATAATAGAATATGAAGTATAATAAAAATTATTGAAAGATTAAAGTGAAAAAGGCAGCACATACTTCTGCTAATGATACATCAGATTGCTCCAATCTCACATTCTGCTCTATGTCTTCTAACTTCTTCTCATAATGATCCACAAGATCAATTCTTTCTCTAAATAATCCAATACGTCCATACTTCTGGCAAGATGATTCAGATTGTAAATGAAGAAGGCTTTTATACAACTTCTTTGATTCATTCTACATGAAAGAAACGAGAAAATAAAACAGGGAGACTGAGAAGCAACCTAAAGAAATTAGTGTTTCACAGGTTTCTAATTTAACAGAATTTTTTTTCCAGAAATGTTTATCAGAAATGTGGTATTTGTCATGGTTCCTACAAGGAAGATGTAAGCTATCAAGTTCAAATGCCAACTCTTACTACTAGATGCTCGTTCAGAAGGCAATTATTATTATATTCTGAACTAGGTCGATTGTAGCCTATTTTCTACCACCACAGAAGAATGATATAGCCATAGAAAATGAAGCTTAATAGCTTCCTCCTCTGGAATTTCAATTCCAGTTTTGGAGTTTTATTTTGCGGATGCCTTGTTTGACATTCTGCACACAAAACTACTGTGATTTTACAAAAATGACTACTAAGGGCAATACCCATCTAATTTCATATTCCTTAGGTTGTGATCAAGATAAGATAAAGATTGAGAATTTTGATAATTTATAATTGTCTTTTGAGTTCTATCTCTCCCCCCAAACAGACAGACAGATCTGTGTATATTTCTGCATTATAGTTTCATTGTTCTGTGCATTACTACTTTCTAGAAATATTATTGCCAATTATAATGGTAAGTCTTGGAATAATAACTTTAGTGAGACCACAACTATGTACTGACCTTTTTCTAGACATTGTTTTTCTAAACTGGCCCATAAACTATTCCCCACATTCCTAATCCTATAATCTCATCTTAAAACAATCATTCAGCAGGCCCATTATTGGCTAGAGACCTTTTCTGGTACCGGTTTTGTAAATTTGCCAAATAACCAGTTCTCACATTCATAATTCTATAGCTAAACTTTAGTTTTACAGATCCCTAAGAAGCCTTAAACAAATTAACAAGCATCATTCCAGCCCAAGCACATTCCAAACCATGGTTGTCCTGCATTACACACTTAACTATGCTAATTGCAAGAACCACTTTCTTCCCCAACAGAATAAATATATAAAAAACAAAGCCAAGAGGAAGACAGAAATCATGCATAACCATGGAAAGGGAAGAAAAAAGACATAACATACTATGAGACTCCGCAGCTTGTTAGTTCGACGAACAACCACATGTGACAAATACGTGGTAGGGTGATACTCTGTAAAGAAGCTTTCCACACTTTCACTGATACTACTACCAACTGAAACAGGGATACCACGAACCAGGATGGTGAACTGATGTGGCTGAGGTTTGGATGAATAAAAATAAGCAATCCTTTTTGAGGATATATATTTATATTCCTGCAAAATCCAATATGATACAGCACCATTTCACGTATCAACCAAGAGCTTTATCTATGCAATTACCTCTAATTATGAAAGAAAATAACAATTAGATCCGTCAACAAAAAGTTTCCTTTCCAAATAACAGTAATAAAAACTGCCCCCAAATATAAAACTAATTTATCTGCACCATCATATTAACATGCAAAAGCAGCCAGGTACTCAGAGTTGATCAAATTCTGCTGGAAGGACATAAACAACAAGCTATAACTGCATAGGATTTGACTTACATAATAAAGCAGACAACAAACAAAAATAGATACGATATACACAGCTGAGAAGTGAATCCATAACCTGCAAAAATGATCAAAGCTCGTTAGTTTTTCATCACACAATCATCATCCATCCACTCAGACATCCTTCAAACTCATGAAGTTTATGAGCTTACTTATAAATGGTTTTGTAATATGTCTAATCATCATAAACATCCAAACCCCTGCACTTTTTTTCAATTTTATCCAATCCCTTTATTTTTTTCAATTTTAGCCTAACCTTATGATATTGATAACCATTTTAGCCAATTTAGCGAGTGAGAAAAGAAATGTATGCATAAAACTTACATATCTACCTTAATAGGCAAAAAAATATGATTCAATGTCTTTGTAATGGTGATAATACAAAATACTATTTCTCCTTAAATTTTTTCCTTTCTAAAAATATTAATCCCTCCATTTTAAAATATTTATTGTTTTAGAGAAATTTTTTTGTTTCAATTTATTTGTCTAGGATTTCAAGAAAGCAATTTTTTTTTTCAACTTTATCTTTTATTTATTTCTCCACTAAACATTTGTATTAATTATTTTTATTTCTCTACATCAAAATCAAAAAAGGATATTTTAATCTTTTTACGTTAAAATTATGATAATTTAATAACTTTTTTAATCCATGTGCCTAAACATTAAATGATAAATATTTTGAAACGGAAGGAGTTGTATATTTTATTTATCAATTATTGTAAAAAAAAAATGATCTAAATATTTTTTTTGCAAAAAGAAAAATAATTAAATGAATATTTTATATTTAACAACGTTGCAAAGAAATAATATATATATATATATATATATATATATATATATATATATATTGCAATCAAAATAGATATAAAGGTTTGTGAACATTTCAATTCCTTACTAATTTGGCTAAAATTGCTGCCAATATCATAATGTCAAGCTAACTTTGAAAAGTTAAAAGGATTAGATAAATTCGAAAAAATTACAAAGGTTTGGATTTTTCTTATCATAAGCCCTTTTAATATGGTTCAAAAACCATTTTCCATAACTAGTATGCCTCAAATCCTAATTGAGTGGCAGAAACAAAGCATGATGCAGACCACCACCTTTCAGGACAGACAAATAGCAGTAACTTTCTGATACAATCAACAAAAGAAATGGAAAAGTGATAATGTAAGTTACAGATCACAGATAAGTTGCAGCATGATAACATCACAAATGTGGACTTCAAGAATTAAATAGATCCATGGGAACCAAAAGACCCAAAGCTGGCTAAAAGCCACAGAAAGAGTTTCAAATAAGAATTTTCATTACCAAAGCCCTTCATAACATCACATATAACTGTATCAAACATTTATTGAAAGATAACTGAGTCGTTTACTAATGAAAAACAAAGGTGAGAAGCTGTGTCTGATGAGTAATGAAGGACAACTATCAAGAGTAAGGGTTCAGACAAGGTTTACATAAAAAATATGAGGCGAAACTTAACTTTGGTTTTACCAATGAGGACTGATATGATGGATAGTCAAACTGTTAGGAAGAACAGCAGAATTCAGAATGAGCAACAGGTCAAGCAAATGTATTGGGAGAAATATACTAGGTTTTATAGCATCAAAAATATGATTATTAATAAAATAGTAATTTTAGCACAGTTACAACTCCAAAGCAAATCGACTCTAAGCTCTGCATCATGTTCATATCCAATTATAGAGGTGGAAATTACCATTTTGAGCCACTATTTACATTTGAAATGGTAAACACATCCAAAGAATTACTTGACAGATCTGCAAAGTCGATTTCATGAAGCTGAGTTCCCATGCAATTCACTGGAAGAATAACAAAGATCCCTATCACCCCAGCGAATGAAAATATTTTCAAACTGCAGTATTAAGATAAAGACAAGCATGAATTTGAGTTCAGATGGAACAAGAAAGTAAATATCAGAAAGAACCAAATTAAGACACAACAAACAATACAGTATAATAACACTGTGCACTGATTTGTCCACATCAAAAGAAAATAACATATATACAAACATATGAATGCACAAAGACAATATAAACATATACAACAGGGATGATACTGCAGAACAGAGAAATATTAGCTGTTCCAAAGTACCATAACATTTTGGATTGTGAACATGGCCCACAAAGTGTAAAGTTAAAGTGAAGAGCTACTTGCCTGGATTCCTATGCACCCAAACAGGTGGCTGAACCCATTGGACAAGGAATTATACACCTACACTCCAGTTCCCTTGAATACTTTTATGTTTGCCAAATTTATTGATAATCCTTGATGAAGTATATGTTTTCTTTTTTTTTTTTGTTAAGAAATGAGATATATTAAATAAAAAAGGCATAGACAAAAGAGCTACCAATACTAACTCTAACTCAAAACTGAAAATAATGTAGAAGCATCCAAATTTATTAACAAACTTTGCGTATCTATGGCTGTTAGTTGATACAGTTGCTGCCAGTCTAGGGAAAGAGAAAAGGAGAAAATGTCAATCCAGAAAATAAACCTCTGTTTGCTGGCAAAGGAAATTCTTCTTAAGAAAGGACTCAAATTACCTGAATGTAATAATTCGCATAAAAACCAATGCATCCAAGCCTGAGGATGATATTATATCCTCTTCAGATTGCTTCCATGCTCTTGCAATCCAACCAGCAGAAGGTATCAGCCTTTCTAGGTTGAAACGACTTCTCCGCTTAGAACTACCTTCAGCTAGCAACCTTGGTACATAGACTTCATAATAACCCGGTTGCTTCCTCAGTACGGAGTACAATACAAAAAATAGAACACAAAGACCAGAATTTATCCCCACAGATGTTAGAAGAGCAGAGACAAGCATTTTCTCAAAGCAATCTCAATATCTTATGAAAGATGACCAATCAACTCCTAAACTGCACCAAAGCACAAGGCAGATTCTTAAGATTTTCAAATAAAAATCGTGAATAAAATAAAAATCTAAAAGACTTAACACATAAGAAAGTACAACACCCATCAATACCTTAAACAAATACAAGCATATCATACATTTGTATTGAAAATACCAAAATCCCATCCAAGGTATTGAAAGACAATAAAGTAAAATAAATTCGATAACATTTTATAGAATTGATTTGTAAATTCACACTTAACATGCTTAGAATGTAGGCTATGTTTGGTTTATGGAATTGACGAGGAATAGAATAATTATTATGTAAAGATTAGTTATTCCTTACTTTGATTCAAATTTTAGACAAAAAATACTAATTCTATAGAATAACAATTTCACAATTTTTATGAAATATATATTTCACAAAAAATTAAACAATTGATATTCTTTAGACTATGGAATAGCGTATTTCCATTTTTACTCTTAAAAAAATATTGGCAAGTCCATATTCACCAAATTGCCTTGTTTTTTTATTTTCAGATTTTCATTTTTATTTTCTAATATATATATATATATATATTTACTCAAATTTTTTTTTTGCAAAAAATTTAACTCATTTGATCATTTTTTTGCAAAAAAAAAATTTGAGTAAATATATATATATATATATATATATATTTTAAAATTTTAACTCATTTGATCATTTTTTTGCAAAAAAAAAATTTGAGTAAATAGAACAAGATATTAATTTAGATAATTAATTTAAAGAATATTTTTTATTTTTTAAATTTTAAGTCAAATAAAAAGCTTATTTATTATGTATTTAAATTATCTCATAAATTTGATGAAATTATATCTAATTTTAATATTAATAATGAAATTAATTTATAAGAATATTATAGTCCTTTATATGTAATAGAATATTTATTTTATATCATGAACTAAATTACATTATTAAAATAATTATAATTATTCTATTACTAGCCTATTCTATTTTTCATGAATAGGCACTATTATTTGTGAATTCCATTATGCTATGCGAGTATAACTGTAATGTTATATCTTTAATTCCATGAAATAGGTTGTACTTAAGCCAAATTCTAAAAATAATATAAAATTTTGTACAATGATTGCATTATTTAAAATGAATTCTTTCCCATAATCAGTTCAAAAAAAAAAAACACTAACAAACCCTAGGAAATCGATCAATTGAACTTCAAAAGCATAATCAAAAATTATTGGAAATACAGAGAGAGAGAGAGAGAGCCAGAAATCGAACCTATTGCTGTTTCGATTTTGGTTTTGAAAAGCGGCGAAAGCTTTGCAAAACAACAAATAATCAAAGAATTGTGGTTTGTAGTATCATTGGCTTTGACTTGTAGTATATTGAGGAGAGCTTGCTTTGATTCTTGCAGTTGCTTGTTTGTCGATGAAATTACCTGAAATACCCCTAACATGTTTTCAAGCACGGGACTAACAGTGAAAGATATGATAAATGGCGGGCTTCTAATGGTTGAAGACAAGGAGAATTTGGGGATATTGGAAGAAACGACAGAGGTTGTTGGTAGTCAACGGTTTTATTTCGAGCTCACTGGCGATCTGATAACTACCAGTCAAGACTAAAAGACTCGGACATAAAGCTTATTTTAAGTGATTAAAGATGGTACTCTTTGTTTTGAACATTTTTTATATTATATTATATTTTATACAAATTTCAATAAAAAAAAGTTAGACAGAGATTCAAGGATCCTGATAAAAACAAATTCATTTATGCATCATACATATTTAATAAGTATTTAATAAAATATTCAATTATCACGTAATATATTTTAAAAAATTTCAATTATAATAATACAATAATGTAACTAACCAATATCCTCTCTGCAAAAATTTAAAATATAACAATATATATATATACCAGTAGATTTATAATAAAAAACAACTTCTAATAAGAAAATATATAAAAAAAACTTCTAATAAACAAAGACAAAATAATATGAAAAATAAAATATCATTTAATATAAAATAATATAATGAAAAATATCAATTTAGTAGTAATAAGTACAAATTCATCCATAAACATATGATAAAAATGGATATTAAAAGGCAATAGTAAAAATAGAAGGCAGAGAACAAGCAACGGTATAAGAGAACACATAAATGGATGATGAATTAGTTGAATCAATAGTAGGTATGGTGCAACAAGGATAAAACTATTTATATCAAAATTTATAGAAAATATTAGAACCACTATTAATTAGAAGAGAAATTTATTGATGATTTAAGAAATGAAATTTAAAATTGGTTAAAAAAGAAATAAAATTTAAAAAAAAAACTAGGCAGAAAAAGAGAATAAGGGAGGACTAAAGTTTATTACAATTTTATATAGAGATAGAGATTTTTTATCTTTTTAATCATAAAAAAATTATTAATTTAATGATCTCTTTAAAATTTAATTTTTTCTTTTTCTTTTTCTTTTTCTCTTGAATATTAAATGATTTTAATTTTTCCCCTTTTTACTATATTATTTTTTTTTTATGAAATATATTTTCCCCTTCATATTTCATTATTTCTCTTCATTTTTCTTCATAAATTAAACCACTCATTTCCTATTCTATTCCAATATGCAAGCAACTTTTTTTTAATGAATATTTTCCACCAACAAAGGCACGGTTTGAACGTGAGATCCTCTTGATCTGCCTAACTCATCTTTAATCATTTGAATAAGAAATCATTAGCCATTATTTTTATCTTTTTTTTTTCAAGGAAATATATCATAAATATTTTATTCATAATTAAAAATAATATATTTTAATTTGAAAATAAAATATAAAATATATGAAAAGATACAATAAAGTAGCATGAACTTCTTTTAATATTCTCTACTCGTATTGATAGAGTACTCAATGGCGAAGCCATGTTAAGAAGAATAGGATAATTGCTCCCCTTAATTTTAAGAATTAAAAAATAAGAGAAAAACATACTAAAATAAATCATATCAAAAGAACAAAAAAACTAAAAACAAGACGAACAATAATAACTTTATGTAAAAAAATATTAACAGAGCTAAAAAGATTTGTATTTATTAAATAGAAATATTTAAATTAAAAAAGAGAAATGAACCATTGTTGATTAAAAAAAAAAAAAAAGATTGATAGTGGCTTAAAAAAATACTAGAAGAGAAACATAGAGAAAAAAGAAGAAAAGGACAGCTATAATTTTTTTATTCTCTATTTCCTCTTTCAAACTTAAAGATAAGACATCACCACTATTTTTACTTTCATTTACATGTTTTTTTGGGTTTTTATGTGATGTAGGTAAGTAAATATGTACTGTATACAAGCAACTATATGTAAGGAATACAAGTAACGATCTAGTCAAGTGACTTGCTAGCTTGAGGAGCTTGAGCAAGACGTCACCTAAACAGCTCAAGATCTCACATTAAAAGAAAATGGAAAAAAAAAAAGGGTTTATAAGGTTCAATTAGATACTATCTATATAATCTAGGTTAATTGTTTTAGGCCATAGTTTAGTGTAAAAAATAGGCTATTTGGAGTCATATTTGAGTTGGGCTATTACAAATGATATTAAAACCAACTTAAGAGTTAAATTGTGCAAAGCTAATAAGCTAATAAGGAAAGGGCTATTCGTGCAGCAGAGCATGAGATAAAGCTGCCTAGGGCATTAGAAAACCATGATACTCAAGGCCGATCATGGGCTACATCTTAGTTTGAGCTTGCATCTCAAAAGAGATGAGAAATATAATAGTATAATCAGGTTACTAGCTAGTTTAAGAAGTTTAAGCAAGTATGTCGCTTAAGCATTTCAATATTCCACATCAAAAGAAAATAGAAATGAAAAAGGAAAGTGGTTATAAAGTATAGACTAGTTATTATTTAAATAATTTGAGTTAATTATTTTAGGCCCATGATTGAGTTATAAAATAGGTGGTTATTCAGAGTTAGTTTTGGATTTAACTATTACAATGTGCGTTTCCTTTAAAGGAGGAAAAAAAAAATAGCCTTGTTGGGTCTCTTACTTGTTGCTAGGGGTGAGCACTATTCGGTTTAAACAAAAAAATCAAATCGAATTGAAATTTATTTCAGTTTTCGATTTTTATTTTGAAAATTTTAAAAAATTTTAGTTCGGTTCGGTTTTTGTGTGAGAAAAACTAAAAAACCGAACCGAACTAAATTATATATATGTATATATATTATCCATAAAATGTCAAGTATTTTCTCTTAGTTTAGTGATAAGTAGGCTTTTTTTACTTTAAGGTTTCAGATTCGACACACGGCAATTTAAATTTTTTAGTTACATAATTAATAAAAAGAAATTGAGCATTATTGAAGAATCAAACCTGCACCTCTTATATAAATTAATCATATATCATCCGCCTAGACAAACCTCAATATCATGTTTAAAATTAAAAAAAAATTATATATTCGTTAACCGATTTACCGAACCGAATCAAACTGAACTAACCAAACCGAATATTTTTAGTTCAGTTTAATTTCAATTTTAAATTTTCATTTATTTTAGTTCGGTTCAGAAATCGAACCGATCGAATACTCTCTCCTACTTGTTGCATTGTTACAGTAGTGTCACATTAACACTGTAGCAGGATCTTTTTTTATCCTGTTACATTCTTTTCATATGTACTTTTTTTCATTTTTTTTATGATTTGCTTATCTTATATAATTTTCTTATTTATTTTATATATTTTTACATGTATTTTATATAATCATAATTTGGCATCATCTGAACAAAAGCCGAAACAAGAATGAACACTATAGCCTTATTTGAATGTTTTAAATTATAATTACATAAACATACATATAAAATTACATTAAAAAAGAAAAAGAAATTTATATAAAAGAAATGGTGCGGGGCCAAGCAAATGAAAAAAAAAATTATAAATATAAAAAAAAGGATTTCTCCAAGAGATATTAAGATTCAGTACACAATTGACAAATATTATAACAATACAAAAAATAAGCCAATTACTGACTGATATTTCTATCAACAAATCTGCGAAATTCATCAATAAAATAAAATATTGATGATTAGTGACAGAATGTACCCGTCAGTAAAATGATTGTGAGTAATAATTTAATAATGGTTTGTAAATTGCGTTAGTAAAATTATTGAAAGAAAATCGACCACTGATTCTTAATTAACCGTCGGTAAATTCGTTGAAAAAATAAAATAAATAATTATATTCCGTCACTAATCCATCAGTGAATTTAATTAAAATAATAATTTAATATTACAGAACGGTCAATAATCTATCAGTAAATGGTTTTAAAAAAATAATTTTATAAAACAACGGTCAATAATCTGTCAGTAAACTGTGTTAAAAAATAATTTAATAATACATACGGTTAATAATCCTCCAGTAAATAACTTTTAAAAATAATTTAATAATAAAAACTGTAATACCCTGAATTTCTATTTATTTTATAAATCTTATTTTTGTACAGAAATATATTATTATATTATTTTCTTTATTAAAACAAATATTAAATTTATATTTTTATTAAATATTACATATTTATATGATTTGAAAAATGTATTATTAATCAAAATTCTATTTTAATGTTAAATATGTGAGATAATTGAAGAAGCATTATATATTTAATTATAAAATAGTATAGTGGGTATTTCAAAAAATTATATTTTGATATTTGAATATTAATATTGATACTAAATTAATATTATGTTCGATTAATTTAAATTATATTGTTAATTATATAAATTTATCGAAAGTTTGAAATTTCGCTATAATTACTATTATTATGAATGGTTTTTATTAATGGAATTTTATTATGAAAATTAAGGTTTATAATTAGTATTATATATATATATATATATATATATATATATATATATATATATATATATATATATATATATATATATATATATATATATATATATATATATATATATATATATATACACGTTTTAAAAGAAGAAAAGAAGAAACAACAAGCAAAAATGGAACAGGAGGATGAAAGAAGAAGAAGAAGAAGAAGAGAGAGGGAAAAGGGCAGCCGGTGGTTTTCCAACCATAACTTCTCCATCGGACCTCCGCACCTCCGGTTGGGTTGCAAAGCTAACATCCAGACGAAGCCAATAAGACTAGAATCACTTTAATCAGACACTGGATGGCACTGAACGCGCATCCCAAAGTTGACTATTGCAAATTTCAGGCTAACTTCGGCGACTAAAAATTCAAACGGCCATATCTCTCATCCGAACTCTTATTCAAGTGATTCAAGATGTGTTGGAATCCTCTCTTCACCAGCTTCAATTTGATACCAATTGCTACCTTTCATTGACCAAAGAAGGAGATAAGATGGTGTGATGCTAAAACTTTGAAGCTCGATTTTCGGCAACCAGCGGTGAATGAGGGAGAGTGAGAGGTATATTCACGCTCCTAATGTTGAGCCTAGTTGTTTAGTGTAACTCTCCGACTTATAGGACCACCATCCATGGCGGCGCGTGGCCCGATGGTGGTGGCACCAGCGGGGGTTTCGACGACCTCAACTTAGCAGCTTTATTTTGTCGTTTCGGTGTGATTATCGACGTTCGTTCGATTGGAATTTATGAGGGTAAATCCAAAACTCATGTATCTCAGTTGTTATTTGATTTAAATTATGTTTAGTATATTCTAATTAGTAATTGTAGAGTTCTGTTGATGATTATGAGTTGGGATGACCTATGAGGGGTCACTGGTATTGTATTGGGTTGTATTGGTTATTGAGTTTATTTTAGAAGTGCAATGCTTTTCGTTGATTTTGAGTAATATCCTAGTTTAGGAGAGATTCTACAATAATTTTGGCAAGAATGTCAATTATCTTTCAGTTATGTCTTAATAAGTGAGTCATTCGTATTTTGATAATACCTCTGTTGTTTAGTGTCAATGTTTCTGGCATTTTCCTGATTCCAAGGGTCACAGTTATGAGGATAGTCGGTCAGATGAATCATCAACTAGGTGAGTGATACTCCTTAATATATTATTATTTCTTCTTATGCATATGCATTTACTGTATATATATATATATATATATATATATATATATATATATATATATATATATATATATATATATATATATATATATATATATATATATATATATATATATATATTATGTATTATTATTGCATAAATGCATGTTAACATTCGATTGTGGTTGATGAATTGATATTCGTTATGGCATAATAGTTGTGGTTGACAGATGGAGATCAGGAGAATATAGTACCACTTAGAATTACAGATATGGATATGATTAAGATTATGATTATGATGAGATTGTTCACCTCAAAATAAACTATCCAAAAGTGACCCACAAGTATACGAGGCAATTATAGTATATCGGAAGCACCTAAGGTCGTGTCTCTCAAGAAATTACAAATGAAAATATTTGTCTCAATTTAAAGTAAATTAAATGAAAAGAATTTGAATGATTTGATTTTGAAAATAAATAATTGCAAAATAGGAAATTGAAAATAAATATTGATTAGAATGCAATAGGTTCAAATGTAATGAATGCAGGATACCTAGGGTTTGTATTTAATTTATCAATCATATATGTTCATGAAGATACCCAATTGATTATTCTAAAGCCTTTGTTTCTAACAATTCAAATAATAAAAATCAATCTATTAGCAATCGCATTCATAAAAATCATTCTATCAAATCATATATCAAAAACTAAAACCTAATCTTAAAACTTATATTTCTAATTTGTTTTAAGATCCTAAAGAAATGAAATTTGGAATTGGACTTCAACTCTCGTTCCTTCATTCAAAACCTAAGTTAAATAATTGGTAGTTAAGCAATTATTCAATAACAATGAAGCAATTCAATTAAGAATAATCAAAAAAAATCAAAAAGGGATTATATTTAATTCCATATCATGAACACATCATACAAACCCTAAACAAAGATGAAATTAGTTCATGAAAAATAAAGAATTCATCATAATCTTATTATAATCAAAAGAATTCATCAAATCAATTCTATCAATTCAATAATCCAAAAGAATTATAAATAAGAATTAAACCATGCTAATCAATCCATTTAATCTTATTCAATCTCTTGAATTTTCACAAACAAATTCTCCAAGAATAAAATTATAATCTAAGTGTTAAAATATGAAAACTAGAATTGAGAAAATAGAAAATTGGAAGAGAAGATACTATCCCAAAAATTTCCCAAAATCCAAATTAAAATCAAGAAAATTCTCTTCCTCCAGACATCCCTATTTAAAATAACCAAACTTCTTCTTTTGTTTCTACTTTTCTAAAATAATTTAGGGTTGAAAATCCTTGAAAATCTCGGATAATCTTCAAAATCTGCTCATAGGTGACACAGAGGGCGCTGGGATTGGCAGCTGGACGCTGGGCTTGGTGGCCTACAGGAGGCTCTCTGCAACAGGGTGTTGGAGAAAGGCAGCTAGCGCTGCTGGAAGGCAGTTGGGTGCAGCAGGAAGGCAGTTAGCGCTAGGAAAGTGCTGCTGGCACTGGGGAAGGCAGCTGGGGGCTGCCTCGTGCACTAGGGGTTGTTGCGATGGTATTCGTCCTGTCGAATTTTTCATCTTCGCTCTAAACTTCCGATTCTTTTATTATTTAATGCAACTAAAAATAACTTAACAAACATAATAAAAAAATCATAAAATCATAAAAATAAATTATAAATTAACAATTAAAGGAATAAAAAATAAGATAAAACTATGACAAAACATAGATTGAGAATATGAGCTATGACTGTGGATGCTGGCCGGGCCTACTCATCGTCAGGGCCGCTATCAATCAGGTCAGGACTGTGTGGTACAGACCAGTAATGGTCAGACCCATTGGATATAAGAGACAGATTATTAGATTTAGAGAGTCAAGATAGGGGGATCGACTTCCCAAATTGAGTATTAGTGTGATACTGTAAACTGTATCTCATCCTTAGTTGCTTGTGTGATTTATTTGTCTCTGTGACACATTGCACTAGTATGAACATTAGATATATGTTTATAGGATACCAGTTTAATATATTAGCTAGTATCATTCATTGAGTCGAATGCTTATTCCTGTTTAAATTATATTTTTCAGGTCGTAGAATGAGATTGCGAAGGAATTGTAAATTGAGTTAAACTGCCAATTGCCTTTCAGCAGTATTCTGTAGTATTAAGTACTGAGTTATGTAAATAATATGTGTATAATTGTATCATAATTCTAGAACTCCGTAATGTTACTTCTACTACTTGTATTTTATGTAATTATTAGTTATTGTGTATATTCTGAATTGAGACATTATTTGTTAAGCATAATCCAATAATATATTAATTAATATTTATGAGATATTTGAGCTGATAGCCTAATGTGGCATTATTTGAAAACGTTGTTTATTCAAATCTGCTTAACGTGTGGGTCCATAGCTTGGTTATGTGATGGTTTGTCGTGTAGTGTGATGTCAGGCGTACTACGGGCACTAGTAACCACATGCATCACCCGTATCCTAATACTAGTCACGTGCTCTTAAGCTCGGAGTGTGACAAAAACGGTCAATAATCTATTAGTAAATTATTTTTAAAAAATAATTTAATAATTAGGACGGTCAATAATCCGTCAGTAATTTATTAAAAAATATTATTTTAATAATTAGAAATAGTCAACGATCATCAGTAAATTGGCCAGTATATATTTTTTAAATATATAAAATATTTAATAAATTAATTTTATAAACTAGATATTAATTAAAAAATATAAAATATAATATAATATAAATGATTTATATAATATAATTTTTAATATAGTAATTTTCTAAAATATATATTAATTAAAAAAATATAATGTAATATAGTTAACAAAAATGTATTGTACTATACATAATATAATTACAAATATAAAAAAATAACTAAACTAAAAAAAAAAAAAAAAAAACTAATCCAGCTCCTCAGCATCATCATCATTTTATATATTCTTATATCTTTACATTTAATATATTAAATGCTCTTTCAATTCTTAATTTTTATTAATATTTGAATTTTAATTATTTTTTGCATAATTATGTGATCTTTCAATTTTTATTTTTTTTAATGTTTGAATTTTAATTATTTTTAGCATAATTATGGCATTTATGTTTAAGTCTATTTTTAAAATTATTTTTTCTCCTATGAGGATATTTGTCCTTTTTTTTGATATTTTAAGAAATGCATTTAAAATTTCAATTTTAAAGGCATATTTATATTTTATTGTTGTCTTTATATTTTTTAAATTCTATTTTAACTCCTAAATAAAAATATTTCTTTTTTTTTTTGTATCTTATGAAATGCATTTAGATTTTAATTTTTATGGCATATTTATTAGTTATTTTTGTATTTTTTAATGTGAAGTATATTTTTACTGCTAATAAAAATATTAATTTTTTTTGGTATTTTATGAGATTTTTGTAGTGTAAATTTCACATTTTATGTCATAATTATTTTAAATTATGGTTCATTTTATTTTTTGATTTCAATTCAATTTTGTTCCATAATTTAATATAAAGCAATAATTTAGATATTTTATCCCGATATATTTGAAATTAACACATTCACTAGAATAATACAAATTACTCATATATATACATAATCTCAAAATATTTTTATTTTTAATATACATTTATAAATTCACATAAATTTAACATCATTAAAAATTATATGACGAAATACAAATTAACTACAAATTATAAATTCACAACATTTATATTTTTTAATACACATTTACAAATAAATCTCAAATTAACAACATAACAAATTACAAATTATATATAACATTCAAAAGCACATTACAAATTATTACATTTATATATTAACATAAATAAATTAAATTATAATATGGACCTCTTGACACGCAGATATATTTTTTTGTTGTCCCACATAAAAATTATCTGAAATAAAATTGCAATTCTATTAATAAAACCAAAATAAAATAGTTAATAAGACTACTAAAAAAACTAAAAAATACATACCAAAATCATTACTCATGTTAAACACATAATTATATATACATAAATAAATTAAGAAAATAGAATTTACAAAAAAATTTATAACATGTAATAAAAAAATAAATCCAGAATTTTTTTTTAAAGAATTGTAAACAGAATTTTATAAAAAGATAATATTTACTAAAATAATTTCACCAAATTTAATACTAACATAAATTTATAACAAATTTATTAAGCTTAAAAAATTAAATCTCTTTACAAATTTAAAACAGCATAAATTTTATTTTTATTTATAATTCTAATTATAAATATATATACAAAATTATAAAAATAAATTAGTCGCGACAAAAGGCCCGCGTTATTTTTAAGACAGTCAGTAATCTGTTAGTAAAATTTACCAACTATTGATAAATTATGATTATTATTTATTGACGGATTAACGACGGTTTTTTCGCTGCTATGTGGTTTTCTGTCAGTAATCCGTTAATAAATTCATTAATTATAGCAAAAAATATTTACGGCTGACTGTTAGCTTTCCATTATGTCAATAAACCATCAGTAATACATTATTTTACTGTCTATTTTATCCACTAATAATTTCCATCAGTATTCCATCTAATTATTAGTGCGTACAATTTTGTCAGTATTTAATAACGAATAAGAATCCATCAATAAAATGTGTATTTTTGGTAGTATAATAGAGATAAAATAAATTCAAATAAACCTAAATTAGAAAAAAAAAAAATTCAAACCCCATTTACACTAAACCCACTTACAAATGCGATAATTTTAAGGGACTCAATCTTGACCATTTCAACTATTAGTCATCATTTATTTTCATCATTAATAATGAATTTTGGGACAAGTGAAATCGACTTTATCACTTCTTAATTATTAAAAAATACGTATGTACCTCCTCCATCCCACAAAAATAATCAATAACTTTTTTTTTTTACCATCCTACAAAGATAATTCATTTTTCCTTTTTAAAATATGTTAAATTATTTAGTTCATATTATAACCTCATTTATTTTGTTATCATCAACTACTTAAAAATGTATGATAATTTAATTATTCTTAAAATATTAAATAATGGAGTACTAGAATATTAAATATTCAAAGACTCTAAAAATCATCAATTATTGTCATCTTCTCATACCATGAGAAAAAAAATAGAAAACCGTTCACTTTTTTTTTTTTTTAAACATGCTCCATTAATTGTTTTCAAATTTATTAAAGAGTGAATAATTCCAATAAAATTATTAATTTTAAGAAAATACTTTACAAATATTCATAATCATCTATTTAATGATCATATGGGGGTATATTAGTAAAATACATGCAAAATCAATTAATTTAACTATATAAACAATATTTTCTTAATATGTGTGTAAAAAGAAAGTGAACTATTTTTGTGGGACGGATGGAGTAATATAATATATCTATATCTATATTATATATAAATGTACAAAAAGGGAAAAATACATTTATGTAAGAGCTGCTTACTAATTTTTTTTAATTGTGTATTTATGACAGATAATATGGTCATTTATTAATTAAATAATATAATTATCTAATTATATTTAATTTATATAAAAAATGATGAATTCAATTAGAATAAAAAATAAAAAATAATTACTATTTAATATATAATTAATTATATTTAATATCTAATTAATTTAAATAAGAAAAGGTGAATTGAATTAGAATAATAAAATAATAAAATAATTATTATTTAATATATAACTAATTATATTTAATATCTAATTATATTTAATTTAAATAAGAAAAATAATGAATACAATTAGAATAAGAAAATAAGAAAATAATTATTATTTAATATATAATTAATTATATTACAAATTTATAATTATATAGTTATTATAATTTAATAATTTAGATTAATTTAAATAAAAAATAAATTTAATTAGAATAAGGAGGGAATAAAATAATTATTATTTAATATATAGTTAATTATATTTAATTTAAATAAATAAATTCAATTAGAATAATTTATATTTTTTAATTTTTTTAAATATTTAGAAGTTGGGTAAATTTTTTTTGACTTTGATTATTCTAATATTAACACGTTAAAGAAATTCTAATTTAAATTTTATTTTATAAATTATTATTTTGTCTTATTATAAATTTTAAAATTTGTTATTTTAACTATTAGTAATAATTTGTAAATTATAAAAATTACTTTTTAATTCTATAAGAAGACGTCTAATTTGATTTTCATTTTGTAAATTATGACTTTATCCTATTATAAATTTTAAAATTAGTTATTTTAATTATTAATAATAATTTGTAAATTAGAAAAAATTACTTTTAATTATATAAGAAGATGAGCAGAAAAAGAAGATGCACTAATTTAGAATTCATCTGACAACAATGAACAAAATTATTTTTTCAAATATTTAGAAGTTAGAGAAATTCTTTTGACTTTAATTATTCAAATATTAACAAGTTATAAAAATTATAATTTGACTTTCATTTTGTAAATTATTACTTTATCCTATTATAAATTTTAAAATTAATTGTTTTAACCATTAGTAATAATTTATAGATTATAAAAATTAATTTTGGTTTTATAAGAATACGCAGCAGAAAAAAGAAGATGCACTTATTAAAAGTTTATTTAACAATAATGAGCAAAATTCTATTATTTTATTATTAAATATAAAAATTTCTATTTATAACGATATATTTTTCTTAAAAAAAAATCAATTTGTTTGTAATTTTATAAACATTTAAATTTAATTAAAATTTTCATTATGGAAGAGATTAAATAATCATTCTTAAAAATTAATTAACTATGAAATCAAAATTACAATATTTTTAATTTAGTAGCTATATGTCACTGTTATTATTTGTAATATCAAATTTAAAATATTTATAAGTATTCATACGATATAATAATTAAATAAATTTTTTGAGCTAATGATATAATATGATATCACATGATAAATCAATTGTATACAATTAATATTGATATTAAATTTATAAAAGCACGTTTGAAATATTGCTATTGATTTTTTCGAGGAATAAAAATTAAGCTATAATGTGTCAAAAAAAATCAAAATTTATTAAAATTAATAAAAACGTACAACTTACATTGAAATTATATAAAAAAAAATAGATGTACCAAATATTATATGAAAATCAACCTATAATTAATAATTAGTCAATATAATAATGACCAAAAAAATTATAAAATTATAATAAAATATATATATTTATTCATTTACTTTATTTTCTCTGACATATTGTTGAATATAAGAATATCATTTAAAATTGTAATAAATGATTTATTTAGATATGCTTGAATTTTCTTTCAATTTTATATATATATTGCTTTTTAAAATATATTCATATATCTATATAGAATCTATAATTATTTTGTGTCATCATTTTAATTATATTAAACATACACGATTATACAACTTAGATAATATTTATTGCATATAATTATATTTTCTTTGAATTTTTATGTTTTTCATATAAAAATTTAACTTAATTTTGATTTAACAACTAAAGTGAATTCAATAATCAAATTATATAAATATTGCTTTATGATAATCTTAAAAGTCAACTAATAAGATTTTGGCCTCATGATATTTATTTGAGATGTTTTATATTATTTTATAATTAAGTAACAAAACACTTGTCATTAAAACTTTAACAAGTAAAAAGTAAAAGTTTAAAATAAATATTTATATTTATAATGAATCGTAATGAAAATTAACGTCCGTAACACGTTATAAAAAAATATAGTATATATAAAGCAACCTTAGAATGTTCTAAATTTTATCATGTGACATATATTTGCCATATATTATTTCTCTATTGGTCCACATGGCAAGTAAATAATAAATTTTATATTAATTTATTTTCAATTGCTACTATTTAAACAAATTTGTGACCTAAATTAAGAATCAATGACTATCATTAATATTATACGATTATTATAATTTAAACCATTATAAACTTACATAATTACGATTTGTAACCTAAGAGAAGTTAAAAATATAAAATTTTATAATTATTATAATTTCATAAAATTTGTAATATAAATTATTTATTTATAACATAAATTTATGATTATATGTACATATATATAAGGAGGCTTTGACAAGTGAATAAATATCATTTTTATTTAAGCATTTGAATGAACTTTTCTCTCAATTGCAGTAACAACATAAGTTTTTTCTTTTTTAATTTTTAAAATATTTTATCATATTTTTTATTTAATTATTTTTTATAATGCATTTTTTATTTATTATAATTTTATAAATTTGTACAAGTATTCTAATACAATTAGTTGTAAAGTAGATTTAAATTAGTAATTAATTTTAATAAAAAGCATACTCATATATCATTATGATACGTGATTAATTTTAAAAATTATAATTAAAATAATATTAATTTAGCAATTATGTATGAAAAGTAATATTTAATTAATATTTATCATTTAATTATTAAATATGTTTATTTTAAAAAAAATATTTCAATTTGATTATGATAGAATAAAAATTATGATAGTCAAATTTTCAAATAGACATTATAATGATAATTCAAAATATATTAAATGATTATGATATTAAAAATATAAATAAAAATATAAGAATAATATAAACTTGCAATTGTATTATTACTTAAGAAATATCTAAAGTATAAAAATAATTTTATGATCATTATGACAATTACATATATTAAAAATATAATTATAGTATGTAATCTAAATAAAACTTTAGCATAATTTTAAAAAGTATAATCTAAATCACCAACTTAAAACATACATTTATGAGTTTCTATATATATTTATTTTAAAATTATATATTATTTTATTAATCAATTATAATTATACGAGTTGTAACCTTTAAAATTTAAGTTTTCAATTTTCAATATTACAATTATTATTAATTAATAAATTTGTAACCTAAATTACTTATCTATTTATAACATACATTTATGATTTTTCCTATATATTTATATATGTCTGTGTGTTTATTTGTATGTAAAAAAAGAATGTGCAGTGAAATGACATAATTTTTATATTTTTCAAAAGAAATATTCAATTTTACAATAAAGAGGTTAGTTTTTATTTTATTAATTTTCAAATATTTTATTATATATTTTTATCCAACTTTTTTTTTATTCTATACCATTCTTTAACATATATATATATTTTTATGACTTTTTGTGTTTATGAGCATTAAAATATAAATAGTAAAATATTATTATAAATGAAATATTTATTATAAATTGAAATATTAAAAGGACAATGTTTATCTTTTATATCAAATAACATTGAAATTAATCAGCTTAGATGTACACCAAGTTTTAGGCCATATTTGGTTCATAAAATAGAATATATATGGAATAAAATAATAATTCCTATGGAATAGGATAATTATTCATAGATAATTCTTATTCCACTCTTTGGTTCATAAATTTTGATTAATTATTTTTAAATAAAATAAATATCAATATATATGTGGTGATGGTGGATCGTAGTTGTGGGAGTGGGTGGTAATGGATGGTAGTGGCCAGTGGTTAGTGATGGTGGTGGTGGATGGGGTGGAGACAATGGATAATAGAAGATGTTATCAAGTAAATTTAAGATGGTAAAATTTAAAAAATTTGCTATTTTTATGTTGAAATAGTAATTATTTAATTCATTATGGAATATGTATTCTACAAAATTGAAGAATAATAATTTCATGAAATAATTATTTTTTGTTTAAAATTTGAATCAAAGTTTGAAATAACTATTTCATATGAAATATTTATTATATTTATTGCCTATTTCATGAACTAAACATAGTCTTAGTGTAAAACTTTTTATTTGCTTTCTTTCCTCTTTTTATTATAATCTTAGTTGTATTCAATATTTTAAAAACTAAATTGGTGATGGAACCGGTTAGGTTACCGGTTCTTGATCCTACCAATTCGATCGATTCAACTACTGATTCAACCATTTTATCGTAGAATGCCTATATTTATATTTTTTAAATATTTTTATATGATTAATACAATATATTAAATTATAACTATATAAGAAAAATACATCTAAGAAACAAATAAATACCATTAACCAAATAACAAATTTAAATACATCTAAGAAAAAATAAATACAATATAAGTTTAATTTTTTTTAATAATTTTCAAAATTAGATCGGTTTACCTATCTTTTTCAATTCGGCCAATTCAATCCGGTTGAACCGAAAATCCAATTATTTAGAGGCAATTAGATGGAATTAGCCTCCGGTTTTCAGTTTAACCGGCCAGTCCAGTTTGATTTTAAAACAATGGTTATATTAAGTGAATTTCAAAATTTATGTTTAATAAATTATAATGAAGCTACCAATGAACTTTGGCTTAATGATGTAAATTTCGTTTCCAAAGTTAAGAAGTTGTAAGTTTGAATTTTCAATTAAAATTTGAAGAAAATGATAATGGATGTATTTGAAAATATTTCTAAATTTGTTTATTCTCCAAATGATTTTAAACGTATTTTTCTATGTTATTTCTAAATCGTTAAAGAAATACAGTTATGATTGCAGCTAATCTATTTGGTATAATATGTGCGCTCTTCATCTCGTTAAAATGAATTCAACAATTGGAGACATTAGTAGTAGTGTGTTACATTTGGCCCTAACCTCCTAAAACTAGTGGAATAGATTTCCTACATTAAATTAATAAGTTATGAGATTTTAACTCATATGATTTTGTGTTTTTTTTTTTTTCTTAGTAAAAAGATACTACATATACACTCAGTGTAGGCAAGATAAAGAGAAATGGATGTTTGCTTATAATGCAAGTTGAACATGTCACTTTTCCTAAAACAGGGTTGAAGAGCACAAAAGGGGCTACAAGAGGCCTATTTGAAACAAGTAAATCAGCAAATAATAAAGAATTAAACAGGGCTAAATATAATCAACTCCATAACAAATTGTGAAAACTGGTGCAGTCACCAATTTGATATACAAACTTCTAAATACATGTATATATATGTTCCTCTTCAAATAAAAAGTGGAAGATATTCATAATTCTAGATGCAGTTGCAGAGAGATGAATTCCTTGTCCTGTTGTCCAATCAACCAACTCGGATAATTGGAACCTTTCGACAAGCAAATAACATTTCATTCATTTGAGCAATCTGAAGCAAGAGCTGGCTAATCTTCTGCAAAATCATTTGAAATATTCAATTAAGACAAATACATATACACACACACTTAGTGATTTAACAAAGCAACCAGTAGATAATAAACATATATAACAATAGCAATAACAAGCTCTTATGGAATGTGTGAGCTTTTTAATTTGAAATGCATCAAATTGCCAAAAACATACCTAGTAGGGATGGCAATGAGTAGGATATGAGTAGGGTAGTATAATACTCTTATCCATACTTAAAAAGATACATATCTATCCATACTCTTACCCATACCCATTTGTATATTAAATTTCAATTTCATCGCCATAACCATAGAGTTTCAGGTAACCCGCGGATAACTCATTACTTTAATAATTACCAAATTATTTTTAAATATATGCATAAATTTAGAATATTTAATTTAAAAAATAAAATGAATTTATATAATAAAAAACATAGTGATTTAGGATAATTGATTACTGGATATTTAAGATATTTGATTTGATTACTTGATATGAAATTATAAATACTAAAATTTCAAAGAGTATAGTGTTCTAATGAGTTATTGAATTTAATGAGATGATATTAAGATGTGCATCTAAACAATAATTTTATGTAAGAATAAGTAAAGATAAAATATAATGAATTAATATTAATAAAGAAAAGAAATAATTGTCACAAACAATATTAATTTCAAATATAATAAGCATGAAATATCTAAATAGTAGATTTCATATCAAATACACGAAAATGACCCTTTACTTTGCCATTTTTATACTCAAAATTAGGAGAAGCAAAAAGAAAAATCATAGAACAATATTAATTTAATGATAGTTTATTTAATTTTAGAATCAAAGAGAGAAGAATATCTAGAAAAAAGAAAAGAAAATTCAGAGGAAAAAAAGAAAATCCAATAAGAAAATAGAATGAGATCTAGAGAGTTTAAAAAAAAAATTTGCAGATAATTTGAAGAGAGCGATTTTAAGAAGAAAATAAATGAAGATAAAAAAAATAGAAAATTAATGAAAAAGGATGAGCAGAATGACAAAATAAGAAAATAAGAGAAAATTTAGGGTTAGATTTAATATTATATATCAAGGACACAAAATTATTTTTTTGTCAATAAAATAATAAGGTGTAATAAATTATTTAACTAAACTAAATAACATTATGGTAATCTAAATAAAATTATTAAATTACTAAAAATCTATTATTAAAACGACATAGTTTTAATGACTGGAATACAAATTATTTAAAGATTCGAACATATTTTTATGTTTAAGAAAATATATGAATTATTTTATATACTAAACTACTAAAAATTTTATATAAAATAATAAAATATATAAAATTTTATATAAAATATATAATCTCGATAGATCGGATAGGGTATTATACTATTCGTACTTTACCCAAACTCAATGCTATTTTTCGAGTATAAGTTTACGCATACCCATTATCTAGTCAGCTCTACTATTATCCGCTTTGACCGAGTAGGGTTCAGATGAGTACCTATAAATAGGGTATAAATTATTATCCCTAATATCTAGTCCTAGTAGTACATCATAACGAAGCATAATATAATATAGTAAAGTGAATTTTTAAAAAAGATGTAAGAGTTTACTTTTTTTTTTCTTTTTTTACAGTAACATGATACCACGAATCAATTTTCACGTAAAAATTCACTTGTTTTAGGTATTAAAAACTTTAATCTCAAATCTAAAAAATAAAATAAACGCATTGGAGTCTCCCCGAGCTTATCAGTAAATTAACTCCTAGCGAACAAACTAAACTATATATTAATTTATTAGCCAATGCTTAACTATATGTTTCTACCAGTCCAACCAATATGGCCTAAAGATTTATTTCAGAAAACTAATTACCAATAGCAGGAAATTTCCATCAATAATAAAAGATTAAAGGTACTGTTTTTCAAGTCACGATTTATGTTGAGTTTGGCATTTTTACAAACACTTGAAATATAAAAAGCAATTCAATGAATATCCAAGATTTCAGGACATAAGAAATGGTTGAATTAGCAAATATACCTGGTCTTTCTCTTTAATAAGAAGGATCAGACGATTCTCGCTTTCTTTCCGGAACCATTGACGCCACCTCTGCACCTTCCAATACAGCAACACCGCTGTGGCCGCCATTACGCTCACTGACGTCGCCAATGACCAAAACCCACTTCCACCACGAGCTCTACTCGCAATCCAAACAATCCCAGTTCTCAAAATCGCAAATCGCAGCCTCAGACGCTTCCCAATCTCACTTCCCACTTTTGGTTCTGAATCAGGCGGTGGTGGGGGCAACCGTACTTCACTTCCCGAATTACACACAGAAGCTGAAATCGATTGGGTAGGAGTTTGAGAGTCTGGTGGTGGTGGTGGTGTTGTCGGTGGTGGAATTTGGAGGCCTTCATGGTAGCTTGGAGGGAAAATAGAGAGGTCATGTTGAAGATGGTCTTTGTTTTTAACAGCAACAATTTCCAGTTGTACTTGCTCCCATTCGTTTAAGGACTCTCCACCTTCCATTAACTTCTTGATTAGTGCAGCTCTATGAACTCTGTGGAAAGTTAGGCAGCCAAGGCAGTCTGTTTTCAAGCTGCCATGGAGCGTGTTGTTACTCTGTAATCCCAAAACTGGATAACCGATTTTTCTGTTGCTATTATAAAAGCAGAATATATTAATAATTGCTTCATTTTTCATTTTTTTCTTAATTAATGGTTATTGTGTTGTAAAAAAAAAAAAAAGGTATTATTTACAACTCAAATAATAACTATCTTATTCCAAAAATCTATTCATCGAGTTATAAATTAATTTGAAAATATAAAAAAATTATTATTCAAACTTTTGTATTACAGGTAGAGTTAATACAAAATTATTCCAAAAATGCTTAATCATATAAATAAATTATAAAATATGTTTATTATAATTTGGTGATTATTATAATAGATTTATTTTCTTGCCCGCCTCAATTTCTTTTTATGTTCTGAGTACTTATTATTCTGAATTTTAATATAATTTCCTTTCTTAAAAAAAATAAAAAAATTGAGGGAGAAGCTTTATAATTTCTTTAAAAGACTCTTTCTTTCTCTCTCTTCTTTTTTTTTTTTTTTTTGGCTACTAATCGTTTTTTCAGATCGAAGGTGAACTCTTCGCTCTCAATTTTTATTCTACTCAATTTTATTATTCAATAATATTGATATTTATTATGGTGAATTTATATTACTTTCCTTTTTCGTAAATTTACTTTGTATTTTTATTTCTTTATCCCTTTATAATAAATTTGCCTTTTATTTGTTTTACGGTGGCTCTATCTTTTTTATTTTATTTTATTTGTTATTTGATTGATAGATCAATATGAATTGTAAATCTTGCTTTTGACATTAAATTTATATTTATTAGTATTCAAATTGAATTTGTCGAAAGATCATCAGAAGAATCAAATAATGACTATTATTTACCAGTAAACATGATCAAAATATTTCAAATGAGATTGTTGATATAATTATTTATATTCCTAATTTATTTTGATATTATTTTTTAGAAATTACAATATTATAAAATTATGTGATTTTATGTTATTATATTTTATCAATTAATAAATATTTATTTTCTTAAAAAAAAAAAAAAAAAAAAAAACTAGTACCCATCCAATCAACCTATTGTTGGTATTATAGTAAACAAAGAGGAACATAAATTCATATGTGAATTATGTTATGTTTTTAATTTAAGAAAATAAAATTTTTTAACAAACCAAAACAAGAAAAATATAACTAGATAATTGAATTTTTATTAATGAAGAGGATATTTATTTATCAAACCCATTGTCGTTTTCAATGAAAAGAGAAGGGTTATGAATCTTAGCCATTGATGGGTTATGAAAGTGAAATGTGATAGATAATTCATGGGTTTGCAGGCGAAGATGTTAGGAGGGTATCATATCTTTTGGTTTTGATAAACATCTGGCTAAGTCCTGACTTGATCTTTCATCAGAATAGAAATATCTTTCTAGCCAGGAAGAGCTCGGATGCGTCTGGAATTGACCCAATTGTATGGACGCTTGCTCACTTAACTCTTCCTCTCCTCAATAGCCGGTGCATTATCTTTAGATTTTGCTTTTTATTTTATTTTAGGAAATTTGGCTTTTTTTTTTTTTTTTTTTTTTTTTTTTTTGTATTTCTTTAATAATATTAAAAAAATAAAAATCTAAGTATTAGATAGTATTTGGTAAAATTGAAAATTAAGTGCTAAATAAAATAAGTGATATAATTTTTAAATAGTAAAAATATTTAGAAACCTAATCACTTATAGCACTTAGTATAAATTTAAGTTAAAAATTTTGATATATTATTTTAAGTAGTTTTTGACTTAATTTAGGCTTTAAAACACTTAAAATAAAGAAGAAGAAATATAAGATAATAAAGATTTTCTTATTATTGTATGTCATATTATGTTCTTTAGTACAAAATAAACTAATATATTTATATAAAATAAATATTATAAAATAGAAAAATTAAGAGATCCTAAAAAGATAGAATAATTAGGAATATACCGCTAATTATCCTAAATAGCTAAAATAATACACTAATTATAAATATACATTAATAAAAATGTAATTATTAAATAAATTTAAAATAATTAAGTGCTGAAAATTTTAATTTTAAGTGATTAGTCATGTTACTAAACACCACTTTAGTATAATTGATAAGGGAGTTTATTTTTTTATTAACCATGTTTGATTTTTAAGACTAATATTCATAAGTAATTTTTAAATAAATATATTAAGTGTGAGGTAGTTTTTTCGAAGGTAATTTATACTAAGCTTGGTGGGTAAGTGTATAAACAAATTAAATGAGATAAAATTATATAAAGTAAAAAAATATTATTTTTTTTATTAGATAAAAAAATAAATGAAAATATCGTATTAACTAAAATATTTTATTATTTATTGATTTAAGAATACAAATAAAACATACTTTCAAGCTTGTGAGGGAGCTCTCGGCCTTATCCAAAAATGGCTTAAAGATAAAACCAATCACCTCAATAACAAGAAAAATTAAAAAGAATGAGAATTATCAACGTGATATCTTATTTGAGTAATCAATCATCAATCATGATGCTCTATAATGTAATTAGATATTATTGAAAAAAAAACTTTTAAATTAATTTATTATTTTGATATTTCTTATTTTTAATATTTTTATTTTTAAATTAAAATATAATTTATTTTGATATAAATAAAAATTGAAAACAGTCAATTTTTTACTGTATTAGGTAATATATTCAATTGTTGTAGTGCTAGCTAATGATTTTGCATTATTTTTGCTATATAAGCATGATTTATTTTTGTATATTTGATTTGCATTGTATATATACATTAAGAAATATATTAGATTTCAACGTTATTTGATAACATTTGAAACAGAATCGGTATATCATGGACCCATGTCCATGATATATCATGAACCGGGCCCACAATACACGTGAGGGAAATATATCAAAATAAGAATGCGTGATTTTTTCAACGATACACTTAGTTAAACGTGTTTTTGCTTTTTTCTTTTCTTTATTTTTTGTTTTTTCATCATTTTTTTTCTTAATTTTAAATGCTAATTTTTCTTTATTTATTTCAATACTTAAAATCGAATTGTTATAATTAAATATATAAATTATTTTTGTTTCTCCCATCTAATAATTATTATAATTCTAATAAATATATAATTTATAATTTATAATTAAATATATAAATTAAATTATTTTATATTTTTTAAAATTAACAGGTATAATGTTGTTCAAAATGCAGCTATATTAGTGTTGAATTGTATATACATTACTTTTGAACTGTCAGTTAATGATAAAATATATTTTTAATTACAATATTAATGATAAAAAATATTATGATAACAATTAGTCTATATACATTAGTATTGTGCAATAGATACATTGTAATTTAACTATATGTACATAACTCTCCAACTATATGTACATCATTACTTACAATGCATATACATTACTATTGAACTGTTAGTTAATGATAAAATATATTTTCAATTACAATATTAATGATAAAATATAATGATGACGATTAGTCTATACACATTAGTTTTGTGTTAAAGATATATTGTAATTTAGTTGCATGTATATGATTCTCCAACTACAGATATATTATTATTTAAAAGCATGTATATTGGTGTTGAATTGCATGTACATTACTTTTGAACTATTATTTAGTGATAAAATATATCTTCAATTACAATATCAAAGATTAAAATATTATGATAACAATTAATTCATGTATATTCGTTTTGTACTAAAAATACATTATAATTTAACTGTATGTACATGACTTTTCAACTATAGGTACATTATTACTTAAAAATATGTACATTGATGTTAAATTACATGTATATTGATGTTAAATTGCATGTACATTACTTTTGAACTGTCAATTAATAATAAAATATATCTTCAATTACAATATTAATAATAAAAATATTATGATAATAATTAGTTTATGCATATTAGTCTTATACTAGAGATTTATTGTAATTTAAGTACATATACATAGCTCTCCAACTACATGTCATGCCCCAAACCCGAGGGCACGTGATCGGCACTAGGACACGGGAAATGTACGTGGCTACTAGTGCCCGTAGTAAGCCTAACCTAAAACACATAACAAAAAGCCCAAAACTGAAAGGGCTATGGGCCCAAATAAGGTAAGCAGATCCAAATAAAATACAACATAAATTAAAATCTTATTGGGACAACAGCTCGTTTATTCCATAAATATAATAAATTATAAAATGTTCTGCTTAACAATAAACTACAGCTCTTTAAAATACATAACTGAATGATAACAATGTACAAGTACAAAGTGTAACATTGCGGAGTTCTAGAGTTATAATTACAAATATACATCTATTATATATATTCCTAATATCATATTAATACAAACTACTGCCGATGGGAAATTAGCAGTTTACTCGAGTACAATTTTTTCACAAACTCATTCTCTGACCTGAAAACAACAAGATGAACAGGAATGAGCGTTCGACTCAGCGAATGATACCAGCTAATATATTAAACTGGTATCCTATAGATAGATTTCTAATACACATGCAATGCACTATGTCATAGAGACAAACAGTTCATATCATTAAACAAAGACGAGATACGGTCCACAGTACCACTCTAATCTCAATATGGGGAGCCGATCCCCCTATCTTGGCTCTGTGAATCCAATAATCTGTCTCTTATATCCAAGGGACCCGGCTGTCACTGGTCTGTACCATGTAGCCCTGACCCGACTGACAGCGGCCCTAGCGATGAGCAGGCTCAGCCAGCATCCATCAGTCATATCTCATCTTCTAAATCTCAATAGAATCATAATCGTAATCATAACAAATCCATAATTTTAGGTGGTACTGTATCCTTCCAACCTCCATCCATTAATCACAATACAATAAAACACAGCATACAGCATATTGAGTTATCATTCAGTCAAATGTTACATGCTTACATATGCAGTAGTAGTGTATAGTATATATATATATATACACACAGAAATACAGATGTAAATGAGAAGAGGATAATACATTAGTGAGTATCACTTACCTAACTGACGATACTTTCGACTGACTTCCCTCGGCAGAGTAGCCTTGGAACCAGGAAGATGTCAGACATCGACACCTCGCAACAATGGACATAATGAGGATAAGAATCACACTGAACCCAAAGACAGACTCGATAACCTAACAATTACTCTAAAAACTGCTAAACATAAAATAACTTATTTAAACGACTGAAATACAAGGATTTCGGATTAACCTTCACAAATTTCGATCATATGGATGTCGAGAATCGCGCCGGAACGTCGAAACAGAACCGCTGCACCTCCCCACGCGCCGCCGCCGGCCGGCCACGCGCTGTCGCTGCTGGTGGCGGATCTGGGGAAGCTCCACACCAGCAGGTTCACCTCGACTCCAGGATCACGAAAATGGTCACCACTCGCAGTCACTCGCCCTCCAGCCGCCGGAAAATACCTCTAAAGTTACGGTTTTGCATTTTTTGATCTCTTCCTCCTGTGATCCTCAGGGGGCAAGGTAGGTACCAAAATGAAGCTCTCATCCTCAGGAGTTGAACGAGACCAAGATCGTCGGATTTCGCCGCCAGAATCGGCTGAAAAATCGAGTTGAAGTTGCGGTGGCCGGACTCCCTCTTCGCGCGATTTCTCCGCCGTCCGTTGGCCGATCGACGATCCACCACCTCCCTTGGGGTCGCCGGAAGACCCTTTACCCAGCAGTGGTGGCGGTGCTCGCCACGGCCAGCCAGAACGCCACCAAGCTCCTCTCTGTCTCTCGGCCTCTCTCTCTCTCTCTCTCTCTCTCCTCTTTCCTTTGCTGTTTCTTTCCTCTTCAGTTCTTCTTCTTCCTTCCCTCACGTGACCAACCATTCTCACCTTTCCTTTTTCTTCTTCTTTTAATTTTTCTTACTTAAAACACTTAAAACATACTTATATATATATATATATATATACAAATGTAACACTAACACAATATATATATATTTATATACAAATTAACAATAATAATAGTAATAATAAAAATAATACTAATACTAATAATAATAATAATAACAACAATATTAACTCATAGTTATATATAATAATAATAAGAAATATTTATAATATACATATTAATTATAATAATTTACACATAAACTTATATATAACAATAATACTATGGACAGTAATAATAATTCAATTAATACAATTTATTCATAATAATAGTAATTATAACGAAAATCCAAACATTCGATAAAAATACTATAATTAAACTTATAATATTAATTAATACCTTTATTAATACTCAAATATCAAAATACAATCCAAAATATAATTCTCCAAAAATCCACACTAACATTATCATAATAATATACATATATAATATTATAATAAAATTACCATTCATAATACATATTCAAATTATCTAAATATTTATAATTTAGTAAAATATAATTTCAATTCTTACTTCAATAAGGAAAATAATAAAATAATACGTTTCCATACAAAAATAGAATTTTATAAAATAAATGAAAATTTAGAGTGTTTCATTACATGTACATTATTATTTAAAAGTATGTACATTGGTGTTGAAATTGCATGTACATTACTTTTAAACTGTCAGTTAATAATAAAATATATTTTCAATTAAATACCAATATACATAGAATATAATAGCAATGTACCTCAAATTCAATATCAATGCACCAGGAAAACAAATAAATAAAATTTAATATACTTGCTCCAATAACTTGAGTTATTAAACATTTTATAATATTATTTTTTATAATTAGTTAACTATATTTAATTAAAGTTATAGCAATTATTAGATGGGATAAACAAAAATTAACTATTATATTTTTAATTTCAAGTATTGAAAAAAAAATAATTCGAACTTAATTTAAAAATTTTTACAGTTCATTAATAGTCTTTTAAGATATTGGATACTATAAAAAATAAATAATAGAAAAAAGTGAAAAAAAAAAGAGCAAAACACGTTGTCTATATAAAAATCATATAAAAAATTACGTATTTTTATTTAATAAATATTTTATATGTGTATCTTATATTTATGTCTATATTATAATATAGATACAAGTCCGTATAATTTACGTTAGAAACAACGTGGGTTTTATTGTCCAAAAGAGAAATTAGCCCAAGTCCATTAATAGTTTTTATTTATTTTTATATTTTTTATGCACCAAGTCCATTAATAGTTTGCCCCATGCGCACTCCAGCATTGGCCATTCTCTTTCTTCCATCTAAACCAGCAGACGGCCAAATAGAGCAGAAGATCGATCTGTTCTACTCCATCAACGGCTCTATCTTTTCCTTCAACGACTCGATCTTTTCCAGAGGGCAGGTTTCAATTTCATTTTTCCCTTTTCTAACTACTCTTCCTTTTTTTTTCCCCCCTGTAATTTTTGAATCTGCTAAAACCCTATCGTACAATTTCTTTTTCCCCTTGTGAATGGTGGTTTTATTTTTTATTTTTTTCGGGTAAATTTGTTTCATGTTTAGATTTTAAACTTGTTAGTTAATCCAGAAAGCTAGGGATTTAATTGGTTGCTTCTCGATACCTTGGTCGTGTGTGACTGAAAAATTGGGGTTTGATTAACCACAAATAGGAATTATCTATAATGTAGAAAAAACAATGGGAGGTTGATTAAGTATCTCTTTTTGCTTGATCTGTATCAACAGTCATAGTATCTGGATATACTTTAGCTTATAAATGTCACACATCACTTCCATGGTTAACCTACCTTTGTATGCTCTTGCTTGTGATGTTAAGAACCTCATCGAATATAGTTTTCTTCTTTGGAAACACTTTCAATTGGCTTAGCTACCAAGCTTTTTGTTTTTTATTTTTTTTTGTCTGTTGCTTTTTGATGGCCAACAGAGCAAAACATAGAATACAAATAACAATTTTGTGTTCTTTAGGGATAAGCTCTTAGAATTGCATTTATAGGCAGGATATCCATTGAGTATGTTCTGGTTAGCTGTTTAAAATCATTCCCTGTGTAAAATTGGTGGCTTCTTGATAATTCTAATTTTTTTTTTTAAGGGATTAAATTTTCTGTTCTTTTTTGGCTCCATTGTTAGTGGTGGTACTGGTACTGGGGGAACAATATTAGATTTTGTACAAGCTGTTATAATTTATGGTTTAACAGCAGCAAGTAATGTTAATTATGTTGTCAAAAGAGGTTAGAACTTTTTAGGGCTTCTTTTTATTTTTCTACTTTCTTTAGACAATGTTTTTTCTCTCCTATTGTTATTGTTATCTAGTGCTTGATCCATGGTATCAAGCTGATTATTGATTTTGCAGGACTGACACTTCAAAGCATCAACAATGTCTACATCATATCTCCCTGCAACTACTGATTCAATTGCTCAGGCTTTAGAAGCAAAAACACCAGCTGAGTCCATTTCCATCTATTACCGCATACTGGAGAATCCATCCTCTTCTCCAGAATCTCTAAGGATTAAAGAACAGGCTATCACTAATCTCTCTGATCTCCTAAAAACCGAGAAACGGGCAGAGGAACTTCGAAGCCTTCTGACCCAATTAAGACCCTTTTTTGCCTTGATTCCAAAGGCAAAAACAGCTAAAATTGTTCGTGGGATAATTGATGCAGTAGCACATATTCCAGGCACGTCTGATCTCCAGATTTCTCTTTGCAAAGAAATGGTGCAGTGGACTCGAGATGAGAAGCGAACTTTTCTCCGACAGAGAGTTGAAGCAAGGCTCGCTGCTCTTTTGATGGAAAACAAGGAGTACTCAGAGGCATTAAATCTACTTTCTGGCCTAATCAAGGAGGTGAGAAGACTGGATGATAAGCTTCTTCTTGTGGACATAGACTTACTGGAGAGCAAGCTTCACTTTTCTTTGAGGAACCTTCCCAAAGCCAAGGCTGCACTTACCGCAGCCAGAACAGCAGCCAATGCAATTTATGTTCCCCCGGCTCAACAGGGTACTATAGATTTGCAGAGTGGGATCCTTCATGCAGAAGAGAAGGATTATAAAACTGCATACAGCTACTTCTTTGAAGCATTTGAAGCATTCAATGCTCTTGAGGATCGCCGAGCAGTATTCAGCCTTAAATATATGTTGTTATGCAAAATAATGGTGAGTCAAGCTGATGATGTTGCAGGAATAATATCATCCAAGGCAGGGTTACAATATGTGGGGCCTGAGCTTGATGCGATGAAAGCTGTTGCTGATGCCCATGCAAAACGTTCTCTAAAGCTCTTTGAGATTGCACTTCGGGATTTCAAGGCCCAACTAGAGGAAGATCCGATTGTTCACCGGCACCTCTCTTCTCTCTATGACACTTTATTGGAGCAAAACCTCTGCCGATTGATTGAGCCTTTCTCCAGGGTTGAGATTGCCCATATAGCTGATCTGATTGAATTGCCCATAGATCATGTGGAGAAGAAATTGTCTCAGATGATTCTGGATAAGAAGTTTGCAGGGACTTTGGACCAGGGTGCTGGATGCCTCATCATTTTTGATGATCCTAAGACAGATGCAATCTATCCAGCAACTTTGGAGACCATTTCCAATATTGGCAAGGTAGTTGATAGCCTGTATGTGAGGTCAGCCAAGATAATGGCTTAGAGTTGGATGTAGAGGCAGCTGTTTAGCTGTATTTGCGTCTACTTCCAAGTTGTCTCACCAAGGTGCATTCTAGACAGAAGCTTTCGTTTTTATTGTTAATTCAGTTGTTTTGTAGTACATCATAACCACCATGTCGGTTAACAGATTTTCATTTTTTAATCTTCAATGGAATTCTTCTTGGCCAGGTTTGTGTTTACAGGTTAGGATGTGGTTTATTTTCTCTTTTAAGAAATGCACTTATCCTAATTTTGTTTGTCAAGCTATGTTTCACCCCACAACAACAACCCCCCCCTCCCCCCCCCCAAAAAAAAAAAAAAAAAAAAAAAAAAAAAACATGATTTTATTTTTCTTCCACTGTTGCAGAGTTCCTTGAGGTGCTAGGGTTTAGCATCATTTGATGTAGTGTGAGTTCTATATTACATAGAACACATATTACATGGGATTTGTGTAATTGTAGAAGATATTGAGGCTGTCTGTGATCCAAGAGATAGTTTTATGGGAAATTGATATTGTTATCTTAATCGAGGCGTTACTTTTTATTATTTTATGAAGCCCAGTTGTGATTAATAACTACTATAATTATAAATTACGGCAAATTATTATTTCGTTCTCAATATTTGATTTAATTCCTAGCTTTTTAAGGAATTAATTAATTCATCTCTGTATTTTAGTTTCTTCATATTATTTAGTTATTTCTTTTATTTTTTTTTTACATTTTTACATTAAATAATTTTAAAAAGATATATATATATTTTATTTTCCTAAAATGCCCTCTTTCTTTTTCTCGATACCACTGCACGCCACTTTGTTTTCTTGCTTCAACAATCTAGCACCAATAATAAGAGTTTGTTTGGTATACTGTAATAAGATGTAATATAATATAATTAAATTAATTTTTAGTATGACTTTATATAAAAATTCATTTGATTATATTATATTACGTTCTATTACAGTATGTTAAATACATTCTAAGTATACCATTATTGCCATTCAACTTCAAGTCAATATCGCACGCCAAATAAAGCTAGACGCAGATCACATGCCCCAATCTAGTTTGGCCTTGACTGATATCACATGCCCCAATCGAGTTTGGCCTTGACTGATCACCATTTATTCTCCTTTATCGGCCACAATCACGCATGTTGGTAGATTCTTGAACTGGATTAAGATATTGGCTTAAGGCTTCTTCATTTTTGCTTCTTTTCTTTTGTAAATGTTAGTTGGATTTTGCTAAATATAGTTTATTAGGGTTGTATGTTGAATTTGACTTGGCTACTCTTTTTTTTTATTTTTTTGGGGCAAAATGTGAATTGTTTGATAAAAAAGCAACACAATTGCTAGCAATTCATCATACCATAATTACGTGTTATAAGTGCATTTTGTTGTGAAGATGAAGAGCTTTTTCTCAATTCAAGCACTTAGTCTTGGCAACGGCCATTTCAAGTAAACCAAATTGAAATTAGAACCGTAGTTACAGTTTCGGTTCAATTCGATTATGATTCTTCTTACTTTGAATTGAAATCGTCAGTCTAATTTTGGTTCAAACTGTCACACAAACGCATTGCCTTTTGGTTTTAAAAAACAATTTTTGTTAAAAAAAAAAATAATAATAATAAACTGGTTTAAATCCGGTTTGAAACTATTACAGAAACCAAACCGTTTATCTATAGTCTAATTTTGATTCCATGAAATATTAAATTGAAATTGCCATTCCAATTTTGATTCTAGTCAGATTTGGAATCGTAGTCAGGGCTAACTCAATCATTAACAATGAAGAAGAATCCAAGGGGAAGCAGTGTACAAGAAAGGAAGAAAATAAAAGGGATTAAGAAAAACATTGGGTCTAAAGCTTATTGGAATTTCTTTAGCTTTCTCTTGAGATGGGTAATTCAATAATTCTTTTTATCATCATCTCTGTTCTTTGTGGAAGATATGAAGCTATTTTTGCCCATCTAAATTCATCAATTAACAATAAATAGGGATTTTTTTTTAAAGTAAAAATAAACAAAATAAAAATCCTAGCAACGAGAAGAGGAGATAAAATGAACCTACGAGACAATCATCTTTCTTCTTCTTCTTCTTCTTCTTCTTTAGTTGAAATCTATATAAATTCTTGAAATTTGATGATGGATTATTTCCTTTATGGGTGGAATAAAAAATTTAAAAGTAAATGATGGATATTTTATTTTTTTTTAATTGGCATTTAATAATAAAAATGGACGAAATGACTAAATAGTATGAGAAATAAAAAATCAGAGATGAATTAATTAATTATATCAAATTTTATGGATTATATAGTAATTACCCTATAAAGAAAGCAGCATGTAAGCTAACCAATCATGCTGCGAGAGGTTATTTTTTTTTTTTTAGTGTGTGCTTTAGCTACTTGAAAAATTCTCAAATCAAATTTACTTGAGCTTTACAAAAAATTACTCAACTTTACAAATTTTTTTAAGAATTTACAAAACATTTACAAATTTATAGAATAATAATTTTTACAGAAAATGACTTGATTTTACAAAATTTTCTAAAAGCTTATAAAAAAGAAACCATCTTGTACTTTATTTTGTAAATTATTATTCTATATAATATTACTAGTTTATAAAATATTTCAAAAATTTACAAAAAATATTATCATCTTGCATGTTATTCTATAAAATCAGATTTTTTACATAAAAAATTTGATTTTATAAAATTCTCTAAAAATTTTACAAAAAGAGGGGTAATCTCCAATTTTATTTCGTAAAATAACAATTTTTACATAAAATTGTTTCATTTTATAAAATATTCCCAAAATGTACAAAAAAAAAAAAAGAATTATCTTGCACATTATTTTGTAAATTCATGTTATTTAAAAAAATAAATTAGCTTTACAAAATTCTCAAAAATTTTAAAAAATACGAGTCATTTTGCATATATTTTGTAAAATTACAATTTTGTAAAAAATGACTTAATATTTGCAAAATAACGTGCAATATGATTTTTTTTTTAATTTTTTTGACAATTTTGTAAAATCAAGTGAAACTTTACTTGAAGCTATGGTAGAAAACACCTCTTTATTTTTTTTTTTTTATTTTTTTTTTAACTTGTTGCCTTATTCTTGTAAATTTTTTTGTGGAGGAATTATTATTGTACATTGTTAGGTTATTTTAGGAGTAATTAAAAAACTAGATCAAGGTGATGTTGGGTTGTATTTTTTCAATATAAACCTTTAGTGGCCTGTAAGAAAGATAAAGAGCATTAAAAGGCTAAGTCTTATTCTTAGTAAAAGCCTTTCGATTTAAGTTTATGATTGATCTTTATACAGTTATAAGGAATAATATAATTTTTTCGTGTTTCGGTGAAAGAGAAAGATGAAAGCACGTAAAATCGACTACTTCAAATTGAAGATGCATCTTGCCTTTTATACACATTATATTGTTGTGGTTTGTTGAGGAATGAAATGCACATGTCCCTAGAACAATGATGGATTGCATGGTGGTGCTTGCTGTTGGCGTAAAGCTTCTGATGTCAAATAAATGTATCTACTGTATGCACATTAGGACTTGGTGTCATGTGTAGAATTTAGGCGGTGTTGCTTTCCATTAACATGTATCACTTATTGCGGCCATCATTTAATGAATGAGTGACAACTACTATAGTAATTCATCATATGACTTACTGTTCTTTGACGAGAAAAGTCGAAGATGAGGAGTCACTTTGATGACGAGGGGCCACTTCCTTTGGTGAACTGCTAGCTCCACTTTGAAGGCTCTTGCTCTTGGAACCTTGAACGCCCATGAGAGAATCCCCTATTGGATTGGGCTTTGTCAATAGGGATTGAATAATTTTATTTCTTATCAAGAAGTATATATTCAACTTTAATTAATTGTATACTATCTGAACTGGACTTTATTAAAAATTTTCACTCCAAATTTATGAAATTATATTTATTTATGTTTAGTAAATATTGCTTCAATTAGGAACTTGAATTCAAGATTTTATAACCTAAAATGGTTCCATAATCACTTAAGGTCATGTTTAGTTGTAGAAAATTTTATTTTCCTTTTTTCAATTTTCTAAATTTCTTTTTTTTTTTTAAATTGGAATTTAAAAAATAAAAAGACATATTGATTTTTAATTTTGCAATTCTCTATTTTCTATTTTTGACTTTTTATTTTATAATATATTTTATTTTGTTTTTATTAAATAACTTTTATTTTATTGAAAATACCGAATGAATATATTAATAATATAAAAAAAATGTATATATGAATAGACAATTACTAAAAAGAAAAATATAAAAGATAATAGTAATTCAATTTGATTATATATATAATATTTATTTGTGCTATTATTTAAGGTGCAAAACGTTAAGTATAACCATGTAAAACCATTTGTAGTATATGTGTATCTAAAGAAATAATAGATAAAAAAAAATTAGAAATAATAAGAATTTTAAACAAAGAGAGCATGTGTACATCTAAAGAAATAATAAATTCTCAAAAAAAAAAAAAAAAAAAGAGGAATAAGAATGATGTTATTGGGTTTCGAAACCCAGCATAACGGTATCGTAATTGGAAACATGGATGAAGCTCCGTGTTTTCTAATTGCTTCTAAAAGAAAGTATTATTCAAGTGAATTATTTTTTTGAGCCTTGGAGGAGAAATCAATTATTGCTTTATTATTTAGAGGAATATGTACTTATTATTAGATGAACTCTTGATATGCATTATTCAAGTGAATTTAGTGAAAGAAATAGGAAAACTACTTTTAACTAGTTTTCTAATGTATACCTATAAATTGGAAAATTTATTTCTAACTTTTTATTGGAAAATTTTTATAACTAAATAATAAATTATATTTTTTAGTTTTTAAGAATTATTTTCTAAAAAATAGATGTAATTTTCCATGACTAAATAGCTTCTTAAATTTTATGACTTCATATATTTTAATTTGTGATTTTTCACACTTATTTGGCCTCACATATTATAACACTTATTTGTAAACTGTTATATAATGTTATATAATGTAATTAAATATATTTTAAATATAAATATTATACTAAAAATGCATTGAATTACATTATATTATGATTTACAAACATATTCTTATATTATTGAGTTAATGTATTCACTCAATGTAGCAAAAACTACTTAGCCCTAATATATTTTCATATATAGATCCTGAAATCTATATTTTTTTATGAATGAATTATTATTATTAGTATAAGAATATATAAATTACTTAATCAAAATAACAAAATTTTTTGAAATTTTGTATGAGTATATATAAAAATGATCAAGGTTTTTACTAGAAAGAATTAATTAAAAGTGTTAAATTTACTAATCAAATTTTAAAAATAAGGAAAAAATATTTATCAGTTAAAAGGAATTCATGAGGGAAATGAAACAAATCATTTGGCCCATGATGGTTCAAATTTTAATATATTAAAAATTCTTAAAAGAAGAAAGATTTCACAATTTGAATAATTGAATCTAAACATTCAATTATTAAATTATTAATTTTATAATTACATTTTTATTACAATACAAGTGATAAAATCTTCATTTTTAATTTAAAATAAAAAATATTTTTGTCATTTTTAAAAGACAAATGGATAAACATGACAAGTATAATTAAGTTACTAACCATTTTAACCAGATAAACATGGGAGACGTCTAATTTCCTATAAGTATAAACTATCACTTGTAATTTATTATAAAATACATAGGAAAAATGTTTAAATCAAAGTTTTGTAATTCCACGGACACTATTTTAAGTATTTCCTTTGTAACGGTAAGAGTGTGTTTGATAATACCATTTGTATTTGATAGCACTATTTAGTACATAAAATCAAAATTTTTAATATTTAATTATATTAAATTTTTTAGTAATACATCGATTTAAAATTCTCAATTAAGTTAAAAATAATTTTAAATGATAAATTAAAATTATTAATTTATAATTTAGATGATATTTAGTACCACTGAAAATTAAGTGCTACAAATATAAGTATTGAATTTTAAGTATTGAATAAAATAAGTGTTGAATGATTGACTCGGCTCTTTATTGTTTGAAGAAATCGTTCACTTTAATTGGTATTTTTTCACGAAAAGCAAATATTAAATAAAAATCTAATTTTTCTTTAAGATTTTGAATAGTTGTCATATAATTTTTAAGTTATAAAAATATTTAAAAATTTAATCACATATTATATTTAATGTAAAGTTAAAATTTAAAATTTTTGTCTTATTATTAAGTAATTTTTAATTTAATTGAGATTTTTTAAAACTTATGTTGTCGAACAATTTAAAATTATTAACTGCTGAATAGAGATATTAAATACCACCCTATATTAAATACAATAAATAATTATATTTTAAATATTGTTATAATTTAAAAATCATATAATTTATTTTATTCAATATTAAATATTTAAGTTTTCAACACTTAATTTTTAATATTATCAAACTTTGATATTTATAATATTTCAATCAATGTTGCCAATTTTTTTTTAAAAATAATATAATTTTAAACATCTGGCAAAAAAAAAAAAAAAAAAAAATATATATATATATATATATAATTTTAAAATAAGAAAATTTATATATAAAATTTTGCAAGGAGTCTTTTGTATATACATTTTCTTACACTCTAATTTTTGTGCGAACAAAGTGTCACAAGAAAAAGTCCTCTGCTTTGCTTTCCTCGCTCTCTCTGTTTCCCTCTCTGTTACGCAGAGAGAGAGAGAGAGAGTTCATTTACGGATCTCTCACTCTCTCGATCCAAGCACAGGTAAGCCATTGTTCTTTGATCTAACAAATGTTTCACTTCAATTTTCTCTTCATCTTCAGTTTTACTCGGCTTAATGCTTCTTTTTCTCGCTACTATTGCTCCTTATTTATTTACTCTTTTCGCTTTTTCGTTCTTGACATTGAACCCCTGTTTGGTTCCCTAGAAACTTCCTTCAAGAAAAAAAAAATATTTTTTCCCAATCTTCTGATTCATGCAATTCTTTCCAATTTTGTTATGCAAAAAAAGGAAATGTCGTCGCTTTTGTGAAATCTGGATTCTGTCTTAGTTAACCCTTTATTTAATTTTTTTTGGGTTTGGTTTTTTATTTTATCAAATAAGAATTTTCTGTATATCTCTTTTGCTAGATCTGGTGTTATCAGTTTCTTAGTTGACTGTGTAGTGAATAGTGATCCGTTGTTTTCTTTAATCCTCCTACCATTTTATTGATATGGTAGATACGGTTGTTGATTGTAGGCAGAGTTATAGACTTTTTCTTGTGGATGTATGGAATGTATGCAAGTAATGCTTTATTTTGTTGAATTGTTATTGACATTTTATTAAGTCTAATTTTGGAGTAGATTATTAAATTAGGGTTTTTATATGACCTTATGGTGATTTTGGTGCTCTTTAACTAAATTCTAAGTTTGAATAATCAATATTTGATTTTTTTTTTAATTTTTTACTCCATTTTTTCAAAAATTAATTATGTAAAGTACATGAAAAATGATAAAGTTAACTGGTGCATTTTGAATCAGTCAGACTGCTCAAGCTTCATTTTTATATGCATGGTGCAGCATTAGGGAAGAGTTTATTCTAGCTTTGCAGGCTATTTTTATCTGTATTTGGCAATTGTTTTTTCTCTTTATGGCTTATGAACATGCATTGGTTGTTTTGTCAATATAAAGGGCATGCATCACCCGACTTATTCTGCCTCCTCTGTTTAGCAACTGGTAGATACTGATAGAAATTGGGTTGAGTACAAAGGACATTGTACAGTCATGGGTCGCTTAAAGCTGCAATCAGGAATTAAGGCAATTGAGGAAGAACCTGAGGACTGTGACCCTTTCTCTTCTAACAAAGCTACTTTAGCATGCCTGATTAATGCAGAAGTAGGTGCTGTATTGGCGGTCATGAGGAGAAATGTAAGATGGGGAGGTCGTTATATGTCTGGTGATGATCAGCTAGAGCACTCTTTGATTCAGTCCCTGAAGGCATTGCGGAAGCAAATTTTCTCATGGCAGCATCCATGGCATACAATCAACCCTGCTGTGTATCTTCAACCATTTTTGGATGTAATTCGGTCTGATGAAACTGGTGCTCCAATCACTGGGGTTGCGTTGTCATCTGTTTACAAGATTTTAACTCTTGACGTGATTGATCAAAGTACTGTAAATGTTGAAGATGCCATGCACTTGGTAGTTGATGCTGTGACAAGTTGCCGATTTGAAGTGACAGATCCTGCATCAGAAGAGGTGGTGCTGATGAAGATACTTCAAGTTCTTCTAGCTTGTATGAAAAGTAAAGCATCAGTCTCACTGAGTAATCAGCATGTCTGTACCATAGTGAACACTTGTTTCCGAATAGTTCACCAAGCAGGAAGCAAAGGCGAGTTGTTACAGCGGATAGCTCGGCACACAATGCATGAACTTATTAGATGCATTTTTTCCCACCTACCAGATGTTGACAACACCGACCATGCTCTGGTTAATGGAGTTAGTCCAGTCAAACAGGAGGTATAATTGAACATTTCATTCTTGTTCACAATTGCAATTTTGCCTCTCTTTGCTATATCATATGGGGTGTAGCTAAGAGATGATGTAATAGCCTTCTTCTTTACAACTATAATATTTGGACTTAACATTGGATAGTAATAAGTTTTCATGTTGGGTTTGTCTTTGTCATTTTTTTCTTTTAATTCAAAATATGCATAACCTTTTTTCTTTTACAGATTGGTGGTATAGATAATGAGTACTCTTTTGGTAGCAAACAAATGGAAAATGGCAACAACAGTTCTGAATTTGATGGTCAAGGATCTTCTGTGAGCTTTGGTTCCAGTGCTTCCACAGGTTTAGTGGCAACTGTAATGGAGGAAAATACAATTGGAGGTAGTAGTGGAAAGGATGCACTTCCATATGATTTGCAACTCATGACAGAGCCATATGGCGTCCCCTGCATGGTGGAGATATTTCACTTTTTGTGTTCTTTATTAAATGTTGTTGAGCATATGGGAATGGGTCCCAGATCTAATACAATAACATTTGATGAAGATGTGCCCTTTTTTGCATTGGGCTTAATTAATTCAGCAGTAGAATTGGGTGGGCCTTCTATTCGTCGCCACCCCAGGTTATTGAGTTTGATTCAGGATGAATTATTTCGTAATTTGATGCAGTTTGGATTGTCTATGAGCACACTTATCCTCTCAATGGTTTGTAGTATTGTTCTCAACCTGTATCACCATTTGCGTACTGAGCTCAAATTGCAGCTTGAGGCTTTCTTCTCTTGTGTGATTTTGAGACTTGCACAGAGCAGATATGGTGCTTCATATCAGCAGCAAGAGGTTGCCATGGAGGCTCTTGTAGACTTCTGCAGGCAGAAAACTTTTATGGTGGAGATGTATGCTAACTTGGATTGCGACATAACATGCAGTAATGTGTTTGAAGACCTAGCTAATTTATTGTCAAAAAGTGCATTTCCAGTTAATTGCCCTTTGTCTGCAATGCACATTCTTGCATTGGATGGTCTCATTGCTGTTATTCAAGGGATGGCTGAAAGGATAGGCAATGGATCAGTTAGTTCAGAACAGGCACCAGTGAACCTTGAGGAGTATACACCCTTCTGGATGGTGAAGTGTGACAACTATAGTGATCCTAATCATTGGGTTCCCTTTGTCCGCCGGAGAAAGTATATCAAGAGAAGATTGATGATAGGAGCTGATCACTTCAACCGTGATCCAAAGAAAGGCCTAGAATTTCTCCAAGGAACACACCTCTTACCTGACAAACTTGATCCACAAAGTGTAGCCTGCTTTTTCAGGTACACTGCTGGGTTAGATAAGAATCTTGTTGGAGATTTCCTAGGAAATCATGATGAGTTTTGTGTTCAGGTTCTTCATGAATTTGCTGGGACTTTTGATTTCCAAGGTATGAATCTGGATACTGCTCTGCGGTTGTTCCTGGAAACTTTTAGGCTGCCTGGAGAATCTCAAAAAATACAAAGGGTGCTTGAGGCATTTTCTGAGAGATACTATGAGCAATCACCGCAGATCCTAGCTAACAAGGATGCTGCTCTATTGTTATCTTATTCACTTATAATGCTCAACACAGATCAGCATAATGTACAGGTGAAGAAAAAGATGACAGAAGAGGATTTTATACGCAATAATAGGCACATCAATGGAGGCAATGACTTGCCTCGGGAGTTCCTGTCTGAATTGTACCATTCAATTTGCAAGAATGAGATCCGCACAACACCAGAACAAGGAGCTGGTTTCCCTGAAATGACCCCAAGTCGTTGGATTGACCTAATGCTCAAATCCAAAAAAACTGCTCCATTCATTGTATCTGATTCAAAAGCATACCTTGACCATGATATGTTTGCTATAATGTCAGGTCCTACAATTGCTGCTATTTCTGTTGTGTTTGATCATGCAGAACATGAAGATGTTTACCAGACATGTATTGATGGATTCTTAGCTGTTGCAAAAATTTCAGCATGCCATCATCTCGAAGATGTTCTAGATGATCTAGTTGTGTCTCTATGTAAGTTCACAACCCTCTTGAATCCAGCATCTGTTGAGGAACCTGTGCTAGCCTTTGGTGATGACACAAAATCTAGGATGGCAACTGTGACCGTTTTCACTATTGCAAATAGGTATGGTGATTATATCCGTACAGGTTGGAGAAATATTCTAGATTGCATTTTACGGTTGCACAAACTTGGTCTTCTTCCAGCACGTGTGGCAAGTGATGCTGCTGATGAATCAGAGCTTTCTGCTGATCCCGGGCATGGGAAACCTATTACAAATTCTTTATCTTCAGTTCACATGCAATCCATGGGAACTCCCAGGAGATCTTCTGGCTTGATGGGCCGGTTTAGCCAACTCTTATCTCTCGACACCGAGGAGCCAAGATCACAGCCCACTGAACAACAGCTTGCTGCTCATCAGCGTACCCTTCAGACTATCCAAAAATGTCATGTTGACAGTATATTTACTGAGAGTAAGTTCTTGCAAGCTGAATCTTTATTACAGCTTGCACGAGCACTCATCTGGGCAGCTGGGCGGCCTCAGAAAGGGAACAGCTCCCCAGAGGATGAAGATACAGCAGTATTTTGCCTGGAGTTGCTGATTGCAATTACTCTTAACAACCGGGACCGGATTGTGCTATTGTGGCAAGGTGTTTATGAGCACATAGCTAATATTGTTCAATCAACTGTAATGCCTTGTGCCTTAGTAGAGAAGGCTGTATTTGGACTCCTCCGGATTTGCCAGCGGCTACTCCCTTATAAAGAGAACCTGGCTGATGAACTTTTAAGGTCGTTGCAACTTGTTTTGAAACTTGATGCCCGTGTTGCTGATGCTTACTGTGAACAAATTACTCAGGAAGTCAGTCGCCTTGTAAAAGCAAATGCTACACATATCAGATCTCTAATGGGGTGGCGTACAATTACATCCCTACTTTCCATCACAGCTCGTCACCCTGAAGCTTCTGAAGCTGGATTTGACGCACTGTTGTTCATTATGAGTGATGGAGCTCACTTGCTACCAGCCAATTATGCTCTCTGCGTTGATGCAGCAAGGCAGTTTGCAGAGTCTCGTGTAGCACAGGCAGAAAGGTCTGTTCGTGCACTAGATCTTATGGCAGGTTCTGTTGATTGTTTAGCTCGGTGGTCTCATGAGGCTAAGGAAGCAATGGGTGAGGAGGAAGCTCTAAAATTGTCACAGGATATTGGAGAGATGTGGCTGAGGCTTGTGCAAGGATTAAGAAAAGTTTGTTTGGATCAAAGGGAAGAGGTTAGAAACCATGCACTTTTATCATTGCAAAAGTGCTTGACAGGTGTGGATGGGATAAATTTGCCACATGGTTTGTGGCTGCAGTGTTTTGATCTGGTAATCTTTACAATGCTTGATGACTTGCTTGAAATTGCTCAGGGACACTCCCAAAAAGATTACAGAAACATGGATGGCACACTAATCATTGCTGTCAAGCTCTTGTCAAAAGTGTTTTTGCAGTTACTCCATTACCTTTCACAATTAACAACTTTCTGTAAATTATGGCTGGGAGTGCTCAGCCGAATGGAAAAATATTTAAAGGTTAAAGTAAGAGGGAAGAAGAGCGAGAAGCTTCAGGAAGTAGTGCCTGAGCTTCTTAAAAACACCTTGCTTGTAATGAAGACCAAGGGAGTGCTAGTACAAAGGAGTGCTTTGGGAGGAGATAGCTTGTGGGAACTAACATGGCTACATGTGAATAACATTTCGCCATCTTTACAATCTGAGGTATTCCCTGATCAAGACTGGGAGCAGTCACAGCATAAGCAGGGTGAAACAGGTGGTCTGGTATCTGACGAAACAGGTTCTGTTCCATCTAATGGATCTGTGGCTTCTGAAGGTTCTGGCACTGCAGGTTAACTGTGCATGGTGTTTCATCATCCTACATCATTTTGTTAATGCATGTGGCTGAGATCACATTATTGCAAGCACTGAAATGGTATATTTCTCATGGAACACCAGAGATTAAGCAAGTCTTAGCAGATCATGATTTTGGACCCAAATTGCAGAGAAGAAAGGAGCGAACATGCTGAAGCTTCTTGTTTAGAGTAGGAAAAAGGTTGGCCAATTATAGCCCTATATTCCTCCTCTCCTATTAGTGCTCCTTATCTGTGTATTGATGAAACCTGGCCGGAGTTTGTTGTCATTAAACGTGGATTTCACTGAAGATATTATATAGTACTCTAGTATTGTGTAGGATGTTTGTGCAGACGAATGATTCAACCCATATGATTTTGTATTTTGAAAATCTAGAAGGGAAGAATGGTTTTAAGTATTGTGTAGGAATTTAAGCCTATAGCATTGGCTTGCTCACTAATGTACAGAACTAAAAAAGTTTAGGATTTTTTTTTTCATTTAATATATTTTCTAAGAATGATAGTGGAGTGTACGGTTTTGGGTGGGAACTTCTGATTGTGTCTTTGCATGATGCAGAAAGTTTCTAAGAATACAATTTTTCAAAACTATGCTCTGAACTCTCGATTTTCTTCTGAAACAATTGTATAATTATAGATTTTTTTTTAAAGTTTGTGACTTTTGTATTTTCACTTTCAAGTGAGAGTTTTTGTTACTTTTAATTCTGGAATTTTATTTTCTATTTTAAAGAGCTATTGATGCTTGAGAGGAGAATCAATTGTTTGGTTTGATGAAATTGTCAATTGTTTGGTTTGGTGAAATTGTATAATTTGGTGCAACTCTCCAAATTTGATGTTCCATATCAGATAGATTTGAACTTTCAGAATTTAATAATACATATGATTGTGGAGATCTTCATTAGTTAGAAAGATACAATGTCGGTGATTAAACTTTGTATCAAGTGGTAGACTCTTGAAGTGCAGAACTGGAAGAATGGCAACGAAAGGTTTCAACTTTGACGTGAAAGATAAAAGTTTGAAAGAGGGATTAAAAAAAAATAAAAATGCATGATGTTGTTTTCATTATAAAAACTAATGGTGTGTTTGGTAGGTAATAAAATGTAATATAATATAATTAAATAAATTTTTAATATAAATTTTCATAAAAAATTTATTTGATAATATTATACTATATTTTATTACAGTCTACTAAATATATCATAATTATTCATGACATGTTCTATCCAGCATATGAAATTAGTCCAAAGAAAATCAAATTACTAAGAAAAAAAAATCTCTAAAATTAGATTTTAGTATTCTCTCATGGAAGTTAAAACCACTTGGATTTACCAAATTTTGAGTTGACTTCATTTATTGAGCATTACATATAGTACTATATTTATAAATATTATAATTGACCTTTACTTTAATTTATTATTTACCCTATTTTAAAATATGTCATTTTGAGAAAAATTTTATTTTGATTTATTTATTATTTTAAAATTTTTAGAAGATATTTGTTATTTTTTTTTAAATTTTATTCTTCATTTATTATTTTACTAAATATTTATATTAATTGTTTTTATTTCTCTAAATTAAAATAAAAAAAAATATTTTAACTTTTTTATTTTAAAATTATAATAATTTAATAATTTTTTTAATCTATATACTGAAAATTTAGATGATTAAAATGGAGGTAATAAAAAAGATTTGACACTTTAATCTAATGATAAAGTGATAACATTATAAAAGTGATATCAAGTTTCATTTTTGACAAATATAAAATATATCCATTTATTAATAATTTATCTAAAATTTTATAAAATTCATTTTACACTTAAAACAAAACAAGTTCTCATAAAATTTGCAAGGACTAAAACGCACCGTTTAGCTTTTGCTTCACAAGTAAAAACGCCTATCCATTTATGCTGTATTCAGGGTGAAGTCAAAGGAGGGGAAAGCGGGTGTCCAAAAGGCAGTATCCATTTCTATTTGGACATTACAATCCTTTAATTTCTCTCCTTTGTAAACAAATCCACCATCTTCTTCTTTCTGAGCAAGTAATTATGAGCGATGTCTTCGAAGGATATGAGCGCCAGTACTGCGAGCTCTCTGCAAATCTCTCCCGTAAATGCAACTCCACTTCTCTTCTCTCCGATGCAGAGGAAAAGAAGGAGAAGATCTCCGAGATTAAATCTGGACTGGATGATTGTGATGTGTTGGTACGTTTTTTATATCTGTTTTTCGTTTCAATTTCTGCATTGATTTTTTTTTTTGGGGCTAGATTCGGAAAATGGACCTCGAGGCTAGAAGTCTGCAGCCGAGTGTGAAGGCTATGCTTCTTGCCAAATTAAGGGAATATAAGTCTGATCTGAATAAGTTGAAGAGGGAATTTAAGAGAATAACTTCAACTAATTCTGATCAGGCTGCCCGTGAAGAACTGTTGGAGTCTGGAATGGCGGATGTACAGTCGGTAAACTATATTCTGTTTTATCATTTTTTTTTTCTGGTGTGCGATTCACTTCATTTTATTTAATTTCATGTATTCTAGACTTTTGTTTATGGTTCTTGATATGTCTAATATATAATATTTTTATCGTCAATGTTTGATTACTTTGTTTTGTAGTTTGTACCAACCATATTCTTAGTTGCTCTAAGCTGTGTGTAGAGAGTTCAATTTGAATGTTAGCTAGAGTACACAATGTATTCATTGTTTGCTATTGTTTAAACTGTGTTGTTGAATTAGTTCCATAGCAATATGCTATAACCTATAAGTTTTATAGGGTTGGTTCAGTGCTTACTGATTTATTTATTTGTTGGGCAAATGAAACCTAAACAAAAATAAAAGGAAAGTTTGGGCACCACTCTTTATTGATCTTTTTAGTGAATGTAATCAGTTGTATAAGCACGGAATAGAGCACAAGATTAGTCAATTGCTAGTCAGCTAACAAAAAGTACTACTTTCACAAATTTCAGTTGACAACTTGACGCATTTGACGTTTGTGTTACCATTTGGTTTCATAAATGATAATTGCAGTGCTTGTTAGATGCTTTAGCACTTGAACAATCTGCACTTGGGATGATAGTTATCATTATTATTGTTGTTATTGTATTGTTCATTTTTGTTAGTGGAGAAATTTTTGTTAATCGGTGAATGATGGTACAGGTTTCCGCAGACCAAAGGGAAAGATTGTCTATGTCGGTAGAGAGGCTAAACCAGTCAGGTGACAGGATTAAGGAGAGTAGAAGAACCATGCTGGAGACAGAAGAGCTTGGTGTTTCAATTCTTGGAGATTTGCATCAACAGCGCCAAACTCTCCTACATGCTCATAACAAGGTATCCTCTCTCTCTCTCTTCTTAGGTGGGAAAGTGGGGGTAGCAGTGGTTTATGTAGAAAGGATGTTTGTTGTGATGTTTGTTCAGTTGATGTTAATTGTTCCATTTATTGTATACTGTGTTCAGATCTCAAGTTCTTTCCAGGAACTATTATGTCAATTAACAATTGTTGTTAAAATTTCTTATATTTCTTACCATTCTCTCTCTTCTCTTTTAAGTATAGTTTTTTTTATTCTTTATTTGACAAGTGTAGCTGTAATCCTTATCCAAGTTGTGAACTAATGCAATAGAAATTAGCAGTTTGCTTGTAATGATGATTTAATTTAATTTCCATGTTCATTTTCCCCTTTTCAGCTTCATGGAGTAGATGATGCCATTGACAAGAGTAAGAAAGTCTTGACTTCTATGTCAAGAAGAATAACCAGAAACAAGTGGATTGTTGGCTCAGTAATTGCTGCTCTTGTGGTTGCAATCATATTTATTATCTTATTTAAGTTTTCTCACAATTAATAAACTCTTGAAATTGTCAATTGCGTGGTACCTGATACACTTTGTTACTTTGTTTTGTGCTCATTTTGTATATAGAGTCGGCGTTCATCTACTGAACATCTGCCATATGCTATTCAAGCTGTATCTTTGAAATCATGTGTGTTTGCCATTTTTCTTCCTGTTGTCTTTGTGCATTCAGCAAATAGTTATTTGGTTTTATACTTTTATTTATGCTCCCAGTTGCTTTGATAAGGTAAAAAAAGAACAATACTTGATGTGAGAAGTCTTGAGTTCTGCATACACAGATGAAGAAGTGGTATGCAAGAGTGTTTCTACTTTCTAATTTCTAGTGTGTCAGTTTGTTTAAATTCATTCTAAATGAGATCAGAAATTCTAAGGTCTCTTTTGTTGGGAAGTCAGCAAATCAGGTTGCTCACTTGTTAGCATGAGCATCTGTTTCTTGCTATGATGTTCAGAGATGGGAGGAGACACCTCCCTCTTTTATTTGTAATAAGTTGATTTCAGATTTGATTTAATAAAACCCCCAGATTCAATTGTTCATCTACCATCACTAATTTGTTATGTGAGGGTTTTGATATATCTAAAAGCAAAATTTGTTGTTTTTATGTTTTTTTTTTTTTTAAAAAAAAAAAAAAAAAACTGACAATTGGATGTGTAGTTTAATGCAAGATAGATTTGAGCATTCGTACCCCTTTTGGAGCATATGTGAGATCCGAGGAGCAAGTCATTGAAAAAAATGCTTTTTTTGGGGAATATTTCTGTAATTGTGCCATATAAAATTACAAGCTAGTCCAGTGCTGCAAATGAAGTTAAAATGTGAGAGCATGGGTATTCTTCTAATCATGAATTCAATCTTTTTCATATTTTTGCCTCTTTAAATAGAAATAAGGTTACGTTTTGTTCATGAAATAGCTAAATAATAAAATAATTATTTCATGTGAAATAATTATTATAAGTTTCGGGGTAAAATTTTAGATAAAAAATATTAATTTTATAAAATAGTAATTTTACAGTTTTTATAAAATACATATTTTACAAAAAATTAAAGAATTGATATTTTTTGGACTATGAAATATAGTATTTTTATTTTTATTCTTAAAAAATATTGATAAGTTTAAACTCATTACTATTACTTTTTTTTTTCAGATTTTCATTTTTATTTTTTAAATTTTAAGTTAAATAAAAATTTTACTTATTATGCATTTAAATTATTTCTTGAATAAAGTTTTGTAAAATTATATTTAATTTTAATATTAATAATGAAATTAATTTATAAAGATATTATGGTTATTTATATAAAATAGAATAATTATTTTATACTATGAACTAAATTATGGAATTGAAATAATTACTCTATTTTTACTCTATTCTATTTTTCAAGAATAATTATTCAATTTTTTATGTGTTCTATTTCTTGAAGCAAACATAGCCTAAGTTGGATTTAAAAAAAAAAAAAAAAAAGGGAAAATTAGAAGGCAGTCCGGTCACTCTTAGAATTCTTTTTTTTTTTTTTTTTTATTTGTCAAGGTGAATATTATTTTTCATTGCAAGACAAAGAGTCACTCTAGAATTCTCGGTGCTTGTAATGCTTGTGAGAAATCTTTTTTTAACGTCTTTGGTACATGGACACATTTAAGTGGAGAATATTCGTCGGAGTTTGAATTTCTAAGTTGTTAGATTACTAGACAAATAATCTATCGCTAAATAACTACTAGTCTTTAGAGTTAGCTTATGTGGAGCTGAAATTCAACATTAATTATGGTGGGATGCATTCAATTTGATGGCCTAAGCTTACCCATATTAAAAGTTAGTAGTTGATTATTGTTATTATCGATAAATGCAGCATATAGAAGAATATTTTGATTATGCATGGAGTCTCCTTTCCGCCAATTCCTAATAAAACTCAAGCTCAAGGTCTGTTCCATGGCGGCCCATTGGGTTTGGAATGGGCAATTGCTAGAATCACGTGGACAAAGGCGGCCTGATCAAAAGTCTAAATTTGAACCCAATTTGAATTGGTTAGCTTAGAGTTTCCAGTGGACCCACCACTCCAAAAATATCGCACATATTCCGATTCACAAAGCCAACTTCAACTTCCCAATTGCAGACGCAGAGTCTTTCACGCAGGCGCAGAGAATTTCTTCTTCTTACGCAGGGAATTTCTTCTTCTTTTACTTGCTGGACTATATATTATTATTATTATTTAGAAAAACAAAAAACAGAGTAATCAGCTTTAATTTCTCTATTTCCCTATAATCATGGATTCACTCGCAGCAGTTTCCCCTTCTATAGTTCTTCCAACTAGTAACTCTCTTCGTCTGCGACGTCGTAGTCTCTCTACTTCCTCTTGTAATCACCCTCTTTTTCCCCACCTCATATCGTTTTCTTTAGTTCCTTCAAGAAGGAGATGGAGACAAATTTCGTGTAAATTGAGCGATGGTGGGGCTAATCGTCCACAAGAAAAGGAAGGAGAAGATGAAGATGATGGACGAGAAGAAATGGAGAGGGCGCTTCACCTGGATGGTACGATTCCAGGGACTTCTAATGAGTTCGTTAAACAAGTGTCTTCTCGTGCTTATGATATGCGAAGGCATCTTCAACAATCGTTTGATAGTAGCAGCTATGATGGTAACAAATCAATTCTTTTTTTTTTTTTTTTTAATTTGAATTTCGATTCTGACTAGTTTCTATTCGTCAGCTTTTTCTATTGCTTGTCATTTCCTTTTTCTAAAGAGACAATACTGATTTGTTAGGAAATGGCTCTTCTTGGCTACTGTTATAGAAGCGGGTCGATTTTTACATTATTTGACTTGTTAGAGTAACTAACTGTTGCCAATTTTGGCCATATGTGTGATAACCAAACTTTTCAAGCTAAGAACTGGTTAACTTGTACTGGTGTCTGGCATTGGACTTAAACTGTGTAGTTTTGGACATTAAGGGTTTTTTTTTTGGTGTAAAATTACATACTGTGTCTTGCATATGATATATGAAATTAATTTTCATATCTAGGCAGTTTTGCATGCACTGGAATTAGTTCTAGTGATTTTCACTTTTGCCTTTCTATCACTGTAGCCTTTGCCTGTTATGCTCAGATCTAGTTTCCTTGCGAGGACAATAGGGCGTCGCGGCTGTAAAATGCTTCAATATATATGTGTTTCACCTGCATAATTCACTATCACAAACACTGATCCCGCCAATATCTCTTGACTCCTCAGCTTTTGCTGGTTGAGAGATATTTTATATTTTACTCTCTCTTTCTCTCTCTCTCCCTATGTGTGTGATGAGAGGGAGAGGGTCTGCAAGTGTTGCTTATTGTCCTTGCTGGAATATGAGCACTTCACATTTTAGCTTGATGAGTTACTCATTTATGCTTGAAAGTTGTCATGGATGCAGGTTTATTGTTGTATGTTATTCTTGTGCTAGATGGGTAGTTATGCCAGCGTTTTGCACTTGCTTGCCTTTTTCCGCGAAGTTTCATATATATATTTTTTTCCTGTACAGTATTGGACGCCAACCCATGGAGAGAAACCTCAAAGCCTGTATATGTACTAACCCACAGAGAAAACCAGTTGTGCACGATGAAAACTCGAAGAAATCGCAGGTATGAATTGTTTTTGGTGATTTATCCTCTATAGTATGCGTGTTATTTTGTCCCTGCCCCAGCTCAGGTTTTGCTTTTGAAACAGCGAAGTTGAGAGGGAGCTTGGGTTACTATTTTCTAAAGGAGGAAAGTGGAGGTCTGGAATGGGAAATCAGGCTAAACAGTCCAGAACAGGGACAAAGTTCCAGATGCTTGTGGAGGATATTAGGGAGGGCGTGCTTGTAAGTGCTTGTTTCTGTTAGTTACTCATTTACTTAGATTTCATATTAAAACTTTTTTTGCATTAGATAGTGAATGCATGAAGGCAAGCACCGTTGATCTTGTGTTGCTTGTTTCCTTATTATTTTTTTTTTTCAAATGGTGGGGGGATAGTCAAAGTCTTACTGCCAGAATACCAAGCAGGAAAGCCACATCACAGGCCAATTAACACGGGGGTACAAAAGCAGATAAAATTGCTGATAGAACACAAATAGAGAACTAACACTGTTAAGTTAATCCTCACCTGGTACAGAGAGGCTTAAAGAAATCATTGATAATTCCATCTGCAGTTGTTCTACCCCAAAATCTCATACTTGCATCATCTACTCTGTTTCTGAAGACATTGAAGCAATTGTGAATTCTGTGATTGTGAGCTTTCCAAATATGATAAACTGGAGATTATTACACTATAATTTTGCAATTGCCCAGCTGAATCATTCCTGCTATAAATCCTGTACATTTCAAATAATTGAAGAATTCTGCTCCAAACTCTTGTGGCATAACAACGAACTAAAGAAAATTTAGTCTCTACTTGCAATGAAGCTACCATAAAAACATGAGGATGGATGTTATCAGCCCTTTCATCTGTCATACTTTAGAATATGTCCTGCCTTGAATTGCTAACCAAGAAATAAAATGATGTTTGTCTGTAGAGAGGCTGACCAAATCAGTTTAGTTGAATGAACCTTGGTAGCTTTCAGTCTCAAGGTATCCCAAGCACAGTACTAGTGAATATGTTGTCTGCTGTAGCGGTCCAACTCACTATAGCATTCTTTCTTATGTTGTATATAAGACAACATATGTAAGTAATGCCTTCAACCTTGTGCTGGCAAAATCCACTAATCATTGGAGATCAGATTTGATATTCAAGAGTTTAGTACAGGTGCATCAGAGGCAGCTTCACTACTGAAGTGTAAAAGTAATGGAACTTGAGGGTGTCAATCAATAGTGTGATTGGATCTGACATTTAAGATTTCCTCCATCCATATAATATCATTGGGTTTTGAAATATAAACTACTAGTAACCAAATGCCTTGTAGTATGCATCATTTTCTTGTGAATTAGTAAAAGCAGGCTTTTATTTTTCAGATCCCATTTAATATCTAGTTGCTCAGCCAGAGACAAAATTCTTGCTGCAGGTATTTGAAGATGAGAATGAAGCTGTAAGATATTGTGATTTACTGCAGGGAGGAGGTAAAGGTTGTGAAGGTGTTGCAGAAATTGAAGCCTCATCAGTAAGAACCTGAGCAAAAGTTTTGATCTACCCTATTAAAAATAAATCTTTATGATGGCCTCCTTGCTTATCCCGCAGGTATTTGATCTTTGCCAAAAAATGAGGGCCCTTGCTGTTCTATTCCGAAGGGGGAGGACACCTCCTCTACCTCAAAGCCTTGAGCTGAACTTGAGGGCTCGCAAGAGGTCCCTTGAAGACCATGAAGACTTGATATGAAATTCGGGTGATATGAGTGAAAGTGATGTTACACTTCAAATATGAAAAGTACAAATAAATATATTGTAATTAAAATTAATTCCACAAATTGTATGATATAAGGAAACATAGCTCGATTGACACATTTCCACGATAAAAGAAATTGAAATTCAATTGAACATGTGCGCATGGATTGGATGAATTGTAATATTTTTCCAAAAAAAAAATTGCTGTTTACAGCATTGGCGCGCGTAATATGTGCTTATTTTCAAACTCAAAATCTCTCAGTTCTGAGAAACACTTCAAGGTGGAAAGGTCATAGTTATAAGTGTTTAGTCAATTGGGGTATAAATCTGAAATTGCGGTCGTATAAAAAATGTCGTTTGGGATCTAGCATTATAGTTAGAGTAGAAATGAGTGGATTTCTTAAAATTGATATTTCCAGGCTGTAATTTATTATTCAATAGAGTGATGATAGCTTATCCGTTTATTATGAACAGCATCTTAGACTTTCGCGTTATGGTTGCGGCTCATTTTGGCCCGACGTGAAAGCAAAAAATGACGAAGAAGAATAAAATTCTAAAGTTAAGCTGGTCGGTGAGATGTTTTGCTCGATTGTTCTTTTCAGATTGACTTGGATGAGTTGCTTTTGATCAAATTAGGAAGATGAATTTAATATGATGTGTATGATGTATTAAGAAACTGCTATTTTTATTTATTTATTTATTTTTAATCTTTTCATATATTCAAAATTTCTATCAATGGAAAATTTTGACTTGGAATGGATGTGCCTCGGTGTAATTTGATTGCTCTTCATCTCCATTTTATTAAGCAAGGTTGTGGATCTTTTAATCCTGATTATAACTGCACAATTACACCCATTAAAATGAAAATTTTAGGACTTTGACCAAAAAAAAAAAAAAAAGAAAATTTTAGGATTTGACATTAAATGATAAAATGATAAATTCAGTATCTTACTTTGACAAAATTGGGTAATTGAGAGTCTAATAATCACAATTGAGTGTTACTTCCCATTATTAAAAGAGTTTTGCTAACTTAGATTAAAATTTTTAATTTATTTTTTTAAACATGAAAAATAAATTATAATTGGATATTAGATATTAATCTGAGAGGAAATAGCTAATTTATCATTTCTTCCCCAACTTTGTTAACAAATTAAAAAATCTGAGAAACAAATCCTCTCTCTTCCTCGGCCACTTCTAATCAACCATGGCTAATACTACAGTAGCCTTACCTAGAGTTTTGCACAGACAACACTTTGATTTCTAATGTCTTTTCTCGATTATCACATTCTCTTATTAAATATCTACACTAAAACGAAGTCTTTTATATTCAATTATAATTATTTTATAAATTGACACACTTAATTAATACTTTTAAAAATATAGACACTCAACTGTTAAATTTTACTAATTTAAAACACTATATTTACCATTTTACCAAATTTAAATTATTAAAAAAAAAGAAATATATTTAATTAGATACATAAAAACTAGCCAATGATATTTCTAAATATTAACTAATCTTGAAATTTGTTTGAACTTATATGCAATTCCAACTTATTAATTTATTTGAATGCAATCAATAAAAAGAATATAAAAATTTCATAAATTTTAAATTGTTATTTAAAAAAAAAAAAAAAATCTAAACGTAGCATGATTTCAGTGAATCTCCTTAGTTGGAGATCTCCCACGCGCAAAAACACGCAAAAAGCAGAGGAGGGGGGGGGGAAAAATAAAAGAATCTGCTTTCCCCTTTTTTTTTTTTAATATTAATATAATTTTCTGTTGAAAAAGTAAAAACCGGAATAACGGATACAATTCTCCACTATACGTCAAACTCCGTTCACATCTCCCACTTTCATTCGTTAATCAAATATCCAATCAAAACTCATAAACGTGCTCACAAAAACTGACTCTTCTCTTCTGATCTGCTCCTTCCGCGACGCCATGAGCTCCGGTAATTCTTCCTCTGGCGACTCTACGTTGAATACCACCGGCCGCGGTGGCTCTACCTCGTCGGACAAGCAAAAAGAGAAGGCCAGAGTTAGTAGGACCTCCATGATACTTTGGCACGCTCACCAAAACGACGCCGCTGCTGTTCGTAAACTTCTAGAGGAAGATCCATCTCTCGTTCACGCTAGGGATTACGATAACCGTACTCCGCTCCATGTCGCTTCTCTCCATGGATGGATCGACGTTGCCAAGTGTTTGATTGAGTTTGGTGCCGATGTCAACGCCCAGGATCGATGGAAAAATACGGTATTGTCTCTTGTCGTTTTGTATTGATTGATTGTTTTTATATACACTTCACAGCTCTACAATTCAATTTAAGGCGAATGTATGATTTCAATTTTAAGGTATGCTCTGAGCTTCACATACTGATCGGACGTTTAATCTTTTTGCCATGGCAGCCTTTAGCTGATGCAGAAGGAGCTAAAAAGCCCAGCATGATTGAGCTTCTGAAATCATACGGTGGTTTGTCTTATGTAAGTCTTGTGCAGATTGTTTGTTATTCTTTTGTTTCAGAGATTATCCAAAATTTATGCTAAGAGATCGCTTATCTTTTTTGTTTTGAGTCTTGTGGCATTAATTTTTGTTTGGGGCAGAATATGAAAAGATGTATTAGTTTATGCTTTATATAGCCAGCATATTAATGTACTAGTTTTGTTGTCACTTAATGTATTAGTTTTGTTGTCACTTTTCTCTTTTCCTCCAGTATTTTTGAATATAAATGTTCTCCACGTGTAATATGGAGCACTAGAATCCATAATTACCCATAATTACAAAATGGATTCTCTCCTTCATAATGGGGCTCCCTTTTTTTCCCTTTTAACTACACGCTATGGTTTTGAGAGCTGCCAATTTTTCTATATCTGGTATGAAATTGCTGTAATAATTCTTAAACTCAGTTTTGGCTAATTATCGAGTGCTCACCTGCTTAGCAAGCTTCTATATAACTGAATTTGTTTGTAAATGAACAACATTTAAGGAGTGGTACCCAGTGTGTTGATACTTTTACTCAATCTTTATCTGGATTTACTCATAGCTCTAGCAATCTTACATCTCTTTTAGGCAGCAGTGATTCATATGTGCTCTGAATGGTTTGTTACGAGACTTCAGGCATTGGGGTGATTTTTAGTACTGCTGGATCTTTACTAGGGCCTGTACCTTGTAGTCCTTTGTTAAAGGTTGTTTTTGTTTATGACTCCCTGAATGCTAAATCTTATGATGCTTTATTTGTCATCCGTCAGAAGTTGGCTAGCATTGTCCAGTATGTATCTGGAAACTTGACGCATTGGTTGTAAGTTCAGAATGCATAACTTGTGCCTTTTTATGTGATTTCAAGAGATGCTTAAATATCAATCAGCTGGGAGCTATCTATGCATGCAATGCAATCATGTTCTTTTTTTTTTTATTTTTATTTTTTTTATGTATCAATGCAATACATATTTCCTTCATATATTTCATATAAATGCTTTTCTTCCTCTTCATTTGGTTCTTTGGTTGCTTATGTGGGACACACCTAAGTTTGTGAACTTGAACTGCAGGGGCAAAATGGAAGCCACTTTGAACCAAAGCCTGTTCCACCACCCCTACCGAACAAGTGTGATTGGGAAATTGATCCATCTGAGCTTGACTTCTCAAACTCTGCAATTATTGGAAAGGTGTGATTTTATCTCCAGATTGTTGATTATGCAGATTGTTATGTATCTGTTTGTCACATTGTTTTAGACTTTAGTAAATTATGTTTGAGTTTGTTTGTGAATGCCATTACGTTCTTGATTAAACATTACAAGCACGATCTTATGCCTGTTATTCTGCAGCAGCTACGAATGCCTGTGATTATTGGTGGTTTTTGAAGAATGCCTTTCATTATGTCATCCCTGAACAGGGAATTGTGGTTTAAGCTTGTCTATGACTTGCATAATGGAAAACAGCTTTGTCTGGTCAAGCTTAAGTGAAAATATGGGGAAGTCGGTATGTTAAGCTTATTTTTTTAATTTTATTATGGAAGATTTTGAGACCTTTTGGGGTTGGGCATCATTGAATCATATGATCACCTATCACTTGGTTTATGGTCATGTTATGCTATGCTCAATTAATTGTATATGTCCATCCTTATAATGAATTCACAGATTCATGAAAGTGATGTTTGTGAAAGTACTGAGTTTCTTGTGGTTTATGTAATCATGAGTTCACTCTTCATCATCTCCTGGAGTTTTACATTGTTGAGGTGTTGTACTTGACCCGTTGACCTGTTCATTCCATCAAATAATTTGCGACTAGTGGGAGAACCATATTAGGACCTTTGCCATACATGACTCTGACACTGGTATTTTCCCCATTAAGCCTCAACCCTGTCACTGGCTTTTACTTATTAACCTGAGTTTTCCTCAAAACTGATGTTTGGTTTGTCATAAGTATTAAAAATGAGCTTTAAGTATGATATGTTTTACCATTAACATAAGGGAAACTCTTCTCTTAGGCTATGATTGAAAGAGAAAATAAAGCAATATGTAATTTATTTTGGAGTTCTCTCTCCTTTGAAGAAACATGTTTTTACAAAGCAGTTGGCCTTGACACCCAGGTGAAACTTTCAAATGTTAAATGTGTGGTTCCTTTGGTTAGATCATCGATACTATAGGAAATTGTTAAGGATGAATTACTTTGTTCATGTTTTATAGATATCCTTTTCTTTCTTTGATTGCTACATATTGCAGAACACATTATATGGAGAAAGAGATTATGTAATTATAGTTTGGCTTTGTCCCCCAAAGTTAAATGCTCTGCCACTTTGTTCAATGTAAAGTCACCTAATTTTTAACTTGCGGAAGTCGGCTTTGAAGTTGTTGGTATATTTTATCTGAATCTATCTGCAAGTTCTACTGCTAACAGTAGCTTATGATGTTAGGGATCTTTTGGTGAGATTTTGAAAGCCTATTGGCGTGGAACACCAGTGGCTGTCAAGCGCATTCTTCCATCCCTTTCAGATGATAGATTGGTGATGTGAGTCCTTCTAGTTTGGTTCTTACATATTCTATTACAGTTGCTGATAATCATTTTGGTTGATTTACATTGTGAACCCTGATTGACTATGACTCAGAAACAAAATAAAATGTCATCAGCCAGCATATGTTAAATCTCAAATGTGTATAAACTTCTTTAAAGGATGTATTAGTTTTCAAAAAATTGGTATTATCTGTTCTATGCTTTATCTGTATTTTATGACTGTTAATCTGAACCAAAATAAAAATGGCATTAATATGTTTTAAGTTTTAACTCTAAAAAGGAACTGTATCTACTTTTGCATGATTCTATCAGAATTCTTCTGTGAAGGTGATGATTCTTTATTTTCTATTTAAATTAAGTTCAGACTTTTGCTTCTCGTATGCAATTAATATGATGGCCATAATTCTCAAGAAATTGATTTATATGGTCCTAGTTGTATAATCGACTTTTCTCCAATCTTGTTCTTTATTATATTGTGGTTTTCCTTACCATCTGTCATTTTCGTGATTCAGTCAGGACTTCAGGCATGAGGTTAATTTGCTAGTGAAGCTGCGTCACCCAAATATAGTCCAATTTCTGGGAGCTGTCACTGAGAGGAAACCCCTTATGTTGATCACTGAGTATTTGCGAGGGGTAATACTCAATATCTGTTTCTAATTTCAGACTCCCTCCATATAAGCTATTGTCAATGACTTGAAAATTTACTGCCAAAGCAACCCTGCTTGATCATAGCATTCATGTGTTGTGACAGGGTGATCTTCATCAGTACCTCAAGGAAAAGGGTGCGCTTAGTCCTTCAACAGCTATCAACTTTGCATTGGATATTGCCAGGTAGTGCAAGCTTCTATCTCCTCTTCTTGCTACTGAGGGGAAAATGTGGGATTTCTCCCTTGTATATTTGGTCTGTCATTCATACTTCTTCTAGATGTTCGTGGTAAAGATATATATCATTTAAGCTTTACTAATTATACCTTTTAATCTCCGTACAAGTATTCTTGCACGAGGTTCTATTTTATTTTTTTAGTGATCCATTAAGCTATTCTTGAATCATTTCTCAAACTAAAGTTCTATGTAGCCCTATTTATATGAAAATATGTGATTTTTTCTTTTTGGAATATTTTAGCTGGTCATACACAGATTTTTTTTTTTTTCCGGTTTTTTCTTGGATCTGTGCTAGTAATTGAAGGACCTTGTAGGCAGTACTTCACTTACTTTCTCCATGCTTTTATGCTTTATGAAATGTGTACTGCATATAGCTTTGTAGGATATAACATTATGCCACGTTTCGTTTACTTTGGAAAGGAAGTATAAGAAAATTTTACTTAGCTCTAAAAATTTAACTCAGTTACTTGCTTGGCTTTAGAAATTTTGATTTTCATGCTAATGTGCATTTTGTAAATCTTTCGTGATCAGAGGCATGGCTTACCTTCACAATGAACCAAATGTCATTATTCACAGAGATCTAAAACCAAGGTGAGTTCACCTCTATGCTAAATTCTGCTGGAAAATTATCATGTCTTTTAATTAACTTGTATCTAATCAATCTGTAGTTTAAGGCTTTAAGTGGTTTATAAAAATTTAGCACCACAATTTGCTGTACTCTTTGAGAAGAGCTTTAGCATTTTTCAGCATTCTTCCTTCCAGTATTGAGAATATTGAGCTGACAATTCCCATTACATTTCTGTTCTTACCTATTGAGTGTGTTCTCTAAATCTTAGGAATGTTCTTTTAGTCAACTCCAATGCTGACCATTTGAAAGTGGGAGATTTTGGACTAAGCAAGCTCATCAAGGTTCAGAATTCTCATGATGTGTACAAAATGACTGGCGAGACAGGAAGCTGTGAGTGTCTGTTGTGAAGTTCTTATGAATGAAATATGTTCTTATACTTATTTTTCCTTTCTTTTCTTGGATAAAACAAAAGATCGATATATGGCTCCTGAAGTTTTCAAGCACCGGAAATATGATAAGAAGGTTGATGTTTTCTCTTTTGCAATGATACTGTATGAGGTAATTTTTGTTTCTATACGACAACATAGTTACACATAGCATCAAAATAAGTTGTAATAAATGTTTCTTGTCCAATGCAGATGCTTGAAGGTGAACCGCCACTTGCAAATTATGAACCTTATGAAGCAGCCAAGTTTGTGGCAGAGGGGCACAGGCCAACATTTCGTGCGAAAGGATTTACCTCCGAACTGAGAGAGTAAGTTCATGTTGATATATTTCCACTTCATCAGATTTTCCTCCTTTTTTCTGGTCTAGTAAGTTTACATATGCCATCCTATAACATGATCAACCTATGACTCTAATCTGAAATGTCAAGTTGACTGCTTGACTCTTGGGTGGCATGCTCACAACTATCACATGAAGAGGGAGGGAATTGCAGTTCACACCTTCAAATCCAGTAAACCAATTGAAACAACCGAGATACTCAGTTAACAGTGTTGATTTAAAAAATGATCTAGTGTCAATCATCATTAATCAATGATAGATTTCTAGTGCAAGTTTCCTGAGATTTATAAATAACAGTATTGCTGTGATCAGTGATAAAGAACATAAGTGTGTGTAATCCAAAATGCAAAGAGATAATTTTTAGGATAAGAATTTAAAAATCCAAAGCAAAAAAATGTGTGCCTGATAAAAAAAAAAGAGTTATAGCCAAATTATCTATAAGATCTGAAATAGGTTTCTCCTCCTGTCTAGAAGGTTTTTCTACTCTCATTCCCTCTAAACTAACTGAATAATAGTGGGAGGGATGTGGGTAAAAACTCTCTTTTCTAGTACAAATTATATTAATCAGGATCTAAGTGTGACTTCTCTCCTTTTTAGTACAATGAAGTGTGCCTTCCCATCCTCAAAGTTCTTCCAAGCTGAACTTCCTTCCAGACAAGGATATCTCCCCAAATTGAATCCCTTAGCCCCCTCAACTTTCTACTACAATTTTAATGCAAAAGCAATACACCAACTTCAGTAGGCATGAGCAATTGGTAATTGGGTTATTTTGGTAGAAAATTTTTCAAAATCTTTCTTCAACTTGATTGAAGTCACAAAAAGAGTACTTTTCTATTATTGAAATTAAGAAGGAAAAGGGATTAATTAGACCTTTTGACTTTGAGAGAGTGAAAAACAAGACGTTAAATTTTTAGGAGAAATCATGTGAAGGATAAAAAGAGAAAGTGAGCAGTTTATTAGGGTGAGGCAGATGTCAAGGGATTTTCTAGAATAATAAAACAATGCAGTATTGTTTGGTAGGGTTTCTATTAGCATTTCAACTTTGTATCTTCCTGGGAATTGGTTTTATTTGGTTCTAAGTATTGAAAACTGAACAGAAAACTAAAAACTAAAGTATCTTAAAATCTAAAACTAAACCAAACTTATAAAAATCCAAGCCAAATTGTAGGTTGAGTTTGGTATTTCTGTTTAAATTGAATAATGACTCCCCAAACTGTAGTCTATTTCTATAAAGAAAGAAACTTTAACAAAGACTACTTATATTTGTTCAATCAAAATACATCATCTTTTCTTTGGTCTTCTCTGTTTATCATCTTAATATAAATTTTTAACAGTCTGCATATTTATATAGTTTGAAGTGTCCTCCCAAGACACTTTCCACTCCACCCCTTCTCTGAAAAAATAAATAAATAAAATAAAAAGAATTCTTTAGCTATGCTCAAGTTGTCGATCATCTGGGTTTCTAATTTCTTCCTTTGAATGTTGTTAGATTAACGGATCAGTGTTGGGCTGCTGATATGAATGAAAGACCTTCGTTCTTGGAAATCCTCAAGAGGCTTGAAAAGATCAAGGAAAGTGTCGGTGGAGATCACCATTGGAACATATTCAATGCATGAATCAAATATAAAAAAGTGCCGCTTATGACAGTCATTTCTTGTACCCACAATTGTGCAGACGGTGTTGTGAGTAGATTTCACTGCAAAAGATTGTTACTGCTGTTGCTGGTTTTCCACTAAATGCACCAGATTTTTTTTATCGTGGTCAGAGTTGGCGTTCAACTGGTTTTTCCATATTGATATCAACTATCAAGCCAGCGCCTGTCGAGTAATACAATTCAATGAACATATTATAAATATGCTCATCACCTGACCCGGTATTTTCCTTTGTTTTTTAATTGTAATTTGCTGTGGATTATGAGATTTGAGAGTTTTAAAAAACCATTGAAGATCCCAGGTGTATTTCTTGTATCTGTATATGCTAGGCTTCTTGATCTCATAACAGTTGGTAATTTTTTTTCCCTCTTGAATTTTCTCTGGTGTTGCAAGAATCACTTGGAAAGCTAGTTTAGCCCCTAAAGAACCAGAGAGAGTTTCAGAAAAAATGTTTTGCTGGATATATAGGGACTAAGAGCGGTTTGGTATGATATTTGTTTTTCAAGTGTAAAAGAGGATTTTTATTATTAAAATATATTTGATTTTATTTTCTGATATTTTAAAAGGAAAAAAAAAAAAGTTATCATGATAAGAGATAGTAACAAAATTTCATCAATCAGTTTGTATCTTTTAGCATAAGATTGAAAAGTTTGTTAAGCCTTTAATTATAATTTTAAAATTGTTTAAAAGCTTAAAATTAAAAAATTATTCAAACATTATCTTTATTAAATTGTTCACAAGTCCCTTGGTCGTCTTAGTTTTCTTCTAATTTAGCCAAGGTAGTTTTAAAGGGTTTGCTTTGGAAACTTTGTTTTCCCTCTTTTGTGTCTCACGTGTAGATCTGTTAGATTTATTCTTGGATCCATATGTTTAAGATATATTTTTTTTTCCTACATCTCTCATGGTTGCTGGAGATATGGTATTTTAAATTCATGAGATATCTTCTTGGAGCTTGACATAGCAAATATCACAGAAGAAGTTCATGAAGTTAAAGAATGTCGAACAAGAGATCATCTCAAATCATCCAGGCACGTGTTGGAGTAAAAGTCTTTAATTTGTATTTTTTTGGAGCTCTGATCATTGATCAAGCATTTTGATGTGGTTATGGAAGGCGATGAGGCTTGCTGCTGTGACCGTTGTTGGGAGTCCAGTTGATAGAATCAACTGTTTCCAAGCGTATGCTGGAGTCACTGCATTTATGGGAGCGAGAATTTGAGATTCAAAATTAAAGAGATCTGATGATATGCTCTACTGGCCTTGCTTAGTTTTTCTGTTATAGGCTGTGAGTTTATTTTGTCAAATTTTCTTCCATTTTATGAAAATGAACTCCACTGTTCAAAAAAAAATTAAGGGGTCTTATGGGTCAGGATGTTTATAATTTTAATTAAGGCCCTGAGGGGATACAAACCTTAGCCATTCGTATTTTTTGCTCATCTCATTGCTAATCACATGGTTGAAAGTTACAACTCAACTCACAAAAAGCTAATTTGCTATTTTCAGCCCAAGGCGAAGGAAGTTAAAATTTTTTGCAAAGACTTGACTAGAATCCTGAAAACCATAGACTGACAGAAGATAAACTGCATGAAAAGTAATAAAAATCCCAATTTATCTAAAATTACTCTTTCACAAAGTTATATCATTTGTAGAGCATTTTACAAGGCCAAAAAAAAAAAAAGAGAAGAGAAAACTGTATTTGACTGTCAGATTAGAATCAAATGAGCTTCTTTTTCTCGAAAAAGGTCTTCAAGTGCCATACTTGCAAGCCTGCCACTGATAAACACATAAGAAGAGACAGCAAACTGAACCAGCCCATTCTCGAGTTAGTAACTCGGTTCAACTCTTGCATTTCCTCTTCTCTGCACCAAGCATCAAACTTGTTAAAATGAGTTTGACATCCAAATAAACATCATCCCGTTCAAAGAAATTGAATATATCAGCTTTCATAATTGGTTTTTCTTTACCTTTCACGAAGATAGTACATCTCCTCCTGTATGGAAGTAACAGTATCATGGAGCTTCTTCAGCTCCAACTCCATTACCTGGCAGTTAAAACAAAGACCAGTGCATGAGAATCTTTCCATGTTCCACTCATAAATTTGAGAATACAAAACTGATGTGAAGAGATCAATTTAGAAATTTAAAAGAACTAAATATACACTGTTTGGGAAGGGCGAAAATATGGAGGGACAGAAAATAAAACAAAAGTTTCCTTGCTTGGAAAGAGAGAAAATAAGGAGGGAAGGGGAAAAAAATGTGGGGCCCTAATTTATTCTCTCCAATTTGTAGGGAAAGTGGATTGAGAATTGTTTAAATCATGAGTTACTTTGTGTTTGAAAATGAGAAGGGTAAAATAGGAATTAAGTTATAAATAGAAATTATACTATTTATACAATACTACTTTTATCCCCCTTTACTTTCCATAATTCCATACGTGACAAGGAAAAAAAAAAATTCTCTCCTCCCTTAATATTTTATCTCTTCATTTTCCTTTCTCTATTTTCCTTCCTCCATTATAAGCTTTCCTTTCCAAACATCGTGTTAATGACAAAGTGCCACAAAAAACACACATTTCTGTTTATCACTGCCCAAATCAAAGTTGCAACATATGAGGAAACCAATCACTGGAACATAGAAAAAAATTATAAAGTGTTGATGTTATTAAAAATTATGTTAACTAGTTACTACTACGCATCATAGAAGCAATGGATGCCAAGTTTGAAGGTTATCATAGTTGGAAGTCAAGCCCCTTGTTGAACTGCAACAGTTTAAATGCTTGTAGAAGTGACAGTCACTACAGCTCCCTATGAAGGCACCAGTCAAGTAGCAACCACTTCAACACTTTGATTCCCTTGTAAACATTCTCAGAAGGGTGAACTTCACCTCTCCCTGGCCAGCTTTAGATCAACTGTGTCAGCTTAGAATCTCAATGGTCTTAATAGGCAGTTTGATAAAAAAGAACCAAGTTAATAAGTAGATATAGGGAACCTTAGATTGCCCAGCAGATGTTTGAATAGTGCCTAGTGTGCTACAGGGGCCATGGTTTGAGATGAACAATCAATCCAATAGTAACTACAACATATTGCATTAAGAGGAAGGCAGGATATATGGCTTTCAACCTCTAGTCCAGATCTTCCATTTCTTTTGCAAAAGAACATAATAGATATGTAAATAACTTGATATCCTAATTTCCAGCTAATTTCTGAGGATTGAAAGTTGAAACTTACTAAGTAAAACAACATTCAAGGGCCATGTCTTTCCTGGTCATCCCTTTGACAGCTTAAATGGTTACCCTTTCACAGTATCACTCCTCAAGAGTGTTGTGTGAAACCAATGAAAACTGTCAGGCAGTCTGCTCTACCTTACCTGATTAATGACCACCAGATTCCTACTTCCATCCCATTTCTACATGCAGCATTTGTAGTTTGTAAAAATCAATTTTTTAAGTTCTTTCTACATACAGCATGAATGCTCATTGTTGTGAGACAAGGTGGTGCTTTTGGATCCTGAGCAGGCTCATGCTTCCAGAGCTTTCAAAGAGATCCCTTTAAATGTTATCCAATTCTACTGGAGGGCATTATTCATTTAGCCTTTATTTTACGTTTCTTGTTGCTAGTTGTTTTGAGTTATAGTAGCACTCCTTGTCCTCCATGTGTACACTCAATTCTCTCTTTCTCAATAATATTTTTCTTTTCTGAAAAAAAAATCTAAATTCTTTCATTGCGCAACATCAATTGCCCAATTGTTTTTACAAGAGAATTTAATTTAAATTTTCTAACAATACACAGGTACCAGGGTAGTATTGAGCTGTAGATATCAATTGTCTACCAGAAATTGCTTCTGTGGAGTTTTTATTTTATAGTCATATAATTTCTCTGCAACCTCTTGTTCTTAAATCTAGTTGGGTTATGGGCTGCTACACCTTTATATCTACCTTATTTGATCCCTCAGATGCTCATCCAACAGTTCTTTTTATACTCGCACAACAACTCCCAGCAGATCAGCCATTTCTTAAATGATAAACTTCCTATGGTCAAAACATCAAATTTAACAGATCAAAAAAAATCATCTGTGCAATTACTGTCAATGAAAAGGCATATTTGGAGTTGTCTATTTGTATAAATAGTTAAGAGGAACATCGCTTAGATGGTACTAAGATCCATCTCTGATAGCCAGCCAATTTTTTTTTGACCTTCAAGCAATAACACAACAATGGTCATATACTAGAAGACCACCAGTTACTAAGAAAGGGCACAAGGGCACAAGCCCACTATCCAGTGGTAGGATCTAGGATCTAAGCTCTTATAACAAAACAAAGGTAAAGATTTGGCCAAAGCTCTTGATGTAACTTCCTCAAACAAAAAACCCAGTTTGGCCAAGGAAAAACCAAAGAGCTTTATACCTTCATGATTACTGAGGCCCATATGTGTAGCCCTATATGGTATTTATGATTATATCTGCTAAAGTAAATGCTTCAATCCTCCAAAATGTTTAAACTTTTATCAACATAATTGCATAATTCTCCACTTCAGCAACCCCTTTTTTCTTTAATTCTCAACTCATCTAAGTCTAGTTTACCACTAATTAACAAAGAAAAATAAGAAAAAAAAATCATAGCATTCAATTTTTCGTCCCTTGTACAAGCAAAATCACTGACTGCATTTAAAATTATTAACAATTTCATCCAAAACCAAACAACAACATAACAGCAAACCAAGAAATATAACAAAAACCCAAATGAAAATGAAAAAGAAGAAAAGTAATAAAAATACTTACATCAATAGAGCCTTTCTTAGCAACATTAGACCAATCCTTGGCAGCCACACCAGACTTCCAATCGAAATCAATAGTAAACGTAACTTCCGGCTTATGATCCGCCGCCCAGAAACACGCCATGTAATCCCCTGCCTCCGCCGCGGTAAACGCAAACTGCCCAGATTCCACATGGTCGGCGTAGTGATAACTATTCCCATAACTCGATGTGACCTACAAACCCAAATAAATCACCAAAATCAACCTTTTTTTTTTTTTCCTAAAAACAAAACATGAGTTTCTTCAATTTCTTCAGTATCTATTGGGTACCCACCCTAGCTGTGAGCTTATGCGACTCAGGCAAAGGCTGATCCTCATTGGGTTTGACGATACTGTACTTGCCAACAGTCATTGAATTGCTTTTAATGTCTTCTGATATGCACTTGGTATGCCCAGATTGCATCTCAAAACGAAGAGATTCCGATGTAAAAGATAAAAGACCCACCACTGTTATTAATACAACAGCACAGCAGACTCGTAATCTAGCCATAATCATGATGGTTTTAGCAGGGAAACAGGGAGAGAAATCAAAAATGGAGTTTTGGGGTTTTAAATTATTGCACGAGAGAGAGAGAGAGAGAGAGAGAAGGGATCGTGGTGGGTTATGGGCAGGTGGTGAAATTTGATTGGAAGAGACACGCAAAATTGAGAAGATAGATCGCGGTGGTAAATATGGGTGAAAGTAGTAAAATCTTTGTTCTGAGTTTTTTGACTTGTGTGGTTGGCTTCTTCTGACATAAAGCCCGCTCTTTTTACATTGTTTTTTCTTGGGCTTTGTCCTATTCCAAGGTCCAAACCAGCTTTTTCATTGTTCATTTATTTTTTCCTTCTTTAATAGATTTAATAAGGCTAAAATAAAAAATAAAAATCATTCATTTGATTTGATAGTAATACTTTTATTTTTAGCTAATTTTTATTGAACACATCTTGGCTTGCTGAATGTTGAAAATTAAGCTAATAATTTATACCCATTTTGGATTTTCGTATATAATCCGTCTATTTTAAATCAAATAAAATTCAAATCAAATTATTAAATTGACTTGAATAAAACTCATTTTTAAAAGTTAATTTAAAAGAAAAAGATATTCAATCTATTATAATAAGCCATTAAATTAGAGATGTAAGATAATTCTAATACAAATAACTTAAAATGTAAAACTAAATTGAATTTTATATTTTTTTATTTGAAACAAATTATTTTCTAAAACACTCTCAATATAATAAATATAATTAAAGTAAATAAAAAATAATTATATGTTTAATATTTAATTTATAAATATAATAAAAAATAATTGAAAGAAAAAAAATATAAAAAAAGACCATGAATAATACTAGTTTGTTTCAAACGCGTTGCATCTTCCAGAGGGCTCCATCTGAGGTCTCCACATGAAGAGATACCTTTTCTACTTTTCTTCTGTTTTTATCATCTTTTTGTCTATTTCTTCATATAAGTTGGAGTTAATTTCATATATGATCCTTGAACTTTCAACTTACACACATTATAGTCCTCCAATTCAATTTTTTTTCTTAAAAATCATTCAATTTTACTATAAATGCACTTTAAAATCATTCTGTCAAGTTTTCCCGTTAAAACTAACAAATACTTATAGTACACACGCCACAAAAGCATTTTTAAAAATAAAAATGCAATGTCGGCGGGCCCTCTTTCACTCTCTCCCCCTCTTTCTCTCTCGCTCCCTCTATCTCTCTTTTTTTGTCTCTCTGTGGAAGATTACTTCCATGTCTATGCTTCAACTCGCCCCCGTTACCACTATGAAAATCATTACAAAATCCTATCCTTTATTTTCTTTTTCCCCTCCTTTGCCTCTCTTTCTCAAACCACCCATTAGAACTCATTTGTTACAAAAGCTCTCCATTACCTACATGTCATACAATCCCTCACCAGCCACTAATCGCTTAATCTCAACCATTGATTCCACTTTCCCTTTCTTCAATTCGGTCCAATATAGCTGCTTCCTTTTTGCTCAATACCCATCTCTGGGTCTCCTCTTTGAACCTCTAATCCTTCTTAAATCTTTACAGATCAATGCCATATGTTATTTTTGTGGCCTTTTTCGCTCTTTACTTAGGTGTTGTTGTAAAACCAAGTCTTAGTTGGTATGTAAGGTTCAATTCAATGGAAGTTGTCACTTTGGATGTGCTCTTAGTGGTGCCTTTGCTTTTGGCCTGAATATTCAATCCAGGTTGAATCGGATCAAGATTTTAGTTGTTAATTTGGGGTAAAAAAAAAAAACTTGTAAAACCAGCAAGAGCAGAGCCAAGGCAGCGCAACTAGGTTTTTAGAGGCAACAAGATCTAGCCAGAGTATGGAGCTGTGAAGTATCAAGTATAATAATAATAATAATAATAATAATAATAATAATAATAATAATAATAATGGTGGCCAAGACCAAGGCAGTGATTATGAATGTGCAGTTTGCTTATCAATTTTTGAAGAAGGTGAAGAGGTTAGAAAACTACCAAAATGTAACCATTCTTTTCATCCTTCTTGTATAGATATGTGGCTTTATTGTCATTCTGATTGCCCACTCTATCGCGCTTGAGAAGACCTTACTCCTTCCTTTTGCCGTCAGCATCCGATGGCTGAATTAGGGATGTCGAACATTTCTCGAGAAAATTTACTGGTGCAAATGCTCATTTCATACCTCTTGTGTAGATTTCTTCATTTGTTGGGCGTGTTGATATATATATATATATATATATATATATATATAGATTTTTCATTTTTTTTTACAAAATTATTTCATTATTGTCCTTTTGTATTTGCTAATTAGGAAGGACAATTTGGATTGCCTAAATTTCATAAAAATTCTATGAAATTTATTTATATCAAACCGGTACTTATTATCGTCAATCGTATAGCAATAAATTTTGCATCCCTAGTTTCACAGATCAAGCCCTATTTTTAACATATAATTTCTTTGTTACTGTAATCATAAGAGAGCATAATGACGAGCACTCAAAATAGCAAATAAGATTGAACCACACAAATTTTTTTTAATATATTTATTATATGCTATGAGTTTGCTTTTCCTTTTAATGGATTTGTAAAATATGCAGGTTTACAAATCTTCAAACTTAGTTAAGTTTTGCAGGTTCTAAGATCAAGAAGAGAGAGAGAGAGAGAGAGAGAGAGGCTTGCTTATGTGGCTTTATTTAATTAAAAAAAATTATGTGGCAAGCCTACATCAGCAATATGTTAGTTTTAACAAAAAAAAACTTGACAGAAGGACTTTAAAGTGCATTTGTAGTGAAATTGAATGATTTTTAAAAAAGACTATAATGTGCATAAGCTGAAAGTTGAAGGACAATGGATAAAATTAACTCTATAAGTTAGTTAAGATTTTGGTGTATTAATGAGTTCCTTTGTTGGACTTACTTTAGAGATGTAATTTTAAATTGTACTGAGTTGAGCTTAATATGCTTTTTATGATATAAAATATATATTTTCTTTGGAAAATAAAAAAAAGAAACGAGGATTCAAGGATTAAAAAAAATTATTTATTTTGTAATATACAATTTATTTTTAACATACAAAATAAATTTATTTCTTCACATAATATATATTTTTTTAATTTGGATGTAAATGATTTATTTTTTTATTAATTTGAAAAATAAATTTAATTTATAAGTGAGAATCATATCTTGATTTAATTAAAAAATGATAGAAAAATAAATAAATATTTTTCTAATTTGATTATGATTAAATTTAAATTTGAATTTTTTTAATTTTGAAAAAATTACTTCAATATTGCTAAACCAAATATTCATTTGTTTTTGTTTTTCTTCAATGACTCTAAAGGGGATAATTTTTTTTTTTTTTATCAAGGAACTTCGACTAGTTTTTTTTTTTAAATTTAATATCAACAATCATCAAAGGATTTATTTATTTTTTTTTGTCCAATAAAATAAAGTTCATTAATGGGGCATAAACCAATGCAATATATTGTACAATACAAACACTATTCAAATTTAGGAGCAAGCATGAAAAAGTATCCAACTCATGGGTTACAACAATGAACTTTAAGCCCTAATAACTGGCTCAATGGCCTTTTAAACATGAAAATTTATAAATTTATTCTTGATCTACCATTCCTCTTCTAGAGACCTCTGAAACCTTTAAACTCAAGTCTACTACTGTTGGCACCAAGGCTAGGAAGAGAGAAAGCCAGCATATCAGGCTTGAACCATGACCCAAAAGAAATATTAAGTCATTATGAAGTTTGAACAATCTCTATCTCTAAACACAAATGCATAACTTGGCCAAAAAAGATCTTCATCTTTGATCTAGGATCATTTTTGAATCCTCCATATGCTCAAACTCAAAGGGCCACCCAAACAATAAGGAGAACATGACGTATCGTTCTTGAATATTAAAAAAAAAAAAAGCCTTATCTTCCTCCCTATTAGTGTCCAGAGTTCCACCTATAGAACATCAGAGGTAATAGGAAGCGATGCAATTCACAGCCAAATAAGCAGCCATCAAAAATACATACAGATCTTTATCTTAAAGATAAAGGAGACCAAAAGAACTGGTACGTATGGAGAGCCATTGAAAGATCTTTATTAAAACCCAATAAAAAGGAGAAAAAATCAGAAATAGAAAAAAAAATAGAGAGAAAAATAGAGGCACTCCCACAAGTAGCAAGCGCCATCAGTGGTTTTCCATAATAGAAACACAAGGGTAGGTAGTTTAGAAACCAGAGAGGTTTGATTGATCAATTGTTGTTAATTAATTGAAATTATTATTGATCATGGCACCGAAACTTGGACTCCCTTTGTTTCACTGATCTTTGGGCGGTTTTTTTTTTTTTCGCCAAAGGTCTTTGGGCTTGTTTACTCCATTGTTCTTTGGACTCTTTAAACTTATTTGATTGAAAAAATTGCATCCTCTATCTATTTTTTTGTTTTATTTAATTTTATGTGCCCCATTTTGGATTTTTACTTTTCTCCTGCTTTTTTTTATATGTTTTTTTACTTTTCCTCTACTCTTGCTCAAACAAAATAGTCATTTTATTACTTTTTTTATTAAAAATTTATGAAAAGTTTAAAATGCTATTTATTTACGATTAAATTTTTTATTTAATGTCATCTATCGTACTAATTTCATAAACTTTTTATGATTTTTATGGTTTCTATAACTATTACTTGGCAACTATAATGAACTAATACTTATGTAAATAAGAAATTAAAAATTCAATTTCATGGAAAATAGAGAATAATTATGACAATTTTGCTTGGATTAATGTTTACAAATATATAATGAAAGCATCCCAAGGACAGCCCCTCAACAAATTAATAGAAAAATGAGAGAATTTTCCAATAATTTATCCGTCAAAAAACAAAGGTAGGCCTATCTAGATCGTGACCATCAAGGTTGTCATTGCTCCTGCCATTGCCATTGCAACTGTGCCACCATCGAAAAGAACCAGTAGCCATCCGATGGAAAGAAATTAAAAGATCCATGAACATAACTGTAGAGAGAGATAACAGAGAAATTAAAAGCAATCCAAATAAGCAAGCTACACCGATAGGACACATCGTTGCCACCGTTAAATATTCAACCATGTACATCTTTTTTTCATTTCAAGTTTCCTTGTGGTCTTGTCGTCGGTGGTGGAGAAGGGTCGAAAAGAACAACAACGTCCTTGAGAGAGTGATCTTTAAGGTTATTCAAGCCCACCTAGGTCCAAATGACATGTCTATCCTTTGTCATTAAGCAAATTAGAAAAACAAGAAAAAATAAATACAAACAAATTTATGATTCAACGAGTACGTTTTTAATCACAAGTAATCTTAGTTTTTATGTCTAAAATTTAACATAGATATAAATTATATAATCATTTTTATAATAACAAAACTGTCGAATTATCAATATCATATTTTATTCCAAAACTCATGGCATGGGCTAAACGAACGAGTCATAATTCAACAAAACAAGAACATATTTACAAATTACAATAATAAAAAATTACTCATTATTTTTTAAAATGTTTATTTACAGTAAACTGATATGATAAATTTATTTCAAATGTTTTAGAAATTCCTCTAAGACAACAGTATTTTCATGTCAAGAAATTAGCGTGACACAAATACCTTTAAATTTATGAACTTACATGGAATTTTTATTGTTTTTCTGTTTTTTATGAAATAATTCAAATCTTACAGTCCGTTTGGTTCACAAATTCGTAATCTTTAAAATTAGTTTGAATTCTAAACTTAGTTAAAACATATGATTACTTATCTTAAACTTTATTTGATGTAAAAATTTTAATTTATAATATTAAATAATCTTACTTTTATAATTATATATTTAGTAAGATAAATTAATAAATAGAATAAAAGTGATGTTATTTTAAAAAATAAAATGTTATAAATAATGAGATTAGTAATCTCATCAGATAGGAATTACTAAAGATATGGGGGGCTAAGTTTTAAATAATACCTATTTTATGGATGAGTTAAGTCTTTAAAATTATTAAACCCAACCTAAATCATATGTACTAAATGAATGTTATTTACTAATTCTACAGCTTAATTAAACAATCCCGTATACCAAATGGATTGTTAGACTATATTTGGTAGGTTGTAATATAATATAGTATAGTGTAATCAAATACATTTTTAATATAATATTTACATTAAAAATATATTTGATTATATTACATTATATTGTATTACGGTCTACAAATATATTTTTAGATCATTCTGATTGGTTACAAAATCAATAATAAATTGTAATCTTTGATTTGTAATTCGATATTTTTTATTTAATTTATAATTAGAAATTCAACTTTTTATATTCTCATGTTTGGTTAACTTTAACTTATATTTAAACAATGTATGTTTTTAAGTATAATTCTTGATTAATCAATAAATTATATTTAATTATTTAAAAATTAAAATTAAATATTTATTTTTTATTCTCATCCAAATTGATGCCAAAAATCAAGTAATCTCTTAAAGGTTAAGAATATAATGTATAATTTCAATAATATTATATATTAATTTTTATATGTTATATTAAATTCATTAATAAAAATACTTATTTTGTCAAACCACTAAGACTCATGAACTAAATTTGAAAGGCATTTTGGGCAACATTGTGAGAAATTAAATAAAAATGAAGTGACTTGGTGTGTGATGGAGACAATTTAATTGTGATCCATACATTAGAATTGTTGAGGCTAATGGTGACATTAATTCAAAAACAAGAAATTAAACCAAAGTTGATTTTGTCCTTTTTTTCAAATGTTATTAACTCCAAAAGAAAAACCTTTAGTCCATCAACCATTATTAACTTTAGAATTGATTCCTTAAATTAGGTTTTAAAATTCAACTATAAATAACATCAACATGTATATTCTTTGTGTCCTAGGTGACCATGTAGAAATAAAAAAAAAAAAAAAAAAAAAAAATCCACATGCCTACAAAAGTGTCAAATTAAGCATTAACTAAAGGCCCTTTCCTCAAGTTCTCAAATGATGCCATTTCTATACTTTAATCCTAATCCTAATCCTAATTAATAATAATAATAAAAAAAAGACAAAAGTTACCAACTCATGTATGCCATATATATTATATTTGTTTACTATTCATTTATTATTTCTCAATAGCAAATATTATTATATATTCTTATTATTAATTTTATGGTTGGGTTACTAGCTAATAAGTATGTATTCTTCCAATTACATGACCCTTTACTATTCTATAATTAGATAAATAGATAGCATGTAATCATATATTATGCCTTATACATAGTATGATTTTTTTTTTTATTTTACACCTAATATTTTATAATTTACTTTTTTTTTACATGAAAATTTTAAAGGAAATTTAAAATTTATTTAAAAAAATATAACTAGCTAACCTTATAATTTTAAAGTGTCTTTTCGAATGGATCATCAATTTTATATTATTATGAATATGAAAATTTTAAAGGAGTGGAATCAATCAACAAAATTATTTTATTAATTGACATTTGATTTTTGATATTAATATATTCTTGAAAACATTGGTTGAGTGTGAGTATGTTGAAATTTAATATGTACAAACTAATATGAAATATTAAAATAATATCAATAAAATTATTTTTGAGATGCTAAATTCTATTCATATGTAAATAGTTAGATTGTAATATTATTCCGATTAATTAGTTGTAAATTATAATAGTGATTTTAACTAATACTCATATTAGAGATGGTAAAATTCAATTCGCTTTATTGGAGAATCTACCATAGCCTAAACCTAACAAGAAATTTTATCTATAATAATAGAGCAGGAATGAGATTGAATTTATTTGCCTCAATTCCCGTCTCAATTATATAAAATTAATATATATATTAATTTTATATATATAAATTTATTTTTTTTAAATTATATCATTAAATATTTAATTATATTATTATTTTTTAAATATTAATCGATAATACATAAAACTTCCTTTCAAAAAAATACATAAAACTTAATGTAAATATATATACTATTTTATTAAAATATATAAATTATAATATTTTACGATTAATAAAATTATAAAAATTTAAATAAAAATAATGAAAATCTCAAAACTTGTACGACTTGCCGTTGCCACTCCTACTCATATATTTTATTTTTGAAAAAAAATCTGCAAAAAAAAAAAAAACATAGTAAGAATCATAGCCGTTGGATATAAGGAAAATAGGAATTGCCGTCTAATCTATAGTCACCTTGAAAGAATGGAATTTGTTTATTTTTCTAGTACTACAAAATTCTCTCAATAACTATATTTTATTTATTTATTTATTTTTTAAATTCACATACAGAGTTATAGAATTTTAGATTCTATAGAGAAAGAAAAGTGATTGGAGGAAAAGAAAATTTTTTTGCCAGAAAAGAAAATGAAAATATAAAAAAATTTGACGCTTGCGTTTGGTTGGTGAGATTCATTCCTTTTCCTCATCCTTTTAATTTATTTTTCGCTCGTGAATTAGCTTTTCCTCTCTCTTTCTCTGTGTGTGAGTGAATTCAAAAGATCAAAAGCTTTTTTTTTTTTGGTTATCAGTACTAATAATTTTTTATTCGAAGATCTTAAGAAAAAGTTTTAAATTTCTACAATGCGGATATTTTCTTGAAGTTTTTGGTGGTTAAACCGATGTGGAGATCTGTTTGGATGAAGCGGCGATGATGATGAAGAGTGAAAGAGAGAAATGGATGTTAGATCTGAGAGTGTACAGCTGAGGTGCGAGAAGGTAGGGTCTGGACCTCCTCCTCCAGTGATCGCTAGAACTCGCTTACAAGTCTGGTTTATAAGGGTTTGCTCTAGTATTTTGCTATGGACTGGTTTGGTTCAGCTTGTGGCTGTTGGGGAGCTATGGCAACCGCGTTTTTTTACCGATTTAACCTATAAATTCTCCCAAATCACGCCGTTCTCACTTCACGTACAACCACCACCTCCTCCGCCACTTCTTCCACCGAGTGAGTTTCTTTCTTTTTTTATGTGAAGTAGTTTGGAATATTTTAAAATTCGGATTGTGATTGAAGGCTGCCTATCTCACTTGGCAATTTTTGATCTTGGTTCATAAACAAATGAGCGCAGTTGGACTAACTTTTGGAATTTTGTCTGTCACCTATGTGCTTTAGCTAAACTGTTGAATTTTTTTTATTGTGATTTTTTTTTAAATTATAGTTGTATGAGTGTGCATACTCATTGAACAGTGATTATGTGCAATAATATATAAACGCTCATATGCTTTTATCATTCTTGGGATTCTGCATAATGCTGGCGTAATTTTTAGATTTTTGGATTTATTAAGAATCTATAATTTTTTGAGGTGTCCTTTGATATTAAATATCTGGAACACTTTTGGACATTTCAAGAAGGTAAGGGTATTTTTTGGGTAATTGGCTTGACCTAAACGACTTCTAGGCATTCAAATATTCATAATGAATGTGCAAGTCTTTCTTCGTGGAAGCCCTTTGGAGTTGTGAATCGGGATCAGAAGATTCTATATTTGTTTTCCCATATCAACTTTCAACCTCATGTGTGCTTGATATCTTGGCTTCTGATCAAACATCTTGAACAGTAATAACTCCATTTGTTGGACTTCAATGCATATGAATTGTGTGTTTTAGGAGGAATGAGTTTAAAACTGTTTCCTCTTATATATTGTAAAGAACTGCTTTCCTATGCATAGGTTCAATATGTCGAACCTTATGAAAGGTTGTTGTATCTTTGATAGATTTATCATATTCTACTTTTTATAGATATTCTTAAATACTATCTTTCTGCCCACATAGATAAGATATTAAGAGTGGCAATTCTGCAGGAAACTATACTAGTAATGGTTATCTTGTGGTGTCTTGCAATGGTGGCTTGAATCAAATGCGTGCTGCGGTGTGTACTTCTTCCCTTGTTTGTATCCCTAATCATTTCTCAGGTTATTAACTCAGAGAGTCTGGCATATCAGATCTGTGACATGGTGGCTGTTGCTCGGGTTTTGAATCTCACTTTGGTTGTTCCTGAGCTAGACAAAACATCTTTTTGGGCTGACCTTAGGTACATTTTTCATTATTGGCAAGCTATGACATGCTTTTTATCTTTTGCAGCTTAATGTAGTCTTTAACTCTTAGCATTCTTTCTGCAGTAACTTTGAAGACATCTTTGATGTGAAACATTTCATCGACTCACTAAGAGATGAAGTTCGAATTGTCAGAAGGCTCCCAAAAAAATTTAATAGGAAATATGGATACAAAGTATTTGAGATGCCCCCAGTTAGTTGGTCAAATGAAAAATACTACCTACAACAGGTGTGAATACTTACTGCTAAATTCCAGATACCCTCAGGTATCTAGGTCATGCATGAATTCAGCAATTTTTGTGAATCAGGAAAGCAAACATATAGTTGATTAGGTGACTGATTGATTGCACATTTTGTAAAATATTGAGTTAAATCCATGGAGATGCCTGACTGAACTTCTTTATGAGTTCTGCCTTTGTGTGAAATGATATAACTTCTTATTCTGCGGGAGGGAAAACTATCTTCAGAAATAACCTTTTGATTTTCCCAAGAAGGCATGGTAGGAGGTTTAGCAGGATGAGCCAGGACTGTTTGTGTGCTGTCCTCATGCACCTGAATTGCATCACGTTTGACTTTGGACCTGTCGGGGATCTTCTCCCTGTACCACATAGGCAAAAGGAGACTTTTCTGGGTGCACATTTAATTGATATTATGATAAAAGGTGGAACACTGATGGGAAACTTTTGTTAGAATAGCTATTTTTAGTTCTAACCCTGGCTGTCTCTTTCCAGTTGGGAAAAAGAGAAGACAAAATGAAAGTGTTTCTCAACTTCGTGCATGATATAATGCTTTATCTCCTTTCTGCATGATCAAATGCTTAACTCCCTGCACCAATAGATGCAACTCTCCATGTTCCCTATACGTACACATGCCCTCGTGACGAATTTATATAGATTTTGGATTGTTAAAAGATAGTTGATAAGGTTGATTGATGGTATTCATTTTGACATTTAATGGCGGTTGACACCTCTTCTAAGTATTCCTCTCTTTTGAAATGTGCTTTAGAAGTGGATATTTCTTAATTGAAATTATTGACGAGCTTCCCTTTGGGCTGCCTTTTCTTAATCCCCTCTTTTTCGACAATTAGTTCCTTGTTTTCACATTCCACGTTTTCTGCCTTTGTTCTTTGGCTTTGTTTTTATGGATTGGTTAATTTGAAATCGCTTTCTCTCTGTTGCTGCTGAGGTAGATAGACATGGCTTCAGATCGCCTCTTCTAAATATTCCTCTCTATTGAAATGTTTTTATGCTTCAAATATTGCTGTCATCTGCTTTTGTTCGTATGCGTAAAATGTTGAGCGTTTTCCAATGTTTTGGTGCAGTGGGTAAGACACTGGTGGTAGGCAAGGACCTTGGTAAAACCCTTTTGTTGGTCAAGAAAAAAATTCTCAATTGAGACTGCATACATGACACAAATTTGTATGTATGTAAGCAGAAATGCTTCTTTGGTCTATCTTTATCAGTGTATATCAGCAATTTTATGCATATTCAAGTTTCACCAGAATTATGGAATCATTGATTTTTAATCAATTCAATTATTTAGCTGCTACATAAAGTACTAATAGGGGAAATCATGGCACACAAATCAGAGGATAATTACTATTATAGTGAGGAAAAATAGGCAACTTTCATTGCCATGAAGCTAATGAACTTGATATGCTGGAACTGAAACCTGTGTTCAACAAGTCTAGGAATGTTGTCAAGATCAAAGTGGATCTAAGGGGGGGGAATACCTTTTGGTGAATGTGTGAGTTATAATTTCTCTTCCTGTCAGTGATGATTTGCTTTGATCCTATGATGCAGATTTTGCCACTTTTCAGCAAGTTGAAGGTGCTGCACTTCAACAAAACTGATGCACGCTTGGCAAACAATGGGGTCCCACTTGATCTTCAGAGACTCAGATGCCGTGTTAATTTTCAGGCACTGAAATTCACTCCAAAGATTGAAAGTTTGGGGTACAAGTTGGTTCACATTCTTCAGGAAAGGGGGCCTTTTGTGGCTTTGCATCTACGGTACGAGATGGACATGTTGGCTTTCTCAGGATGTACTCAAGGCTGCACCAAGGAAGAAGCTGAGGAGCTTAAGCGATTAAGGTTGGTTTTGTTGGAAAATTTACAATTTTCTTTTGGATGTCTAGTTTAAGATCTGGCAGATGATCTTCATCTGTCTTATCCTGTGTATATGGCAGTGAGCCTGTAGAAGTTCCCTTCGTTCAATAGCTGCTAGGAAAGATAAAACTTGAGAAAGAAAATCAATTGTTGGTAATTATGACCAGGTAAATAGAAAATAATAACTAGACGTTGCTTGGCTTATATCAGCACAGGCTTCTTGGTAGCATATATCCAGATATTGGCAATTGATCAATGTTTGTGTAGTGTGTTTATTATCTCACTCTACCCTGTTCCTTTGGTCAAAGTGGGCGCACTGTGCTGTATTTTAAAAAAGATGTATTGATGTGTATTTTGCCCTGCTCTCTTTATTCAGGTATGCATATCCTTGGTGGAGGGAGAAAGAGATAGTGTCTGAAGAGAGGAGAGCACAAGGTTTGTGTCCTTTGACACCTGAGGAGACGGCTCTAGTTCTGCAAGCATTGAGTTTTGACAAGGAAACACAGATATATATTGCAGCTGGTGAGATATATGGCAGTGAACGGAGACTTGCAGCACTAAGGGCTGCATTTCCACGAATTGTGAGTTATTAACCAATCCACTACTTGCCTCATGTTTTTCATAATGTGAATATGCGTTGTTACATTAGTAGCTATGGTTAAATGCTTGTGGCAAGCCTTGGCATCTAGAATAACAATGTTCAGGACATACTGATGAGCATCTGCTCATGGATGCCTTTTGATGGGTTTGCTTCTGGAATGACAAAACAGTTGGATCTTTTAGATTATTATTTCAACAATTAAACGATAGAAACTCAACTTGAAGTGAAACTCAACTTGAAGTCCCCATCAAATGGTTGAATGTCTCTGGATTATGCATGTCCTCAGTAATTAGATTGGTATCATCTATATTAGTTTGTTCTTTATCTTGCTTGTACTTTAAGCTTATTGCTTCTAGATCTCAGGCTCAAAGACTATTTCAGGTGAGAAAGGAAATGCTGTTAGATCCAGTGGAGCTGCAGCAATTCCAGAATCATTCTTCACAGATGGCTGCTCTGGATTTCATGGTCTCAATAGCTAGTAATACTTTTATTCCCACTTATGATGGAAACATGGCAAAAGTTGTGGAAGGTCACCGCCGGTATGTAACCTCTGCTTATAGTGGGTGATTTATCATATTATTCAGAAGGAAAATATACCATCTTATTTGAAAGGTTTGGAAACACTTCTAATAGATTTCATGTAGGTATCTTGGGTTTAAAAAGACGATCCTGCTAGATCGAAAAAGAATTGTTGAGTTAGTGGATTTGCATCAGAACGGGACACTTGCATGGAAAGAGTTTGCAGCTGCTGTTCAAGCAGCACATGAAAGAAGGATGGGACAGCCAATGCGCCGAAGGGTTATAACTGATAAACCAAAGGAAGAAGATTATTTTTATGCAAATCCTCAGGAGTGTCTTTGTGAGGGAACAAATTGTGATGACTTGCTAGGAACAAGCAACTCGAGTTCATTACAGTGACGACGCACACAATTCCAAGCACAAACTGAGACTTTGTTGCCACTTATTGTTCAAAAGTTGTGGTGCACAAAGTGGTTTGCGATGAAAGGAAGCTTGAAATGAGAAACGCATACGCATACCTTAGAGAGTTGTAAGAAATATAACAGCAGAAAAGAATTCTGAATGTCCGTTTAGGGAGTCAAAAGGTCATCATCTTCATTTTTTCTTTGTTGATATATTTATTTGATTTATTCTACAAGTAACGAGTTTGTTCAATGATGTTATATAGTCCACATTTAGAGAATACACGTGTAGCATTCTTATTCTTTAATTCATAAGTTATCTGATGAAATATTTTACATACATCACAGAACTCAGTATAGACTGTCCTCAGAGTTCATTATCTAGTGAATTAAGGTTGGAACTTGGAAGTAGGACAATTAGATTTATAGCTAGGTGAGACAGTCCTTTTTATGGGATGCTGTTGCAAGATTTACATTGCATGTTGTTTGCAGCTCACCTATGCCATTAAACCAAAGGCAAAACCGCAAAAAGTTTTATTCCTTCCACTAAATTATCAATTTTTAACAAATAACAGCTCCTTGGCGTCAGTATAAAAATGCCAATATAATTTCCCATACAGAAGCAGCTATTGTCCATGCAATGGAAAAACAATCTAAAAGCAATACTATGATACAAAACTCCTTAGCTGTATGGAGGTGTTATCTGAGGCATTCTTACTTTCCTCCCTCCAAACTTAATAAAAAAAGGGCTGTACCCTTAAAACAATGGTCTTAAGTTCTTTAACTTCGATATTTGCTGCAGTTTTCTATTTGGACTCCCAGAAGATAATTTCACCTTGCTCCCCAATTAGACCAAGTTCTCTAAGCCTCCTTTCTTGGTAATATTCTACCTCATCCAATTCTGACTCCATTTGCTTGAAAATCTCATCAATTTGCCGCAGCACCTTCTTTTCTCCTGCTCTTATCCCCACTGCAATCTTAAGCCTTGGGTTAAGATCTGCTGACCCTTCTAGCTTTTCATCCTGCAATCCAAATTTGTTTAGTGCAGAAGCATAAAACTGTTAACAGCCAGAAGATAACATCTGTTTCAGATTTTTGAAATTAGTGCAATGAAACAGTAGAAAAAATCCAGAAATTGTGGGCAAACGTAGTGATAAGAGATTGCACTAAAACATCAATGGAGCTTTGGTAGATATCATTTAAGATCAGACTATAAATATAGCGCTTTCTACATCTGAACTATAGATAACCTAAATGCATTATCTTAAAAGGTAAAAACCTACTTAAACAGGTGTTGGGGACTGTTAGTTTTTAGCGAGTCCTTTCAAGCTGCCTTTTGATTGTGCAGATTAAGGATAGACTAGTTTAATATGATCACCTTATTTAGGTAGGATAAGACCAACACAAAAAGTACAAGTTTCTCTAAACGGAAATCAGAAACATGATGTGGATCATTAATAAATGATTATCAACAATGTATGATAATGTATTTTTAATAGTAATCAGGACTAAAAGTTTACCTCTTCAATAGTAGTATGATATCCAGAAAGAGCAGATTTACACGCATCTTGAATGACTCGACATATGAGCTCCTCATTGGCACGACTTACTGGCAATTCAAGGTGGCCCCAGATGGAATTTCTGAAAATTGATTCTAAAAGGAAAGCATCGGTACCCCCAAGTGCTACCAGCCGCAAATATGGAAGCATTGTTGGTGGAAGAGGATTTCCTAAAACAATGTCAAAATCTGCAGTCTCACCCAAACCATTTGTTTCAGCAATGTCCAGCTTGTCATCAAAAAATTGGTCTGTCTCAGATATCTGAAGTGTCAAGGTATATATATTGCGGGCAGGCTTTGTTTCTATGAAGCCATAGTCCAGAGCCAACTCGGCGTTGCTCTTATTTAAATCATATTGGATCAGAACCTGTTGAATTTCCCTCCAACTCAGTCATAATGAATTGCCATATTAACAGGATCACAAGTCAAGCATATGATTGAAAGTTCTTTCTTCAACTAACTTCTCAAGGCCAAATTACATATTCCAGCATTTATGACTATGACACATCTCAATTCCTGTGACTTGTGAGAGCATCTCTTTAAACCACAAAACCTCTAATTTCAGTTTTTAACACTAATGCCATTTTATCTTACAAAGTCTGTGTATATGTGTGCAAATGCACTTGAAATTTTACAAGATCTTTTCATATTTGTGGTTCCCTTAGTGTTATACATTTGAAATATTTTTAGGGAAGTGTCCACATCAATATTAAGTAGGCAAAAAGCATATACGTGTTAGCTCATGGCGGCCAATTGATCTATCAGAACCTCTCAACATAGACATAAACCGCTGAATCAAAATTTTGGAAGCAGCATATATTTGAGAATAAAATACTTCACCTGCTCACCAGCCTTCACTGAAATAGGTGACCGCAAAGAAAATAGAAGTTCTCTGGAGAAAAGGCCTCCCCCTTTAATTTCATAAGCATAATCTTCCGTTGTTATGTCAGGGCTGTGGTTGATCTGATCCAAGTACCAGGTTTGCAGAAAATTAAATTTTGGGAAAATTCACAACAAAATTACTGAAATCAGACTAGCTACCTTACATGTTGAACCTGGCCTGTATGCATAAGCTAACTATTCATTTTATTGGTGTATATATATGTATTAAGGAAGCATTTTTAGGACAAAGACCTTGGGTGCAAGCTTATATGCTGCTTATGGACTTCATTCTTTCTCATGTTTCACTTTATAATAAACCATTTAAATGCACTATGCCACACTTACCTATATGTAATGACAATGTGAAGCCCTGTGAAGGCTTTATTTCAATGTACCAATTTCTAAAAGAAGTTTCAAAACTCAAGGAATTGCTAAACCAACAACCACAATGGCTTTCTAGTGAATGGAGTGAAGAAAAATATCCTCAGGCTGTCCAGAAGATCTCTTTGTTAAATCAAGCAAAATGAGAAAATGTAAAACAATTCTCAAATTTGCTTTAAAAACGACGTACTTCAACTTGCTTCTGAAAATTGACCAAAATAAAGAAATGAAAATTCTTACCAAGTCCGCAAGGGGAATCAGAACAAGATTTTGCCCACGAAGACGAGAAAATGCCCTTGATCTGAGAATCCCAAATGCCCAAAAGAAGTCATCCAATGTTATAGGGGAAGGAAATAGATTCTTATGAGGGACAAGGATATCTTCTTCTACTTTTAGAAATTCTCGCTGCAAATATTCTTTTACACCCAATGTTGTGCGAAAGAGTTGGGATCCTACATGAATTCAAGAAAATTAAAAATGATATGTGGAAAAAGAAAAAAAGGCAATCCAAAAAATATGCCAGCACAGGGAAATCACTGAAGATCCTAGGCAAGCATAAGTGCATAACAAAAGCCAATAATCATTCTGACAAGGACATTATAAATTCCACAATAGGAGTCTCTAAAAGCAATAAAATCCTCATAAAATGAGTTCAATTTTTCAATGGAATGCTGCACAATTGTGTTTATGGTAGACATTTTTTATTCGATACAGCTCATGAGAATTCAAGATTGACCAAAGTAAAATAAGAAAATTGTCATAATTTCTTCATATCATCTACAAACATGCCATTTTGGTTAAACATGTATAAATGCATCACGATGAACCTAAAATGATGAATAAGAATATTCAGAATCTTGTCCTATTTTGATTTCCAAAATCTAAGTTCTTCCCACAAGATTCATATATAATATATAATTCCAGCTCAAACGCAAAAACCAAAGCTGAAAAGAACATCTATAATTAGATAACGCGGAGACCAGACTAACCTTGAAGCTCAGCGAGCTCCTCTTCTGACCTGCACTGGAATCACCGGACAAACATTTCATCAATCCCCAAAATCAGGATGGATAAAAAGGGGAAACTAATTAAAAAAAACAAAGAAGAAATCACCAAAAGACTAAGCAAAACCCACCAATATATAGTGGAATCAGTACTCTCAGGAAGTATATCCAAATAAGGTCGCCATGTAGAATTCTCCATCAACTTCTCTCTGATCAAGAAAAGAGCAACAGAGATCCAAGGCTTCAATCCACTACAAACATTTCCTAAATCAGAAGCTGCAACTGCGTCTGGGTTTATCCAAAGCTTCTTGGGGATTTCCAAAACGACCTCATTCTTCGAAATGTTCCGTTCTGCTACCAGTCCCAGGCCTTCAGGAACGACACCAGGCTTCGCAGGGGACTTGGCGGATACAACGCCTTGGTCAACCAGCCATTGCCAGAAGCTTTGCAGTGATATTGGCGGTGATGTTATTGATTGTTGGAGAGAAGAAGTTGTAGAAAAGGTGGGTCTTTTCAAGGGTAGAAGAGATGGGGTTTTGACAAGGAGAGAAAAGGGTTTAAAGGGTTTTAGAGGAGAAAGGAAAGGAGAGTAAGAGAGAGCGAAGGGTATATCCATTTTTGTAGGTTCGCAGAGTGAAGTTGGTTCGCTGAGTAAATGAGATAATGTGGTTTCGTCATTTACAGGCAGGGGATAACTCCATGGATATTGCTGGCCCACCTTGTATACTTGCTTTTCTTCTTCTTCATTTTATTTTATTTTTCTAATTAGCAGAATTCTAATTTTTCAACATGCTATATAATAAAACTAAAGATTATAATATATAGATAATTGAAGTAAATCTATATTAGTGGATTAATAGTCTTATAAATGAATAATTATCTCATAATTCAGAATGTTAAAGATTCAAATCTTAATAATATCTAAAATATTAATATATGAATGTTTATTAAAAATAATAATTATTAATATTTAATTCTTCAAACACTAACCATTGAGATTTAAATATTAATTATGAATATTAACATTATATTTAAAAAATTTATCTAAAAGTCTTAGTATGAGATAAGAAAGATCTCAAAATAAGAATTTTTTTTTTTTTGAAATGAATCAATTTATTTTATTTTATTTTTCATTATTTCTAGTCGTGTGCTTGTGACAAAATTAATTATAATTCCTCTCTGCTTGTAATATAGCTGCCAAATTTATGAGGAGAAATAATTTTTTTTGGATAAGTTCAAAAAATGCTTGTGGTTTCTGGCTTTTACAAATGGAGGTATGCAATAAATTTTTTTTTTTTTTGCAAATTTAGGTCTATAGTTCACTTTATTAGTATTTTTAAGATTTAAATTCTGACGCTGCTATCTTTTTGTATATATGGAGAATTCTGATCAATCAAAAAAAATTTTCATTTTACATGACAATTAAATAATATAATGAAAAAAAAGTTTAAAAAATACTATTTGATTTCGCACTTTTATAAATAGAGACTGTAATATTTTTTTTTTTTTTGCAAATTTAAATATATTGCTCACTCTTTGTGCAAGAAGGTAAGAACGTCAAAATTTAAACCCCCAAAAATACAAACAATATGAATCATAAGTCTAGATTTGCAAAAAAAAAAAATAAAAAAATCATAGCCTCCATTTACAAAAACACAAAACCATAAGGTAATTTTTTAAATTTCTCCCTAATTTTTTTTTATTCACAAAAGTAAATTATTTAATGAAGCTAAGTTGCACTTTCTAAATTATGTAAACTTGTTAATCGATCAATTTATGTTTAATTTAAAAATTAAAATAAAAAGAATAAAAACTATTAAAAAATGCACTTGGACAATAAATTCATATTCAATTTTTTTTAATAATACTAAAAAAAAACACTACAAGGTTTTTATTTTTCACTAAATTAGATATCAATCAGATTAAATATTATTAGATTGTTGTATTCAACAATATACTATATGTTGCTTAGAAATATACCACATTTTGAAATTCTGACCTAAATGAAAACATAATATAATAAAGCATATCATACATATTATATGATATTAGGTAAAAATTCTTAATTTTGTTAAGTTAATCACATGTTTTTAATTTTTATTTGATAAAAATTTTCTCTTATTCTAGCAAATAATTTTCATATCATACATATTATATTATTTTTATTTTTTAACATTATTTTCGAAGAGATATATTATTATCATCATTATTATTATTATTATTATTAAGTTTACTTATTCAAATCCGATTTTCGGTCCAAAAATCCATTTTGCTTTTCTTTTACACAATCTATGTTTTATAAAATATTGGAAAATTCTAAAATATTATGCTCGTCTCTCTTATTTTATTTATTTTTTAATGAATTCTCTTTTATGATTATGTTTACAAAAAAATAATTCTAAAATATCATTAATGTTGATGTTATTTAAAATGTCATTAATCAATTCTAATTTTGACTTAAAACAGATAAATAAAATATAAAACTTCATTAACCATGTTAATTTTTTTATTAATAAATACAGGAGTAGGAATCATAATTTCAAATTAATTTTTAAAGTAACAAAAAGAAAATAAAAAAAAAAAGTTTATGGATTAATCAATTACGATCTTTTTTTTTTAAGATTTTTATACAATGATGGATTAATAAGTACTTCAACCCTTAATTTTTTTTTTTTTTTCCAGCAAGAAAGATGAAAATTTCATTAATCCAAACGATAATACAATTTCTATCAAGATTAAATATTCAAAAGCACATGAACTAAATAGTAACTATCCTTGATTAATAATATAGAGCTCCCACGAGATTCTCTTTCTCGTGACCATAAAGATAGATCATAATCACCAAAGAACTAGACTTGCAAAAAGTACCTAACTGACTACGTTTTGCAGAACTCTATACAAATAACTAAAGCTTAGATCTGTATTGAAAAAACACAGATCTGGATCTTAGGATAACTATCATAGCTCAATGCTTGAAAGACACTCAGAAAATACAAAGAGACTATAGCCAAGGCTAAAGCAATCACTAACCATCAAACACACAAAAAACCTAGATTTGTTATAGGAGGGCGAGTCTAGAATCACCAGCCATGACCAAATCTACAATTTAACACTTGAAACTAACAACATCTATACCAAAACTAGCCAAATCTAAAACCACTCATAGATGGTGGCTTTCAAAATTTCAAAAGAAACAAAGATAAATATATACACAAAGAAAATAAAACAAAAGAAACAAAAGAAGATACTGGGAGTGCTATCGGTGGCTTTTGGCCGCCGGCAGCATCTCTTTAAAAGGCTTTTATGAAGATGAAAGTAATACTGCAACTACAATGAGAGAGAATAATCTTAATTGGTAAAATAGATAAGGCTATTTCGCATTTTATTAATTAGAATTCAATTATTCTTTCTCGAAAAAAAAAGGATAGAGTTCAATTATTGGAATCAATATTTAATTTTTGAGACTTATTTTTATTTTTTAAAGTTGATTTTTATTACATAATATAAGTTTTTATTTATTTAAAATAGAACTTACTCTTATTTTTGGTCTTTCATGCATAGATTTAAGATACAAATTCTATGTTATAAAAATATTTTAATTTATATAGTATTTATTTTTTAATTTTTAGAATTATTTTTATTTTATAGTTTAAATCGACTAAATTGATTATTTAAACTGAAATTTAATAATATCGATTTAAAAATTTTTATTTTACTTAATTTAAATATAATTTAAATTATTTAAAAATCGATATGACTGATTTGGTTAGAATTGTTCACCAAATGGAATCATGAACGTCCCCAATCACTATGACTTAAAAATGGGCTCAAAAAGAATTATTTCTATCGAGGACAAGAATCCTCATACAAATGATGATTATTGACAAACCAAATTAGATATTATTAATGGAAATAAGATTCATATTTTTCAAATTGAACATATTTATAGAAATGAATATTCAATTATATATGCCAAGTTCGAACAAACTTCAGTATGTGATTAGACTCTACAGTTGAATAATGCCAAATCTATATAATGAAATTGATTGAATATGGAAGAATAAAATAATGAAAAAGGGTCCATGCATGCAATTAAAAGTACGTATGGGCGCTTGGCTATTAATATATATATATATAAACTAATTATAAGATGTCTTCACAATAATTTATCATACTCTTTTTAATTTATTATAGTAGGTCATTAACATATACAATATAATATATTATTTAAGTTATAATTATTAATTCCACTTTATGAATAATTTAATTTTATATATATTTTAATTAAATAAAATATATAAAAATACCTGTAAAAAATATTTAAAATATACTTAAAAATTAATTTTGTCCTAAATTTTTTTAATAAAATCTATAATTTTATAATATAAATATGTAATTTCATATAAAATTATATATTATTTTATATATTACTTTTACTTTTGATATTTTTCTAATTGATACTAATCAACTATAATTTGAATAAAATAGATTAATAAATTTTTTTATTAAATTTTATGATTGTGTTAGTTCTTATCATTGATAAAACTATAATTATTAATCTTAATTATAAAATTTTATAAAAAATATTTATGAAACAAAAAGTGTAATTAAAAAGTTATCAAAATTATCTATTGCACTTCCAACATTTTATATATATATATATATATATATATATATATATATATATATATATATATATATATATATATATAAGTTTTTTAAATTATAAATAAAAAAATAAGTGAGAGTAATTTAGTAATATCATTATTTAAAGTAGGGGTAATATAATAACATCATATTTTTATTAATTACAATTTAACCCAAATAAGAGAGTGTTTGCACAATTTTTTACCACTTTACCCATTTAAAAATTTTAGAATTAACTTTTGATTATATTTAAATGCAATTAATCATAAATTCATTTAAAACTAATTAATAATGATAAGTTTAATAAAAATAATAATAATTTTTTTATTAACATACTAATAAATATATATATTTAATTATAATTCATAATATATATATATATATATATATATATATAATTTCACATAAATATCAAAATAATGATAGTAAAAATTAACGAATTAAAATTTAATTTACATATTAAAAATAAATAAGATTGGTTAGAAAAATAAAAAAAAATTTATTAGAGAGAATAATTTGTTAAGAAAATTGCAGGTGAATTCCCCATTAAGTTATAATTAAATTTACATGATCTAATGGTTTCAAATTAACTGAAATAAATTATTTATGAAACACGTTAAAAGCTTTCATATACAAATATGAAGCTTTTTAATTTTACAAATTCATATTTTTCTTACGTATATTTAAGATTTTTTGAGATTTTGCATATTATTTTTTTTTATTTTTTAGTATATTTTTAGCAAGTGCAATTATAATTATGCATCGATAAACTATATTAATCTAATCAATGCTTCTTTTTTAATTTATGAATTAAAAGTGTTTTACTATGATTTCTCCACTCAATTTTCCTTATTTAACGTTAAATATTTTCCATTCTCAAAAGAAAAAAAAAAAGTTAAATATTTTCATTTTTCAATTTCTAATTAAGAAGTTTTTAATTACTATTAACTTTTTGTCAACAATATTGTTGGTCTTTATCATTCAACTATGCATTTTAATTAGTCATTGATGTGAATTAGTACATATATAAATTATTAAAATTTCAAGGAATGCACTTTAATTTTTTAATTTTAAATTTGATCACATTTTGATTTTTGAAATTAAAAAAAAAAATAACTTAAGTCTCTGTTTTAAAAATCCAATTCAATTCAATTCTATTAATAGAATTGAATCAAATTAAATTCTTTTGCAAGAATTATTTCAAAGACTGTGCACATAAATAATGATTCAATTTGCTTTTTTTTCTTTATTATCTATATTTATTCAACAATTAAAATGATATCGAAATATTAGATGATTGTGATGCATATTTATGTAATTTGATGATAAATCAATTTTTAAATAAATTAAAATTTTTGAGGAAAGATTTGCTTTTCTATTTACTTTGTATTCATTTCTTTTTTCTACTAGCTAAAAGAGTTCAATTTTATAAATTATCTCATTTTAAATATAAAAATTTTTAAATATAAAAATTAATAAAATTAAAATTTATTTTAATTGAATTTCTGCGAAATTTGAGTTTTTAAAGATAAATTTTGAATTGTTATATCATGAAATTACATGTATATATATTTTTTTAAAATTTTACTTTTTTCATATATGCTAGTATAAGAATTAAAGTAAGCAATTAAGGTATGTAGCTAGAAAAAGTATATATTAAATCAAATTCCAAAGCATTTTCAGTAAGTTATTTTTATATTCATTATCAATTAAACTAATGTTACTCAACAAAATTCTCATTTGTTAATTATTAATTGGTGTCCACATTTTCTTGAATTCTCAATTTTCTATCTCCGTATAAAGTCTAACTTCATCTGTAGTATATGAAAATTTGATTTAGCGATAAGATAAAAATTGATGTGCTGAAAGGTTGTATGTTCAATTATAAGATATTTTTTATAATTGCCATTTTAATATATAATTACTCCGTCCATCTTAAAAAAAATTATTCATTTTATTTTTTAATACAGTTTAAAAAAATATTATTAATTATTTGTCAATTTATAAATTTTATTACTCTCTCTGTTCCATTTTATTTGACACATTTTTTTAGATGTCCCAAAAGTATATTTCATTTTTATTTTTAACATTTTTTTTACCCTTTATATCTATTTTGTTTTTAGATATTAATTCAATTTTTTCTTATAAAGTTTCAAAAAAATAAAATTTAATTATAGTAAGTAAATGATATAAAAGAAAAAAATAGCATACTATTTAATGCACACTTAAACTTTATAAAAAAAATATGTTCTAAACAACATGAGATAGAGGGAGTATATTTTTTCACTTTATACTCTTACTTATACTTATTTATTATTATATTTTTTTTATTAATTTTGAAAATTTACAAGTAGTATACTTTCTAATTAATAAAAAAAGTAGACAAATACTTATATATGTTTATTTTTAAAATAAACAAATATTTTACAATATTTTAAAAAGAAATGGTTGATAATCTTTTTCATGGAGTTATAGCATTCTTAATAGTACTTTTTATTTTAAAGATTACATTTATTTAATAGAGAGCATTTTAGTCGATAAAAAATATAAAATTTTATTTAAATCCAATAAATTCTCTATAGTGTGTTATTTATTTTATTTTATTTCATAAGTATTAATTATTTTAATTTTGTAATTTTTTTCTTTTTTAAGTTTATCTAATGAAAAAATAGTACTAAAATTATATATAATAAAGTGTATATAAACTTATTTTGTATTAATTAAAGTTAGATAAAAAAAAATAATATTTAGCTTTGTAAACTTAAAAAGTTAAATCAATTATTTTTTTATTTTTTAAAGATTGAAGTTTCATTTTTTTGAGATAAATCTTTTCTTTATTGGTTTTTTATTTAAAGGAATTTTCATTCTTTGTTGTGGTCTTCTTGGGATTCTGGGAATTGAGGTGCTGCCTCGAAAGTCAGGTCATCGGAACAGTGAATGCAATGCCTGCACGCAGTCAAAGCTTACGAATCATTCTTTGCTCAAAAAAAAAAAGCTTATGAATCATTCTTTGTTTTTTTTTTAATTTTTTAATTTATCATTTTTTTTTAAACCAAAGATAGATTATTTCATTATTATTTCAATAAAATTACCAAAGATAGTTCCTTTCATTGTTGATCCAAGTCCAACAGGTAAACCATCACTCAACATCTGGGGAATGAGATTTCACCATCTCTCTTAAATGATAATAATGTTCTAATTAAATTTCCAGATTATAATTATTTTTTCCCCTAAAAATGGGTCAATTTAGATGTTGTTGTAAAACACAATTTGAAAATATTATTTATTTTTTAATATTTATACTTAAAATATATTAAATTTGATTTAAAAATAAATTTTAATAACTTATAATTAAAATTTTTTAATAATAATTTAAATAATATATGAAAAATATCCTTGTTATTTTGCATAATTATTTTCATTCAGATTCTTCCCCCCTCAAACATGTGTATGAATAAAAGAAGTGTTCAATGGACCAGTCTTACTCTCTCCTGTTTTGGTCATTATTGCCAAAAAATGCTGCACCCACTGCTTTTTTTTTTTTAATAGTCTGACTCAATTATTCTTAGATTTTGGTCACTATTGAAATACTATTTCAATTCAGGTTAAGATTTATTTATTTTTATATAAATGAATTTTTTTCCTACTTTTATTTTTTTATGCAAATATTCAATTTTATGGACTTAAAAAATTAAGATTTATGTATAATTAATAACATAAAATCAGAAAACAGATCTAAGATTAAAATTTTAGAGATCCCAAAATATAAATAAATATTTTTTTTTATATATAAAATCACTTTATACATATTAAACTACATTTTCTTTGAAACAAAATAAAAAAAAAATTATTAGCAAATGTCATAAGCCAAAATTAACAAAACAAATGAAATTAGGAGGAACAGACATAATAAAATTACATAATTATATCAGATTTAGTGATAATATAATAAGTTTTTAAGTTTTTGGAGGACTAATTTTGAGAAACATAAACAATACTCTTATTTTTCAAATTGGTCGAAACTAATAAAATGACACATTTGGAAGAGGAAAAAGGGCAAAAGCAAACAGACACATTTCAACGTGCAATCACTTGAAGCTCTCAAAAGGTTTTATTTTAATGTAAAACTTTAAGAAATAAGCATTAAGGAAAGATTAATTCAACAACTATTTTTTATTTTTATTCAGTTTCTTTCTTGAATAATATTATTTATATATTATATAAAATTGAAAAAAAAAATCAATTCAACAACATTTTATCGGTTTTCTTTTTTCCTAATAAAGAAATAATCAAACATTTTATTTAATATTTGCAAGATTGACAATTGTCCAATATATTATTTTAATTTTTCAACCCATCTTAATTGAATCTTGATAAACAAATGCGCAAGCTTTATATCATACCCTTTTTAATTAATTAATTGATCACATAATTAAAAAAATAAAAATCAACAAATTGATGTATAAAATAAATATTAAAGTTACAAAATGGAATCCCAGTATTGTCTTACCCAAAAATAAATAAATAAAGATAAAATAAAATCCCAGTTGCCAGTCCACCTTGTCCTAATTAATGTCCTTGGTACAAGATGTTACTTTTCAATTTCAATAATTAATTTTTTTTCAAAAAGCCATAATTAAAAAGGAAGGAAAGGAATAAAAAATATTGAACAAGGGCAATTTTACCTCATCTGTTGGGATGAGATAAATTAATTCTGGAAATTCAAATTTATTAAAAAACAAAAGATTTGTACAAGCTTTGTTTATGGGTCAAGGCAGGCCGATGGAGATGGTTGAACCTATACATTTTTTATTAATTTTTAACAATAATTAGTTAATTACCGAATAGACAAGAAGAGGGGAATTGGGTATCAAAAGTACACCTATTGTACCTAATCAATAATAATTAAATGAATTCGTAAGGTCAAGAATGGAGTTAAAGCAAATAATTAGAAGAAAATTGCTATAAAAATAAAGATAGGGACAAACAAATTAAGGAGATGAGGCGAAACTTACCCATTGATAAAGGTCAGTGCTTTTCATTGTTATTCTCGTAAATTCAGCTTTATAAAGCTTTGCAGTCATCTTTGACCGCTTCCACACCACGTGTCTGCTCTGTTTCCTTTTTTCTTCCTTTCATTTTGAAACTTCTTTATTATGATTTCATTATACAGTTTTCACCTAACAATTTGAGAAATTCACCATTTAAAAAACCCATTTTTTTGAGATATATATATATATATAGTAGACCTATAGCCAAGCAAAGAGAACCTATCTGTTATCATCAAAAGGTTGCTTTCAATATTGTCATTGTATTGTTTCTTCTTAATATTTTTCAAGAAAACACTTGTTGTTAATAATATTCTTTTCAGGAAAAGCACTTCTTGCTAATCTTTTTTCAAGGAAAATAACCAAACTAACTATATTGTTGTCGTTTGCTCTGGCTTCTATGACCCATACCAGTATTTCTTTCGTTATTGACTGAAAATGAAGTTTGGAAAAGAGTTCAGGGCACAAATGGTGCCAGAATGGCAAGAAGCATATATGGATTATGATTTTCTCAAAACCCTTTTGAAAGAAGTCCAAAGATTCAAGATTAGAAACAGACCACTACCAACCCCTGGTGGTGGTGGTGGTGGCCTGAAAAGAAAACTAACGTTATATAGAGCTTTCAGTGGCCTAACACAGAGAAATATTCAGAGTCCCAGAATCCCTTCTGATAATGATATTGAAAGCCAAGCCATTTTGGTTAATTCTGTGAACAAAAATGGGTCTCAAAACTATGAGACTACTTTCCTTATGGCTGCAGATGAAGGAGGTGAATATGAGCTTGTCTATTTTAGAAGGCTTGATGAGGAGTTTAATAAGGTCGATAAGTTTTTTAAGGCTAAAGTTGAAGAGGTAATGAAAGAAGCTGCCATCTTGAATAAGCAAATGGATGCTTTGATTGCATTTCGAATCAAAGTTGAGAATCCTACTGGCTGGTCCGATAGGAATGCTGATATGACTCGTCTTGCTTCTGATGTTGCTGCTTCTGCTGCTGCTTTGTCTGCTTCGACTCCGTCCGGAGCAAGAACAAACAGTAAGTAATTAAACACCATTAGCGATTACAATTTATAAATATGAGTTTGTTTGGCATTATTGTTTGAGCTTCCGAGTCTACTTGTCAGTACTGTTTGAACTATTATTTAAAAAGAGTACAGTTTCAATCACAGTGCCAAACAAACAATATATGTATAATATCAGAGTTTAATTGGGGTTGTTTTGTAGGAAGAGTGCAGGTCCTAGATGTGATCGATGAAGGGTCGAGCCTCCATGAACAATCAGATGAATCAATGACTAATCATAATAGAGATGAGGAGGAGAAGATGCAAAAGTTACAAGCAGTAAAGAAGTCAAAGATGATTAGAGGGTCTAGACCAGCTCCGTTAGAGATACTAGACCATGTGAGGATAAACAACACAGTTGAAACTCCTCGCTCGACCATTAAAGGCTTCCTCAAAGTTCCTCAAAAGACAGAACTGAAATTTACAAGGGACAATCTTAGGAGAGTTGAGGAGCAACTCAAGCGTGTTTTCGTTGAATTTTACCAAAAGCTTCGCCTTCTTAAGAGTTTCGGCTTCTTGAATACATTAGCATTTTCCAAAATCATGAAGAAGTATGATAAGGTATATACATATATATCTCATCTCTAGCTTTCAAGAACCCATATATTTCATTTCTAATGTATATTTTTCAATCCTTAACAGATTACTTCAAGAGATGCATCAAAAGCTTACATGAAAATGGTGGATAACTCCAACCTTGGCAGTTCTGATGAGGTGAGCTGTTTTTTTTTTTTTTTTTTTTTTTGAACTCTCCATTACTATATAGTCTCTTTCTTGATGCCTTATTTAACTAAATTAGTATGATTTCACGTACATGATGAATATCACAGGTAACCAAACTCATGGAAAGAGTTGAAGTTACATTCATTAAGCATTTCTCAAACTCAAATCGGAGTAAGGCCATGAGCATCTTAAGACCAAAAGCAAAAAGAGAAAGACACAGAACAACATTTTCTATGGGTGAATTTTATTTATTTATTTTTACAGATTTCCTAATTGAAAACAACTGTTTTATTTCTTAGTTATACGTATATTTCAGATCATAATATAAAGTTCGATTTTTGCAGGTTTCTTTTCTGGGTGCACAGCTGCTCTAATAGTAGCCCTTGTTTTTATCATTCGGACTCGCAAAATCCTGGATGCGCCTGGCAAAGAAGCATACATGAGAACAATGTTTCCACTTTACAGGTAACTACTATATATATAATATATAAAATGATTGATTTTTAAATGTTCAATGGAGCATATTGTTGTTGATCAAGTTCTGATGAGCCATGCTTAATCTTTTTTCAGCTTGTTTGGGTTCATTGTTCTGCACTTGATAATGTATGCTGTAAATATATACTTCTGGAGGCGATACCGAGTGAATTATTCCTTCATATTTGGATTCAAACAAGGAACAGAATTAGGCTACAGACAAGTTCTCCTTCTGGGTTTTGGTATTGCAGTATTAGCACTAATGTGTGTACTTTCAAACCTTGACATGCAAGTGGACCCTAAAACAAAAGATTACAAGCAATTCACTGAACTACTCCCTCTGATCCTGGTTATAGTAAGATTCTTCAACTAATTCTGCTCTTTTTCCCAATCCAACTTCCAAAATTTATGAGCGAAACTCATCTCTTTTCTTTCTTTCTTTCTTTCTGCAGCTTTTACTAGTCCTATTGTTCTTGCCATTCAATGTCCTATACCGAACAGCTCGATTCTTCTTCCTGACTTGTCTATTTCACTGCATTGCTGCTCCTCTCTACAAGGTAAAACATCAATGTCGGATATATATATATATATATATATATATATATATATATATCAAATGTCTTAAGTTGTTGAGTCTAATTGTCTCGTAAATTTCTTATTTTTGCAGGTCACACTCCCAGATTTCTTTTTGGCAGATCAACTAACCAGCCAGGTTAGTTAACTAATTAATGACCAAAATGCTATATTTTGATAACACAAAACACCCTGTCACTGGATCAGTAGCTTAATGGTCTAATACATTCTCGAAATATACTTATCTTTAAAATGTAACAAAAACAAAAAACACCCTTTTTAATTTTTTGCAATAATAATATATTCCCATCTTATTTAATGATATAGGTGCAAGCCATCAGAAGTTTGGAGTTCTATATCTGCTACTATGGATGGGGAGACTATAAAGCAAGAGAAAACACTTGCAAACAAAGTGGTGTATTCAACACCTTCTACTTCATTGTTGCCGTGATTCCATATTGGTCTCGTCTTCTTCAGGTACGTGAGATTACAAGTTTGAACCATATTCGGAGCTTAATTAACCAAAAAAGCATTAACAACTAACATGTTTGTTTTTGTTTTAATTTGTTTCAGTGTCTTCGTAGACTGTTCGAAGAAAAAGATCCAATGCAAGGATACAATGGATTAAAGTATTTTGTGACAATAGTGGCTGTTTGTCTAAGAACAGCTTACAGTATTAATAAAGGGACTAGTTGGAAAGTAATCGCATGGGTTTTCTCAGTCATAGCAGCCATCGTTGGTACTTATTGGGATCTTGTTATTGATTGGGGGCTTCTTCAGCGCACGTCCAAGAACCGCTGGCTCAGAGACAAACTCCTTATCCCTCACAAAACCGTATACTTTGTAGCCATGGTTAGTGTAACCAACAATCTTTAATAACCATGGTTATAAATATTTGACAGTAAAATCAATAGGCTATTAACATTGATATGCAGGTGCTAAATGTGTTGCTGAGATTTGCTTGGCTGCAAACTGTGTTGAATTTCTCATTTCCAAACTTACATAGAGAAACATCAATTGCCATTGTTGCTAGTCTTGAGATTATTCGTCGAGGCATATGGAATTTCTTCAGGTAATTACATTTGATATCAACACTTTGAAAATTAAAAGTTTGCAAGATTAAGGTCGACATTTTCTAACTTTTTCTATGGTTGAATTAGGTTGGAAAATGAGCACTTGAACAATGTTGGAAAATATCGTGCATTCAAATCAGTACCACTACCTTTCAACTATGATGAGGACGATGATAAAGATGAATAATAAGCTTTCTTTCCTTCAAAAAAAATAAACAAAGATTTGACAAAATTGATATAGACTTTTGTACAAGAAAGAAAACAAGATAATAAATTAATAAAATTGAGAGGGTAAGACTTCAGAGACGGCAGAGAAATTAGATATATTCATTGTATTTTTTTTTTTAATTAATGAGATGTATTCTTTTTCTGTGTGAACAGATTAGCAGTGTGAATAGATGCATTCATTACTTTAATAGAAAGCAAAATTTTCCTTCCTTAATCATTTAAAATTTTTAATTTTTCAAAAAAAAAAAGGATATGCAAGTGAATTACTTGTTTAGAGGTTCAGTTCTCTCAACTCAACTACTTTTAGTTGGCATGCAGCTAAACAAATGCTATTGTATCTTGTCTCATTCAAGCATAATTTATTTTTAGTAGAACAACTATATTAGGCTTGGGTAAGTCAACTCTCCAAGTATTTTTCACAACTGCTTTGTCATATGATTATCTTAAATCAAGTTGCAAGAACTTGCTTAAATAAATATACAAGTAGAAGATTGACTCACAAATTAATTAATCTTTTGAATTTCTAATATAAATTTATATTAAAAATTTATTTAATTATATTTTTATTACAGTTTACTCAATGCAGTGTTAATGTTTAATTGAGTATATAAAATTGAAATAGTTATTTTTAATTTCAATTCAAATCTTAAAATATCGAACAAAATTATTCCATGAAAATATAAAATATCTATTCTGCAATCTCAACTTTTGATCGAAATTATACATAAAACAGAGGTACTTATTGCAAATTTGTAGAAATTGAATTTTCATTCAATGAGTCATGGAATAGTTATTCCGTTTCTACCTCATTCCATTCCACAATAAACAAATAAACGAAGCAGAAGATTGGCCTATACATGGTATTACAAACGAGGAAAGTGATAAAATCAGCGTCCTCATATAATTAAATTTAGGGCTGAGCAGTGAGCACGGAATTCGGAGATACCGAACTATATAACTAAAAATATTCAGAATCGAAAATATTCATTGACCATTTAATTTTCTCCGAATCGAACCGTCCCGAAATTATTTTTTGGTACGATTCTGGAGATTAGTAATTATCCGTACCAAGAACCATACCGAACTGTCCTGAACCGAAGAACCAAAACTAGAACCGATTTCAAGAATATATATATATATATATATATATATATATATATATACACACACACACACATATTTTGATATTAAATTAGCAATATATTTTAAGAAAATTTAATAATGTATATGTAAAATTTATTTTTTATTAATTATAAAATTTCAGTTTCAAATTAATTATTATATTACAACTTTATAAGTGTAAACTAAAACTTTGAAAAAAAAATTTAATAATTTGTATAGTATTAATATTATTTTAAAATTTCATAAAAATTTAATAATTTGTATAATCTTAATATTAATAATATATCATGGTTAAAAACAAAAAAAAAAAATTATTTTGTCTTATGAGAAATTTTTTAATTTTGGCCAATAATAAAATAATATCGATTTGATTATATAGCTTTAAAGCAGTGATAATTCCATCAAATTTTTTTAATTGGTCAATATAATTAATTAAGTCAATCATTAAATAATGTAATGATTTTATGTAAAAATTTGATGCTATTTCTTTAATAGATTTAAATTTGTAATCTCACATTCAAAAATTTAAGACCATTGTATTATTAATTTATTATTGAGACTTATTATTTCATTGGTGATAATGTTAAATTTATAGTATTATATATTATAGTTTATTTTCAATCAATTTTAAGCATTAATTTTTATAATTTTAATCATAAATAAAGTCAAAATATAATAAAAATTTTAAGTAATTTTCAGATATTACAAATTAGTTTAAGATGAAAAAATATATATTTTAATTATTTAAAAATAAAAAATCTCTAAATCTCCGTTTCATTCCGAACCGTCCCGTTAGGCCCAAATCTCCGTACCGAACCGTCCCGAAAAATTGGAACAGATCAATACGTAGATTATTATATCACGGTACGATTCCGGAGATTCAATTTTGAAATCCCCAAAATTTGATTTGGTTCCGGAGATTTAAAAATCTCCAGATTCCCCCGAACCGTGCTTACTCCTAATTAAATTGCTGTAGAAGAGTGATACTATGATGAGCGACTAAATTATGAATCAACCCTGCTAAATGTAAAATGTGCAGTCTGCATAAGGTCGGATTATACATGCTTTTAGCTGTCTTTATCATCAGCAAAGCAAGTTATAATCATTACCATCAAGAAGTTCCAATTTCTTCTGCTAATATTTGGAAGTCCGTTGGTAATTCATTTTAAGGCACACAAATACTAATTGCATCATCACTTCATCAGCCTCCGATGCTTAAACATATTAAACAAGGAACACATCTAACGAGTAACAACCTGCCAACTTTACAATGCTAAGCATCCAATCTTTGGAACTCATCAGATGGTTCCATTGGTTTTCTTTCTTTTATAACTAAATTCCTATTAAGTACAACACACAAGTGGATGCAACCCATAGATAGTGGAGCATACAAAATTATAAGTTCCATGAAAAGGACTGCAAAAATAGATAAGCACAAAATGTTAGTAATCCCACTTATGGCCAAAGGAATTCATGCAACGCCTCATGGTTTGCCCTCATTTGACTTCCTTAGTTGAATGATATTCCAGGGCTCATTCATTTGCACTCTGTAATGATAAATTACTAATACATGACCCAGCATGAGGAGAAAGGGCGCATGATCCCGCTCCAAAACCTACTTCTATGGTATCTAAAAGAACAAGTATGGCTATTACTATCAGCAATGGATAGCAACGACCGTACAAGCTCCAACTAGTTGAAGCCCACAGATATTTTACATATACATAGGAAAGCAACAAAAGCACAAAAGCAACCTGAGGGATGCCTCTTTAAATATCTTGAACACAGAGACATTGCATTAGATTCTCCAACAACTTTCCATAAGTAAAATTTGAAATATAACTGATCAAGATATAAAAGAACCATCTTAAATCTAACACTTGGTTTTGAAAAAAAAAAAAAAAATGTAGGTTATTGAAACCAAGGTATTGTGATCAGCAAGAGAAGAGAAAGTGGTAGATATAGTGCAGAGGTATGTGGATAAGAATGCTCAATAGTCTCTCCCTCCCTCTCATGTCTGTGCCAGGATGCACATTGCACACCCAAAATCAACAGGGATAGCATCTGTCAACTATTGTTGTCAGTAATCAGTTCAAAACTGACCAGCCCATTTATTCTAGGAGGATCACATGATAAGATGGATATTGCACATTCTAAGCTAAAGCAGCAACTGTTTCTATCATTTCCATAGTGTATTTTCTCATCTTCTAATTAAAATGTAAACCTTTGGCATCAAGGTGCACTTTCTCTCTCTCTCAGTTGAACCAATCCCAGACAAAAAGGCATCAAGGTGCACTTGCACATCTATCTTGAACAACAACATTGACAAAGCTAAAACCTAGCGAGCATAAGAAACAACAGTGGGGGGCACAATTCTAACAATGTAGCATCCATATCAACATGATTAGAAAATTTGTTTTCTTTCTGATTTAAGTTCGTTGTCTTGGTAAAACAAATGTCCACCACACATCTTTTAATTCTCACAACAATATCTACCACTCAGCTTCTACCCCAACATCAGTTTGCAGTACAGAAGGTGAACTTCAGAGGAAAAGAGCTAAAGACAATGCGAAAATATCAGGGAAGGTTGTGAGAGTCATCCTGGTTAACTTATACCCATTATTGTCATGTCAGCACTCGGGAGCAAGAATATCCTACCATTAAAATGAAAATTCACATATCTAAAAGCATTTTTAAAATCAAAACTTAATTTCAAGTTATCTGAAAAACACCTATCCAGAAAACAATATACTCTCATCAATACACGACCTTAAAATATAATTGCCACACTCTTATCAGCATTCACAGAACTTTGATGCAGAACATTAACTTAAAGATTCTATTATGCAAGTAAACAAAAAGGCATAACAAGCCAAGAAATTCAGACATAATAGTCAGGCAAAAACACATCACATGGCAAAAATGATTGTTAAATTTAGATTCAAGTGAAACTAATCACCATCAATTTCTTCTAACATATTCATTAGTCATCGTTTCATATCAACCGATACCCATATCAGTAAATCTTTATTTTTCCTAATTCGCTCCTTCTGTTGTATTAATTAGAGCAAATTAGCATAAATAAATGGAATTTTCCCTGTCGAGTGAACCAAAAAAAAAAACAAAATCAATAATCATTAAACCATCTAATTACCACTTCCCAAATCCTTGGAATCCACAACCTTCTCCGTTTCGTTCTTCTCAATCCCCTCTGACTCTGATTCTTGTGACCCTTTTTTCTTCTCTAGCTCCTTCTGCACCTCCTCCTCAGCAGCCTGCTCCGCCTTCAAAATGGGCTCGTAATAATCAGGATGAGTCTGCATACACTCCCTCAAAGCCTTAGTCGCGTTATAGCACTTACTCACAACATCCTCCTTTTTAATTTCCACCTCTTTGACGCAATTCTCCCAATCTACAAAAGCATCTTTGCACCCACCACCTTTCATGAACAAACAAAACCCACACTCTCCTTCTTCGTCCTCTTCACCTTGATCTGTATCTCCATTCTCATTCTCCTCAGTGGGTTTCGTTGCTTGATCTGATTTTTCAAGGGTAAATGAATCTGGGGTTTCAGGATCGGAAGAGACCGTTGTAGAGTTCGACGGTTCAGAGGACAAATTGGGGTTGTGAGAATCGGTTTGATTCGTGGTTGAAGAAAGCACAGAACCCATGGCTTAAGCTTGAATGTTAAAACCTCCTTAGAACCCTTGGCTTTATTTTAATGGTTATTTCTTTCTGCTCAAGACAGATTGTAAATAACAAAAGTAAAAAAAGAAATGAAATAGCAAAAACAGAAAAATGTCCTTTAGATTGATTTTCTTATTTTTATCTCTACATAAAGTTAAATGAAATTTATGTATATATTAATACATAATATTATAGTAATTAGTCTGTTTTTGTGAAATTAACTTTTTGTACAAAATTTGGATATAAATTCAAGATTTTTTTTTTTTAGTATTAGAGAGGAAGAATTTAATCGGTCATGTTCGATTCTCACATCTACTAATAAAGTAGTCTCTTCTTATAATATAAATTTAGGGATAAATTTAAAAAAGTATCATGTAATTTTATACTTTTACAAATGAAATATGCAGTAATTTTATTTTTTACAAATCCATATATATATATATATATATATATATATATATATATCTTTGAGCACTTAAATCATGATGTTGTTACCTCTTTGCTTATGGACTAAGCGATATTGAAATTTTAGTCTCAAAAATGCTAACGGAATGAATTACATGTCTGAATTTTACAACATGCCAGTTTTTTTGAATTTAGAAAGAAACAATTTTACTTAATATTAGGATTAATGTCTGTTTAAAAAAAAAGTAATTTAAAATTAAAATTCACTTTTAGAAGTAATTTTTTTAATATTCTTCATTCATAATGACAAATAAAATATTCTTAAATTATTTAGAATTTTAGCAAATTATGATTTTAAAAAATATTGTTTTAACTTTTATTCAACCATACTTTAATAGAAGTAATAAGAAAAACTTTTTAAAAAATCAAAACATAATTTTGATAAGTAAACAAATGAAGCCTAAACACAGCTAAAAATATGTACTTCTTTCCAACTTTTCAAATCATATCATCTTAAAATATTAAAATTAAAAATTAAAAAAAAAAAAAGACATTTTTAAAATTTTAATGTCTAAGTTTAGCAATTCTCTAAGGTGTGTCATACTAGTAGTCCAGTGATTGAGTATTTGCTTCCTATTACAAGAGATCGGTTGTTTGAATATGACAATCCCAATTCCTTTTAATGAATTTTCTATCAATTTCATGTCCAGTAATGCTGCAATTCATTAAGCACTAGACTAAGTATGACCTCCGATATTTCCAAAAAATATTTAATTGATAGGTCTATTGAAAAAGGAAAAGCAAGGAGAAATTGGAAATACCAACATGAAACGATCTTTTTCCTGCATTGATTAATTGAATACCAGAATCCTGTATCATGAAAGAAAACTAAACCTAGTAGCTTTTTTATTTTTTACAGCTTTAGAAATATCATCAACAGAATAGAAAATATGCTGCATTTCAGTAGCTAAAAACCAACGTTGATATTGCTTGTTCAAAATGTGGGCCTTAATGCAGATGCTTAATCATCCTTATCGACATCATCATTAGCATCATAGTAATTGAAAGGAAGTGGAACTGACTTGAATGCTCGAAACTGGCCAACATTGTTCAAATGCTCATTCTCCAATCAGGTTGAATACAGTATATATATATATATATACACACATATATATACACACATATATGAACTATTCTTCTAAGCTTGAATCTCAGATTAAAAAACAAAGAATAAGACTTTCATTTTTGTCATAAGCTGTTAGGTACCTGAAAAAACTCCAAATACCACGGCGAATGATTTCCACGCATGCAATTACAGTTGATGCAGCCATTTTATGATGACCTTGCAGATTGAATTCTAATGCCAATTGCATCCAAGCAAGTCTTAAAAGCACATTTAAGACCTGTGCCATAACCATATTTAATCAATAGCAGTAATTAACAAACTAACAATATATCAAATTCTCATTTTAGTAGGCTAAGTAAATATTTACCATTGCAGCAAAGTAGACACTTTTGTGTGAAACAACAAGTTTGTCCCTAAGAAAAGGGTTCTTCGCTTTCCTTCGAAGAAGGCCCCAGTCTACCACAATATCCCAATATGTATTCATCACTGTTGCAACACCTGAGCTAATCAATGCTAATACCATCCAAGTCCTTCCTTTCTTTAGTTCAAAAGTGGTTCTCAAAATAACTGCAGCAATTGTCAACAGGTATTTTATACCATTGTATCCATCATTTGAATTTTTCTCTTCACATGAACGACGAAAACACTACAAAAGAAATATATACATATATATACATACATAAGTAAATGTATTTTCTAATGTCAAGGAACTCATTTAACCCAATACGTTAGTTGGGAATATGAAGAATCCAGACTGAAACAGAACAGTATAAATAGCAGACAATAACATTTTTGGCTTTAGTGAATGGAAATGTCACCTGTAGAAATCGAAGCCAGAATGGTATAACAGCAACAATAAAATAAAGGGCATTATAGACACCGCTGCATCTGCTTTGTCTGCTAGAATACCCCAAACCATAGTAGCAAATGTACAACTCAAAACTCCTTATGGCCTGTACCTGAGGTCAAATAATAGCAAACACCGCAATCAAAATGAACATTTCTTTTTTCTATCATCGATTCATGCAAGGATACAGTTCAAATCTGGCTGGTAAGGTGGTCTGCCAAGAAAAAATCAGGAAGGGTTACCTGCAAATATAAATTGTCTAGAATGTTATCTAATGCAATTGTATCATTTTGCTATTTTATGTTAAGACTTCATTTTCAATTACCTTGTATAATGGTGCAAAAATACAACGAAACAAACACCGAATGAAGAAGAAACCACTTGAACGGTATATGATGTCAAAAGGGCATAAGAGTATGACCAGAACCACCTGGATGCAAAATCAAGCTAGGTAAGATTTAAAATGTCTCATATATATTTATACACGACAAAACCATAAAGTTGCAGAATGTTGAAAAAAATTGAGTTATTGTTCTGTAGCAGCAATTTGTTCAGTACATCGCAAGTAAAACATATTAATTAATGGAAATAACTTTGGCAAGTTCTAGAACCTACAGCAACCAAGCCCAAAGGAACCATTTCAATGATTGTCTTGCATTTTGATTCTTCGGAGCCTGAATCCAGATGCAAATTTGCCCAGAAACTGGCTAGTGCAAGCATTGCAAGGCCAGTGCTTAGCATGAAAATTTCTCAATGGCCCAGCTCTGTACCTTGCTTGAAACCGAATATAAATGGATAATTGACCCTATAACGCCAATTGACCCTATAACGCCTCCAGAAGTAAATGTTCACCGCATACATGAGCATATGTAGGACAACATAGCCAAATAAGCTGCAACCAAACTAGATGGTTTTCATAGAAAACAAAAACTGAATGAATGAATTGGAAGAATTCTATTAATCAAGAAGTTTCAGTTAGGCCCATGGTTTCCTCTTGCCTGTAAAGTGGGAAAATGTTGATCACATATGAGATCCCTTCCCTCTTTTCCGTCATTTTCCGAGCATATATTCTCAAAACAATAGATATCAATAACGCAACTGAGCAACCAGAAAAAAATCCTGACAACAGCAACAAAAAAGTTGTTAGCTTCAAGAATGTTCCCAATCTATCCTCTACAAATGTTACTGAGATTTGAAGTGATAGCTCTCAGTTACTAATACAACTTGCCTGAAAAGAATGTTACACTATGCTTTTCTCTTTTTGCTTTTGGCCTCAGTGACTTCATCCCTTCCCTGCAATTTGAGTTGTAGAAATGCTTGATGAAGGTAGCCTCCACCCTTTCGAGGAGTCCACCCACCTAAAAAAATGCGGAGTCAATTAACTAATTTACCAGGAAAATACAGTAACAAAAACTGTATTCATGAGAATCAAGTGCCTTGAGCACCATATGTTAACAACACATTTGATCTTATAATTTAAACAAGAATTCATCAACATACCTCATCGGAGATGCCAAGGTAGGAGTCATCCACTGTTTTCATGTATGATTTGGATGCGCTTCTTGATGTGATATGCATTAGTCCCGAAAAGTAATTAAGAATAGAAACCTTTCACTAGAACGGGACATGCAACTTCGAAATCTGAACCAATCCAACCAAAATATCTTGTCTCTATGAGTTTCTGTTTTTGTGTGCTAAAAAAATCTGAAGAATGAGAAATGAAAGCCTATTCTCTTTTGTGTCTTTCCAACATTTATGGTATATATTTCAAGAGTCTAAAGAAGCATTCAAGTAAAAGTCTGACCTTTTCATATTTTTTCATGATCATGGAAAATGCTGCAAGGTTCATATAACTGGTTCAACCATTTGAAAAACAATGAATACATGGTAATTCAGTAAGATCAGAAACAAGAACATCTTTCTAAAGCAGAGCACATACAGATTGTGCAATATCAGTTACCTGTAGTGCCTTAGAAGACTGAGCTTCTGGTAGAATTCGATAAATACAACTCTAAGTCGTTCTTCAACTTTCCTCAGCTCCTCTTTGTTGAAACTCAGCCCTGTTTCTTTAGAATTCTTGAAGACTCCTTTTATAGTTGATAATGAAGATCCAATTGTATTTTTAATCTTCACACGCTCGAGTATTTTCAGGGGATCTTGTTCTAGTTCTTGTTCATATTCATTCACCTCCTCTTGGCAAAAACTACCACAATGGGTGGTATGAACTTCATTAACTTCTGGAGTGTTAATGGTTGATTCCGTGTACTCCCTTCCTGAAAATTGGCCTAAAAATGTAAAATAGCTTCGTAATTGGAGAAAAAAAAAATTTATCTTATTATGCCTATATCAGAACTGCATTACTAGTGCATGTGTGATCAGACTCCAATTGCATACAATAATTCCTCATTTGAATTCCAAGTCCAACATGCATATTCTCCATTCCTGCACATAATGTGACCAAATATGAAATATATATAGGGACAACCAAATCTCCATTTCTTCAAAGACTAGAAGATTGAGTACATCTATTCTGTAACTAGGTCTTGAATCCTACCACTAACTTATAAATCATAAATCCATGCTAGTAGCCAATGATTGACTGCCTGCCTCGAGTCTATTTGGTATTGTTATTCGAGGTGTTGTTGGCAAAAGCATTAATTCGAAAATGTTGATTAGAGGTCCTTAAAATTTGTTTTTAAGGAGAATTACACGTGTGAACTATAAAATAACTAAACAAAACGTCCAAACTACTTTTCCAACATCATCAAAAAATTTTATATTTTTGAAAAAAAAAAAAAACAGTTTCAATCTCAATACAAAACATACTCGAGCATCGTACAGTAAGTCGAGGTTTCAAACTTCAACATCTCTCCTTTCCCTTACAAGAAATTTCTAATGTACCAAAAGCTGAAACTGAGAAATAAAAATAGTAAGCAAGAAAATATTCAAATCTGACCTGAACTCCTAGCAGCTCTGGCAGGACTAATTTCTGTCGGGTGTTCTCAGTAACAATGTGTGTAGAGCAGCTTGCCTCCGAATTGGTGGCATCAAAATCAAGTTTTTCCACCTTAATCCGCAATGCAATCAAGATATCCATTTGTTTGTTGAGAGAAGAAGCCTCCTGCACCATCTCCTTCACCTTATCCGTGTAAAATGTGTTAACCTTGTTCAACTCCTCATCAAGTTTTTCAAAGAACATTATGTTAAACTTAGACAGAGTGATTTAATTGAGTGGCTCAATGCCCTTTCTCCTCTCATTCAACTGAATAAATAGACAAAAGAATACAGAATTTACAGCTAATTACAGGTCTGAAATATCTGTGTCTCCCATAATCTAAGCTATTTACAACAGATATTTAGCTACCTAAATATAGAAAGAAATATAATTACATATAGCAAGCTGTACAAAACAAATCTCAGTTATATATGGTAACATTGCCCCCCTCAAATTGATGCGCTTTGATCAAAAAGCATCAATTTGCCAACAAGGAACTGATGACGCTATCTGGTAAGGGATTTTGGGAACACATCTGCAATTTGTGAAGTAGTGGAGACATGCGGAAGAGAGATAACACCAGTATTAACAGCATTCCGAATATAATGACAGTCCACTTCGATGTGTTTGGTACGTTAATGATAAACCGGATTAGTGGCAATTTGAATTGCACTTGTGTTATCAGCATGCAGAGGAGTGGAATTTGTTGGAGGAAATCCAAGTTCAGTTAATAATCCCCGTAGCCATATAATTTTAGAGCAAGCTGCTGACATTGCTCGATATTCAGATTCAGTGGACGATTTTGAGACCCGATATTGTTTCTTACTTTTCCAAGATATTAAAGAGTCTCTTAAAAACATACACCAACCGGTTATTGATCGTCAAGTATTGGGACAACTAGCCCAATCTGCATCACTAAAAGAACGAAGATTGATGGGAGATCCAGATGGAAAAAATAAACCACGACATTGAGTGCCCAAGAGATATCTGATAATACATCGAACAGCAGCAAAGTGAAGATGTCGGGAAGAGTGCATGAACTGGCTTACTTGTTGAACAGCGAATGCAATGTCAGGTCTTGTAATAGTGAGGTAGTTTAAACTGCCTACTAGTTGCCGATATATTGATGGATCAGAAAGTAATTCTCCTTCATCTGTATGATATTTGACATTTATTTCTAGAGGAGTATCAACCACTGTTGAATTTTGAAGACTAGCCAGATTAATCAAATCTTGTGTATACTTATGCTGGTGAAGAAATATACCAGTAGAGTCTGAATGAACTTCAAGCCCTAGAAAATATGTAAGAGCTCCTAGATCCTTCATATGGAAAGACTCATGAAGATGTTGTTGGAGTTTTGCAATGAGTGAAGAATCTGTCCCTGTGATTACAATAACATCAACATAAACTAGGAGGACAATACCAGTAGAAGTTTTGCCCAGGAACAAGGAAGAATCATATTGGCTTTGCAGAAATTCAAACTCAAGTAAAGTAGTGCGAAATTTCTCAAACCATGCACGGGGAGCTTGTTTCAGCCCATACAATGATCGATTCAACTTATAAACTTCAGATGTAGAAGATAAAAATAAACCAGGTGGTGGTTTCATGTAGATTTGCTCTTTAAGATCACCATGGAGGAAGGCATTTTTAACATCCATTTGTCGAAGCGACCAACCCTTTGACGCAGCAATTGCAAGAACAGTGCAGACAATGGTCATTTTAGCAACTAGAGCATATGTCTCCTCATAGTCAACCCTATATTCTTGTTGATTACCAAGAGTAACTAGCCTAGCTTTATACCGTTCTAAAGTCCCATCAGAGCGAAGCTTCACCGAATAAATCCATTTACAACCAATAGGCTTAATGGTGGGTGGACATTGACCAATATCCCATGTATTATTTTTTTGCAGAGCTTGAAGTTCTTCTTGCATGGCTTGGTTCCAACACTCATGTTTAACAGCCTGTAGTAACAAGATGGAATCAAAACAGAGGATAAAGAAGCACTAAAAGATGTTTGATAAGAATCATACCGAGCAGGAGGTCGAGAAACTCAGGTAGTGCGTCTTAGAACTGGTTCAGGTGATGGTGCATATTCTAGTGACGGTGCCGGATCAGGAAGGGGTGGTGGTGAAGGTCGTCTAGTATACACATGCCCAGGCTTGAATCTTTCAGGTGAGGACTTTAATTCATCAAAGCTAGGAAGAGCAACAATATCTAGAGATGTTTGATCACAAGAGGGAAAGAAAAATTGATTTTCAAAGAACACAACATTGCGAGATATACGAAACTTCTTAGAAGAAGTATCATAACAAAGAAAACCTTTATGATTTGAACTATATCCCATAAATGCACATTTAACCAATTGAGCAGAAAGCTTATGTCGTTCTAAAGGGGACAAGTGAACAAAACATACACAACCAAATGTATGCAGATGCCCATAGGAAGGATATTTTTTATAGAGACGAAAATATGGAGACTGAAAAGATAAACTTTGTGAAGGCAACCTATTGATAAGATAAACAGCAGTGGATAAAGCTTCCACCCAAAACTTTGATGGAACAGAGGATTCAAGAAGCAATGTATGAGTAACTTCCAAAAGATGGCGATTTTTCCGTTCCGCCACTTCATTCTGTTGCGGGGTATGTGGACAAGAACGTTGGGACTGGATACCTTTTTTTTTTTAAAATTCATGGAAAGCAGTGGACATGTATTCACCTCCAGAATCAGTTCTAAGAATTTTAATAACAGTAGAGAATTGAGTTTCAACATATGCTAGAAAATTCTGAAAAATAGAAAAGACTTCAGACTTAGAACGTAAGAAATAAACCCAAGTAAAGCGACTAAAATCATCGATAAATGTCACAAAATACTTGTAGTTTGAATGAGAAACAACAGGTGTAATTCCCTATACATCACTATGAATGATATCAAAACATTTAGTTGCATGATTGCCACAATGAGGAAAAGGGAGAATGGTACTTTTTCCAAGTTTACAAGTTGAACAATCAAAAGAAACACTTGAAGATTTCTCAGTACTACCCAATAAACCAGAATTCAACAAATGAGATAATGTCATAGAATTAGGGTGTCCCAAGCGTTTATGCCACACTTCACTTTTATTAATAATAGTCGTACAAGCAAAAGAAATTGGATGAGGAATAGAAATATTTAGAGGAAATAATCGCCCAGCTCTAGGTCCTTTCACGATCACCGCCCCCGATTCCGGATCCTACACACAACAACCATCACGAGAAAAATGGACATCATAGTTATTCTCGACCAATTGGCCAATTGATAAAAGATTATTAGAAAGGCCAGGTGATACAAAAGCATTATTAAAATTTGGATTAATGTCACCAACAGCAGTAATAGCCAAATTATTTCCATTAGCCACTTGAATACTGTCAACACCATGATACGGTTGAACATTTTGAAGCAAAGAAGCAAAGCTGGTCATGTAATTAGATGCTGTAGAATCAACAAGCCAAGATTTTGAAAGAAAATCTTTGTTACCTTGAAGCCCTAGAGTTGAAAAGGCGGACACAATCATTTGCTGCACCATTTCAGAAGTAAGAGCAGAGGTATGGGCATTTGAGTGCATCTGATTTGGAGTAGAATTTTCCATAGTTGCTTGAAAAGCAATATTCTGACGTTTCGGAGGACGAATAGAACAGTCCTTGATGATGTGCCCACGCTTTTTGCAATAATTGCAAAATTTGCTGGTACAATTTGCAGCAATATGCCCATAATTCTTGCAACTATAACACTGAACCTTACCCATATCTCTGCCCTTATTGTGAGCTGTGAATGCTACTTATGTTATTTTTTCTTATTCTAGAGTGGCTTGTGTCATGAGACGTTGCTCCTCACGAAGTAATTCACTGAAGCATACATCCAATGATGGAGAAGGATCACGATTCATTAAATTAGAACGAGCATTTTCAAAATCTGAGCGGAGCTTCATCAAAAATTGATCACGCTTGCTAATTTCATGAACAGCTAGTACATCGGCAAGAGCTTCTTTAGTAACTCCAGCGCAGACAATGTCAAACAATTCAGCCCACAGATTTTGAAAACCAGAATAATATTCCTAGATAGATAAACTCCCCTGTGTATAGTTTGCAATTTCGAATTTCAACTGAAATCGTCTTGCAGAATTTGATTGCTGATATATTTTCTTCAAATATTCCCATATGCTTTTAGCAGTTTTGTAAGGCCGTAAATTCAAGACAATTTGTGAATCACATTATCCAGTTATCTAAGACATAACCCGAGCATCTTTAATGTTCCACTGATTTAATTGAGTAGTGTCTGTTGGAGCCATAATAGTACCATCAATATGTCCCCATAGTTCTTTCCCTGTAACATATAATTGAAATTGAAACTCCCAAGCTGAGTAATTCTTTCTTGTAAACTTGACACAGAATTCAGACTGTTTCTCTGACATTGTAGCTCAAAAAATTACAATTAAGAGAAAAGGGATACTGACAAAAGTATGACCAAGAACAAGAATCTGTGACAAACAAGATACCAAGAACAACCAGAAAATCCAAGAGTCTAAAAACGCTCTGATACCATGTTAAACTTAAACAAAGTGATTTAATTAAGTGGCTCAATGCCCTTTCTCCTCTCATTCAACTGAATAAATAGACAAAAGAATACAGAATTTACAGCTAATTACAGGTCTGAAATATCTTTGTCTCCCATAATCTAAGCTATTTACAACAGATATTTAGCTACTTAAATATAGAAAGAAATATAATTACATATAGCAAGCTGTACAAAACAAATCTCAGTTATATATGGTAACACATTACTTCAATTTCTCCCCCTTCTTCAGACTTCTTTAAGAACTCAGTCTTGTACAACTTTCTACAACCATCTTGATCTTGGTTTAATGTGTTAACATCAATAACAATTTGGTCCTCAATATCCCTTTTACTATGAAAATTGGTAGATTGTAGGTCTAGCTCACTAAATCCTCTGTGCTTTGCTATTCTGTTATGTAAAGCTCTTAATGGTGCTGAGGGTTGCCTACTTTGCTTGTATTGCCAGATTTCTCTTAAAATTTTGTGAAGCCCATTATAATCCATATAAGCTTTTATCCATTCAGGTACTTTTTGTTTCTTGAACTCTTTACCAAACTTCATCTTTTGTCTTTTCTAGCATTGGAAAGCAAATTTAAAAAAAAAAAAAAAAAAAAAAAAAAAAAAAAAAAAAAAAACAAATTATTAGTTAAATTTCAGACTAATTTTGTGAATGCTTAAAATGAATACTAACCAATATCAACAAAGGGAAATGAGCATTGCTTAATAGACATGCAATTGGTACAAAATCAAGAAAACAACAAAAGAAAAACACCAACTTTGTGAACCCGAAAACAAGAAAATCAAAAATTTGAGAGAGAGAGAGAGAGAGAGAGAGATTAGAAAATATAAATACCCTTTTCTTTTATAGAGAAAACAAGATTAAAGCCAAACGAGATTTTCAGAAACTCAACAAGAATAACGCCATTAAAGCCTGTGTGTGAGGTTTTGCCAAGAAAATCCTGCTCTGTTACATGCTAACTTCAGTTAGTTATGAAAAAAAAAAATCAGGTGTTACAGATAAGAAGGAGAGCCCGTAGTTCCAACCAATCAGAACGCGAATGAGACTAGAATTTTGACTATTTGACTAAAACACGTAAGATAAAATGAAATGAGAAGCGATATGATCAAAACTCGTACAGTCGTACTATTAATTATCTTCGGTGGAGAGGTACACGTGTCGGTCCAGCTAAAAAGTCTTTGAAAGAAACGATGATGTAGCGCTCTCTATTGGGTGTTAACAAAACTCCCTCTGACTGACCCTTTTGCGTCTAGTTCTCGCACCAACAATTATCATTCCGAATTCCATTCCAAGCTGTGTAAATTTCTTTTTATTTTTATTTTTTTTAAATTATAGTAGTAATAAATAATTTCAACTGATTATATATACAAAATCAAAGCTAGTTGAAATCAATCACATACGTCCAATTTTTCCCGCTCTGGTCAATTTTGGATTTTGCATGAATTCATTTCTTTCATTTGGTTAAGTTTTGATTTCGTATGGTTTTTTCCAGAATCGTACGACGATCGTTCTACAGTTACATCACCAAACCATCACCACGTGTTAATACAGAATTATAGTAAATTACTATAACACCCTTAAAAAATTTTCGTTATTAATGCTTAATTTTTATCATTTCAAAATTAATATTTTTTTTTTAATCTTTTAAATTTACTTTTAACGAAAAATATTATATTTCGATTTTCAGAGGATACTGCATAATATATTATATACTGCTAATATAATATACGTCAATAGGTAAAAATAAATAAAACAAAATGCAGAAAGAATATAAATATAACAGTCATATTCCTAGCCAACTTACAAATATGCAGAAGAACTAATCAACTCTATCAAAGGGTAACATACTCGGCTATCTTGAATCGAAGCAATCTATAATTGAGAATAAGTATATGACAATTAATGCATTGATTTCCACAGACAAACATAACTATTTTACCCTATGAATTGATCATAGCTGGCAAGAGGTACATGCTATTCCAAGTTTCCAACTAGTAACAATTTTCACATAAAATAAAGCTTAAGAAAATATATATATATATATATATATATATATATATATATATATTATTAACAAAGGGGTACAAACAAAACAATCCACATCACTCTGAAACATCAATTCAAACTGCTGACAACAGCATTAAGTTTCATACGTAAATAAGAAAACCTACAAATCAAGCTCTATAGTTCACTAATCTCAGCAGGGAGATAATAAAACGCTGCTTGGTTAACTATTTTGCTCGCCAGTCTTCCCTCTATCACCACTGCAACAGTAGAAGTGCGGTAGCTTAACCCTACCACAACTCCTGAAACCAAATAATGAATAGCAGAAAATATTATATACTGAGGTATTAGCATACTTCAAAGAAAACACTCAAGGAGATGGATCTATCAGTTAAAAGAATTCCTGAATTTTGGGAACACTAGTTAAGGGATTTATAATGCCTTTCAAAGTTAATGATGAAAAGCCCACTTGATTTACATGAGAATTAGGTATCTAGTTGAAATGAACTTGCTCCGTTTAACAACTTAGTGTTTTTATGATAGACATTGTTTTAATCAGTTTTATCATTTTCTAACACTTGATTGTTTTTAGCACACCTTCTATCCAGGAAAAGAAAAACAATAAAAAAGAAGAAATGAAGTAATGCACTCCTTATATTACTCATAAACTAAGATACAAAATAAAGAAAACGATGCTGCAGTGAACCTGACTTCAAGAAACAATTACGAATACTAATTCTGTATGCACCTTGCAATTTCTGAAATCAAATCAGAGCTGTTTATCTTTGGAAACTTCATCCTAAACCAAACTTTGTGCAACCGTGATTCAAACATCTCCTAACTATTGAAACTCGATAAAACAAAAAAATATTTCCTAATGAACTGATTTCTCAAAATTGACAACATCATTGGCAATACCCTTACCTGCAACGGATAATAACAGGAGTTGGCTTCAAAGCCTTTGGTCCATTTCTTATGCCTCTCTTGTGGGGTGAAACCTGCATAATTTACAGAGCATTAAGAACCACTGTTATATACACTTATATATAAATAAAAAAAATAAAAAAGCAAATTTTCCACTGTTCACAAAATCATGGTTTCATGCATACAGCTAGCCATTGTTTCACTGAAAATGAAAGCTAATAAGTCGTAACAGAAACTCTGATCACTAATTAAACAGCCCAAAATAAAAATAAATGCCCATAAAGGAAGCACTAATGACCAATTATTAGCAGATTGCCCTGTATATCGTTAAACAGCAATCAACATAGAGGGTTTCAAGAGGGACACCTGTCATGGAATCATGCATCTGATCTGTGCACACGATCAAAATCAAACTGTCATTAGGAAACTCAATGACCATTGTTAGAATTTCTCAATACATTAAATATGCAGATTACTGCAATAACCCACTATAGAGAAACAATAATTTTTGATAATTTCCTGCAACCTGAATAAAATGTCTGCTCTTATCAGGCACTAAATATGAAGCAAGCCAAACTATTTAGAAAAAAAGCAAGAAGAAGCAATCCATTTTCTTTGAATTAGCAATCAGGAGGCAAAATCGACATAGTAAAACCCAAGAATAAATTCAAAAAACTGAAATTAGAACACCAGAATTGAAGATAAATTAAGTAGATTCATCCAAAAGTACAGCTACCCCAAACCCCAATACATCACCCCCACCAAAACCCAAAACCCTAGTTAACACAATACCCATATAAGCAAAACCCTAATCATAAAAATAAGCACAATAATGATAACGAGTATAATAATTACAAAACCAATCCAATCCAATGCTTGACAATAAAAGTAAGAAATGGAGCCAACAATTACCTTCTTTTTAGGAACGGCCATCAGTTCCATGGATCCACCAAAAGAGAAACTCGGAAATCCAAATTCTATGTTGTTGCTGTAGTTGCCACTGCTATTATCTGGGTTCGGATCGAACTCGGGCAAAACCATTTGTGGAGGTGCGATAGTATGGTGGAGGGACCCATCCAACGACGGAGGAATGGCTGCTACATGGACCCACCTCAATAACCCTAACATGCAGCCGTTGTTGCCGGCGGCGGCTTTTGGCATCCCTAGTCTCAACGCCATTGTTGCAAGGGATACTGAGAGCTCTTCTTTCTAAATAGGTCTGTATTCAGCTATGCGAACTGATGTCTGGAAGAGAGCCGTAAAGAAACGAAGCGAACCACGAAGAAATTGAAAGTGAGTAAAACGATGTCGGTTCGTAAGATCGCTGGGAGCAACCAATAAAATTCGATTTATTTGGTTTAAATATTTAAAAAATTTTAAAATATTTCAATTTTTATTATTTTTAAATTGAATAAGATATTAATTTCTTTGTATTCTTATTATTTTATAGTAAATATTTTTTGTAGTTTGTCCCATGATTTTTCCCTCAAAATTTGAGAGGGTTTTCCACATAAATATCTGTGTCCATTTTATTCTGTTGTACATAAAATTGAATAATTATTAATTTTTTAAATATCTGTGTAAATTTAAATATAAGTATATAATTACTACAAAACAATACATATCATATTAAAAGACATTAGATGTTAAAAAATTAAAATATAAAATTGAAATATAAAATACTAAAAAAAGTTTACAATTTAACGTCTCATTCTCCAAATACAATTGTTAGAATTTTAAGTATGTGAAATTTCATATTAAAAATAGAAGGGATCAAGGAGAGACATATAGGTGGGAAATACCTATAAATCTATTGCCTTAAAGTTTTAAGTTGGAATGTGATGTCAAACCCATGAGTGTATCTCTCTATAAGGTTCATTAAGGAGATCTCCATGTGGGCTTTCTGATCCCAACGAGTGGTATTAGAGTCAATGGCTCGGTATAGATGAGTATTATGCTCAAAGGAGGCTCAAGTTAAACGTGGAAGTTCACACTTGAGGGGGACATTGTTAGGATTTTAAGTGCTTAAAATCCTACACTGAAAATAGAAGGAAATAATAAGGGACATATAAGTGGGAAAAACTTGGTTTAGAGTATGATGTCAAGCTCATGAGTGTGACCCTTACCAAAACCCATTAAGTAGATCTCCAAATTATGTAGTCTCCCTTATTCCAACAGCAACATATTAGATACATCATAATTAATAAAAGTCAATATCACACTTTATAAAATTGCGCATCTAATTTAAAGGAAAAATAGTTAAGTTTGAAACAACATATCACAAGTCACTCTTAGCATTGTGCATCTAACATAAAGGGAAAAAAAAAGTCAAGTCTAAAATAATACATCACAAGTCACTAAAAGCATATGGTATAATCTATAAAAATATGTTTAATTTTCTATCTTTAATATTGTTTATCAAAATCCAAATCCTATAAATAAAAAAATATAAAATTCTTCTCTAAAATAAATTTTTGATAAGTTTATTAATATTGATTGACGAGAAATAAAATTTTATTAGTTGTATCTTTTTCATCTAAAAGTTACAAGAGATAACTTTACTTTCAAATAATGAAATTTAGTGTATTTCTTATTTATTCATATGTCTAATACTTATTTTGAAAACCTAAGTGATCATATACTATAATATCATAGGTTATCTAGTCAATTATAGTTGAAATATTATTTATGTTGACTTGTGTATTTGTACATGGCTCTCTATAAGTATGGGTGTGGTTAAGTTTGGGTATGGGTAAAATCCAGTAGTTCAGGTAGGGCAAGGTACAGGTATGTGTAGGATACTACACTATTTATATCCTATCCAAAGCTAATATTATTTTTCAAGTGTAAATTTACTCGTATGCATTGCACAGTCAACTCAGATATTACCTACTTTGGCTTATCATATTTAGGTGAGTACCCATAGATAAGGTACTGTAACAATCCACATCTACTATAGGAGTTTTCGTGATAAATTGCTTGAATTTAGAGTTATTGCGACAAAATATGTGATTTTATGAAAAATCATGTGCTATATGATTTATGAGTATATGACATGTTAAATTAATTTTAATATGCCTAATATGAGTTATTATTGCGAAATAAATGATTTACATAAAGTGTATTAGCATAAAATAATTTATTTTTCATAAAATAAATTTTCTTGCAGAAAGGAAATTTTTAAGCATAAAATAATTTAAGGAGTATTTTAAAATAATTTTTAAATAAATGTTTTAGGGAAAATTTTAATAAAAATAATAAGAAAAATATTTTATTTTTAATTACCTATAATCAGCTCCTAAATTAATTAAAAAGCTCAAATACCAAAAAGTCCATTACACTAAAACACTTATAATCTAACTCATTAAGAGTAAACTTGAAAGTTGTACCAAAAACCCTAATATATAATGAGAATTTAAGCCAGCCCTTGATTTCCAGTAGCCACCATTCTATTTTTCATTATTTTGACAGAAATTTTTCTCAACATATTTCTCTCTACCGAAATTCTCAAAAACACTTTCAATTTTGCGATTTCACGAATGTTTCGTAAATTTTTCTTTTCTTTTCAATTTGCTATTTGGTTTTTATGAAAATAGTCTTGGGAAAATTATTTTGAACTGATTATTTACTAGTTTTTACTGATAAAATTCGGGTTAGGTGATTTCTTGAGAGAAAAATCAATTTTTCTACCAAAAGCACCAACCTCTCTACGCGATTTTTTCAAAGTTAAATCCTACGACTCAAAATTGAAATTTTCATGCATAAACATTATCAAGGGGGCAACTTTTACATGTTGTTGTTCTAAATTGATTTTTGATATGTTTTGATAAGAAAAATATTGGATAAAATCATATTTCTGCATATTACTGTAATGACCAAAAAGTTTTAGAAAATAAGGAAATTCAAGATTTTCGCTCTAGAATTTGGAAGTTGAAAATTTCTATGATTTGACAATTAAATGGTTGTCGATTTGTGATGTTAAATATTCTAAAATGATATTTGTTTTGTTTAGATGAAAAACAATAATTTAAATCATGTGTTTATATATTACTGTAATAAACGGAAAGCGCGAAAACTCATGATTTTCACCCTCAACCTTGAAACTTAGAATTTTCATGCATAATTATGATCAATGGATGCCAATTCATACACGTGGATGTTCTAAACTGATATTTGCTGTGATTGAATAAAAAATAATGGTTTAAACCACCTGTTTACATATTACTATAATGACTGAAAAATACCAAAAATAAGGAAACTCATGGTTTTGCATCCTAAAACCCAAAATTTGAATTTTCATGTATGAGACATACCTATTGCTGCCGATTCACATAGATTAATGTTTTAAAATGATTATTGTTGTGTTTACATGAAAAATCTTGATTCAAACCATGTTTTTCCATATTATTGTAATAGACGGAAAGTGCGAAAAGTAAGAAAAATTCAATTGTCCCTTTAGTGGAGCATTCGGCCTACCAAGGGATTTTTATCCCATTGTCTATAATTTTTATGCGATAGGTTTTAATGATTATTGACATATATGTATATATGATAAATGGTTAAATTGCATATTGGTTGAAGGGAAGACACTAGACAAGCCTAGAGGCACTTTAGTATACTTAAGGTGTACTTAAGGTATCTTAACATTTTATTGTGATTAGAATGTGAATGTGATTGGAAAATATGGAAATAGATGTTATGATGACTTGATAATGAATTAATGGTCTTGAATTGATGAAGAGATTAATTGAATGCATGGATCATAGAAGTTAAGCATAGCACTTGAAAGATTATTGATAAGTTGACATGTATGGAAGTCTTAAGTGTACTATGATGATTGTCAAAGTGAATTTATATTAAGATAATGATATTGTGTTGACTTTAGAAAGGTATTGACATGAGTTATAATGTGTTTTTATATGGGCCTATAAAGGCTAAGTGTACAAAACTTTTAAAGTCAACATGATATGTGCAAGTGAATGAGGTGCATTTATATATGCAACTCTAAGTATATGTGAATGTTATGTGTGCATGGGGTAGTTATGGGATAGGATAGCATAATGATTAAATAAATACTAAGTATTGAATTAAATATTATGTTAGATCTTGAGGACTATTAGAAGTCAAGGGCTACAAGTACTAGGAGCAAAATAACCACAATGTGAGTAGACACTATGTTCATGTTACAAGTGTGAGTAAATATTATGCTATTGTTACAAGTTCAAGCTATCATGATTATGTTATAGGAACCTTTGAGATTCTTGAAATCCAAGTTCACTTCCATTTTACATTTGAATATGTGATTTTTTTGTTAAACTTGAGTTGCCAAAGGACATTTGGTCTAAAACTATTTTTGACTATCCAATGATAATACCTTTATGATTATTACCCTAACTTATATTTTTTCTGAAACTATACTATCATTGTATCTTTTGTTCGAAAGTTAAACTACTATAATTACTGAGATACTTGTTATTGTTGCCTTATGTGATATTGTTATTTGTGATTACCATTAGCTCTAGTTATAGTACTTTTAACCCTTTATGCAGAAGTCCTCATGCCGATACAGGTAATCATTGGAACCTATGCACATGGTCTTAGCCCAATGGATAGGGGTTGTGTATCCACCTCAACTAAAAGGGGTGGTTATAGCCGTGGAGCCTGATCAGTTTCACGACTTAATAAGTAATGGCTTGGGAGTTGGAATTTGGTATGAGGCCACCTCTCCCTTGAGTGAATGAGCTAGTATAGTCATTTACTCTAATTGAATAATAAGTGTTTTAAGTATGATTTTTGCAAACTTGCTAAAGTGAAAATCTTGCCAAATTGTAAACTGTGAAACCATGATTTGTAAATCGTGAACTATGTGTTATATGCAATGGGCTTTCCTTAAAAATGGGATATATGATATCGTTTATGCTATATTATTTACTCATTGAGATCATCTATCTCACCCCTTCTTCCTCATGTGGTTCCAGATGAGCAAATGTGATAAGATGATGGCTTAAGCATTCTACTTCGCTTGGGGATTCCTTGTCCAAGATAATTAGTTTAATATGTTATGAAGAGTTATCCTTAGATGCTCCGGGAATATTTATTTTTTGATGTTTATTTTGAAATGTTATCTTTCGATGTTTTAATTGGATTTTAAATATTATTTCCTTATGGATTATGTTTAAAGTATATTTTAACTATACTTCCACAACTTAAGGTTTTCTAAAAAAGAAAATAAATAAAGGGTTTATTTAAGTTAACGTAATAAATTTTGGTACAATCTTAGGTAGTATTTGTATAAATATAAGTGGGTTTTACAGATATGAGTGACTTTATGTCTCTCCATGTTCTATAACTATCACATCTCTGAAAATAGGATGCGACAAGTATAAATTGTCATCCTGGCTTTAAGATCGGCTCATAGTGTAAAGTCGTTTTGGTGCTTAGTGAGGCTGGCACTGTGATGAGATGCAACAGTTTTTCTTTTGTTTTGTTTTTTTAAATATTTAGTTTTTAATAATTTTATTAATTTAAAACAATAAAATATCAATTTTAGAATAATAATAATAATAATAATAATAATAATTTAATTTTTTTAAAGGTTGTTTCGTCAATTTGGGAGTTAGAAATATATAAAGTAAAAAAATAGCATGTGACTTTACCCATTTTCACTTTGGATCTGGGAATCATTTTTGATAAAATGAGATCTAAAATTTGCTCTATTAACTTTATTAATATTTTAGAGTCCAAAATTCTAACACCATTAATTAATAGTAAAATGGTATTGTCAATGTTGACATGTCACCTATAGGCCTCACTTATTTAATCTTTGTGTTATATAAAAATAAAAAAAGTGGGATTCATAAGTACAGCATCATTGTCACATTAATGTTGACTGCACCACATTAGAATTAAATAATAATATTAAGGTTATGAACTTTAAAATGTTAACATAGTAAACCTTATACTCTATTTTGTAAAAACCAAATTTCACATACCTTAAAGTAAAAATGGGTAAACCACATTATATTTTTTTGTATGTTTCTTTTTCTTTCTTTTTTTTTAAAGAAATAATATTTGGTTTGAACAAAAGTGAAACAAAATGTTACGTATAGGAGAGAAAAAAAAAAAAAAAAGAGAGAGAGTGAGTTATGAAGAAGAAAAGAGATGGACTCTTTGCCTTGCCACCTCATCAAGATAATGAAGGGGTTTTTTTTTTTAATCTTACTTATACAAGGGGTTTAAATAACAGAAAAAACACACTTCTCACATCCCGTAAATATATTCTAACTTCTATTTCCACAAAAAAAAATATATATATATATTTCAGTTAATATAGTTATAATAGATAATTTTACTTATTTTTTCTTAATATAAATCTATACTAATATCAAATGGCTTATTAGTTTATTAAAAATAAATGGCTATGAAATGCAAAATTATTCTTAAAAAGTAACCATTTTTTTATATTTATTGATAATTAGGTAAATTAAATAAGATATTATAGGAAATTAAGAAGTTATTTTCACTGACAATTTTTGAACTATTGACCGAGTAACATCATGGTACATGAACTTCAATTTGTATTGGTAAACTTCCTAAACTTCAATTTTATTTACACTATAGTCCATGAACTTCAATTTGTAATAGTAAACTCCATGAACTTTAATTTTAGTAAGAAAAAACTCTCTCATATCATCTCCTATTAAACACCTTAACAAAATACTGACATCATATATCATGTATAAAATTAAAAAAGAAAAAAAGAAACAAGCTAGGTTATTAAACTTAAAGAATCAACGAATTTGGCGAGTTACAAGATTTAAGAGAGTTTTAAAAGATGATTTAACTTGTTATAAAAGTTCAACTCGATGAAGAAGATAGAGAGAGAAAGAGAAAGAAAAGAGTTAAAATCTCAACAAAAATTTATTTTATCATTGGAAATTAATTACCAAGATTTGCTGACATATCGTCTCACATGTACATTTAATGAACTAGCTTTTTTCTTTTTCATTTTACACGTGATTTGGTACGTCAGCATTCCACTTAGGTGTTTATTTGAAGATGACGTGATGGGATATTCTATTACTAAATTTGAAGTTTAGGAACTATAGCGTTATTGAAATTGAAGTTTAGGGGTTTACTATTATAAATTGAAGTTTAAAGATTATGATGTTATTGAAATTGAAGTTTAGAGGGTTTACTTTTACAAATTGAAGTTTAGGGACTATAATATTACTTGGTTAATAATTTAGAAACCGTCAATGAAAATTAACAAAAATTAAAAAATTGACTATGTTCTTAAAAAGAAAAGAGATTATAATTTGAGACTGGATGAAAAATAAAAATAAATCTACATTATATAAGCCTATAATTTAGGATAGAGCGGGTATTTTGTAAGATGTTTGTCCCAATATTAAGTTAAAAAGCAAATATATGTTACATGGAGTAGGGATGACAATGGAATGGAAATCCCCATTCCTTGTGAGATTTGCCAAAACGGATGAGAATTCTCAGATTTTTATTTTCATTGAGCGGAAATGGGAGATATTTATTTCCCTTTATCAAGGATAGAGTGGAGATGCGAAGTATATTCCTCATCCTTTGCCCATGGGGATCAAATATTATGTTTATATAATTATTCTTAAAAGTAATATATATATATATATATATATATATATATATATATATATATATATATATATATATATATATATATATATATATATTAAGATTTTTAATTTTATCACTCACTTTTTATAATTCTTTCATATCATGACAATTCTGAAAAATTTTAGATTGGATTAATTTATCTTTTCATACTTTGTATATCTGAATCTATTAATATTTTTTACTATTTATTCTTATTTTTAGCTATTATTTATGAATTTTAAAAATATAAAAATATATAAATAATACTATATACATATATATATATAAGTAATATATAAAAAATAATAAAATACATAAGTAATATATATATACACTAAAAAGTTTCAATTTTAAGATATTGAAATCAGTTTAAATCTAATTAAAATTAAAATTTTAAATTTTTTATATATTGTATTTTACTATCTAAAATATATAAAATTAAAAAAAATAAAATTTTCATATGAATAGTAAAAAACCCCATAAAAATAAGGGTTCTTGCAAAAATAAAAATAAATACTAAATAATCTCTATATATAAAATTAAAGTGAAAATAAAAATGAAGGATAGTACCCACCCTCGGCCGGTTGGCACCCCAACACGGAGCAAAGACAAGGGGTAAGGTACACCTTTACCGTTGTGTGTTAATAAGAAAGCCCTCATTTAATTGTCGTTTATTGCAACCACTTCTCACTTTGGCGCAGGCACCGACATGGAAAAGTTATTGTTGGAAATTGGATTCCAATCGTTTGCCCCGTTACTCACGTGAAGCATGCGTTCGTCTACTGTCTTATTAATGAAAATTATAAAAATAAATAAATATGATTACATAAGATACCAATAGACCACATTAAAAGATGATCAAGTTATCTCATACCTTAAAAGTATTTTGTTAATTAAAACAACAAAGATAAGATATCATTTAATTAATTTTAAAAAAGAAATGATCATTTTATTAATTAAATTAAATATAAAAAATTAAATAGTAATATATTATTTTAGTAAATTTAAAAAGTATTCTGTAATTTTGCATATTTATAAATAGAGATTTGTAATTTTTTTTTTAAAAATAGAGTTTGTGATTCATTTTATTAGCAAATTTGAGATTTATTGTCAGTATACTATTAGTCTCTTATACATGTGGTATTTGTTGGCTAACGTAACATATGTCAGTACAATTATATATGCTACGCGGCATAAAAATTAAAAATAAAATAATTTAATTATATTAAAAATTAATCATCCATAAAAATTATTACTAAAAATTAAAATAATTAAAAAGAAATGGAAGGAAGAATAATTAATTTTATTTTAATTATTAGATTAATATTAATAAAAATTAATTTAAAATTAATTTAATTAAAAAATAAAAAATATTTTTATTTATTAATAAATTAATTAAAAGTAATTAATTATAATTACATTTAATTATTTTAAATATTTTTTAATTATTATGATTTTAGTTCAATTTTAATTATTTTTTTAAAAATAATTAAAATTAGTTATTTTAATAATTAACTACAATAGATAATAATCAAATTATTTTTAATTATTATTAAAAAATAATTAAAAATAATTAAATTATTTTTAATTAAAAAGTAATAAAAATTAATTTACTTATTAAAAAATTAATTCAATATACATCAGTGCGCAATGTGGCATTGACACATATTATTGATTGTGCCACATTAGCCAACAAGTACTACATATGCAAGAAACTAACGGTGCATTAACGGCAACTCTAAATTTATTAACTTAATAAACCACAACCCTCGTATTATAAAAAAAATAAATAAATAAATACCACAAGCATTTATTTGTAAATACGTGAAATCATATATTTTTTTGAATTTATCCCTATATTATTTATATTTTTAATTCATGTCACATGTTATTAAGAGAGAAAAATTTAGAGGAATAATTTTGACCAAATGGTATAATTGTGAATAATTTTAAAAGTTTGAGATATATTTTTTATGTTTAAAGATATTTATCATTTAAAATTTCTATATATGAATTAAAAAATTATTAAATTATCATAATTATAAATTAAAAGATTAAAATATTTTTTTTATTTTGATATAGAAAAATAAAAATAATTAATATATTATAAGTAAAATGGAGAAGAACATGAACAAATAATATAGAGAAGAGAATAGTTTTTCTAGTTGTTCCATTCAATAGTATTAAGCCCTTTATATAGTGTACATAAGAGAAAGAAATATGAAATTTTTCCAATAAGAAAAATACAAGAAATATGAAGTTTTTGCAATAAGAAAAATACAATCAATACTAATATGGAAACTAGAATATTCATGTATATGGAAAAACATCAATCAAATCTTATAATATATCATAACACTCTCCCTTGATATCTTTTACAAAGAATATGCTTCGTTAAAACTTTACTAAGGAAAAACCTTGTGGGAAAAAAAAAATTTAGTGAAATAAAAAGAGTACATTATTCTTGTAGGGATTTGCGCCATAACACTGTCTCGTTAAAAATCTTGCCAGGAAAACTCAATGGGACAAAACCTAGACTAAGGAAAAAAGAGTACAGTGCATTAAAATCTCCCCCTCATGAAAATATGATTTCTATCAAATATCTCTTAGCTGACGCATGCTAATTTTGTTGACTAACTTTTCAAATGTGATTGTAAGGGGTGCCTTTGTAAACAAATCTGCCAAGTTGTCAAATCGTATACTTAATGATGTTTAAGTAATATCCACATATAATAATTTATTTGTAGTACTCCCTTAGGATATTACTTGCGCTATGAATATAACTCGTTAAAAACCTTATTAGAAAATCCAGTGGGAAAAAACATATCTAAAGAAAAGAGCATATTTCATGCGCTATTTTTTCATTGCACAGATTGCCTCGTTAAAACCTTTGTCCAATAAAATTCTGTGAGATAAAAACTTGACCAAGGAAAAAAAGTACAATCATATACTAATTTGCTCCCCCTGATAATGACAGATTTTAACATGGCGTATACTAATTGATGAAATGATGTCGTTTAAATACCACATTAGGTAAAAACTTAGTACATAAGTCTATTAAATTGTCACTAAAGCGAATTTGGTGGATATTTCTTCTGGAGCTTATGTATATACAAGAATTTGGGTGAAGTTTATATCTACTTCGTTACCCTTAATATAACCACCTTTAATTTGTGCAATACAAATTGCATTATTCTCAAAATACAATGGAAGTATCTTTTAGTAAGGTACTTCAGGATCATAAAAATCTTTATAAAATTGCAGTACCACTATAAGTGAATACATAGCCAGTCTAAAATCTACCATCATAGAGACTAAGCAAATAACCAATATTCGCATGTAGACCAATTTCAAATATGAATTATAATATTAATAGTATATTGAAGATAACTTTTTACACCATTTTAATATCTCTTTGTAGGTGCAAAGCTATACCTAGCTAAGAAATTTTCTTGCAAATGCAATATCAAGCTTGATGCAATTTGCAAGATACAATAGTGCCCTATAGCACTTATATATGGTACTTCAAGACCAAACAACTCTTTATTATCTTTTTTAGGTCTAAAAGGGTCTCTCTTCACTTCTAGTGAGTGAACCACCTATTGGTGTGCTTGAGGGAGAAGATTTATCCATGCAAAAATTGCTTAAATATCTTTTCCACATAAGTATACTGGTGTATTAGGACTCCTTAATAATCGGTCTGCAGGCCGATACAAAATTTCATTTCCTTTAAATTTTTTCATCTCAAACTCACTTTTCAAACATGTACATACTTATTTGAGTTCATTAGGAGTCACATTGATATTTAAATCAACTTATACTGCAATAATAACATATACCATTTTATGGTCTTTTATGAATACAAATGGACACAGTGTATTATTCACATATCTTTGTTTCAATAAGAATTTACTCAAACAATCATACCACATGTCCATATTGCTTTAATCCATACATAGATTTTTGCAATTTGATGAAATATATGTCACATGTTTAATGTGTATTCATTTATGATATACTTAGTCATTATGGGACTCTTATTACTTTCATAAGGCGTACAATAAGCCTTTCATTAACTGCCATGTTAATTAAGTATCGGAACATGATCATTTCCATAATAAGAGAATTATTTTTCTCATAATCAATGATAGAACGAGTCTAGCTCTACTTTAATTGCCTCATTCCATGATGATCAATCATATTTATGCTAATATTCAGTTATACTTATAGATTATGGATCCATATTTTCTCTTGTAACAGCAAAAGCTACTGTTGAGGCAAATTCATCGTCGACGATAATTAAATTTCTATCAACTCTTTCTTATATCACAAAATAATTGAGATCTTATAGTTTTCATTTATATGATCATCAACTCCAGAAGCCATATCTGGAGAATCTAATTGTTCCGTTGTCTCAGTCTGTGTCTCATAATTAGCTATAGCTCTTTGACTGAGATCTTCCTTTTCAGGAGGTTTATCTTCAGGAGATTTTATGAGTGGCGCTGCTTTTCTTTTCCGCGGATTTTTGTCTTTAGTTCCAATTTACTATCCACGCTTTTGGCATCTATAAATGCATTTGGCAGTTAAGTTGCAATTTATTGCAACTGTATTATTTTGTGAACTTCTGGTTCACTCTAACTTGTACATGGACCAAAATTATTTAAAGGGTTTTCTTTCTAATAAATTTCTCGACATTCTTTAGCACTGTAGGTGCTTTTCCTCCCCCTAATGTCGAAAAATATGCCTCGTCAAAATAAATTCATAGTTTCTTTTGTGGACCCATTATCGCACATTGAGATAAATTTAATATATTCATGGCACATAAAAAATTTATGACTCATGTCCTTATACAAGTTTCAAGGGAGAGTATATATGATGTACACAATGGCATTAATGCCAAACTTATAATTGTTGAACTATAAGTTCAATGCTTGTACTACAGGTTCAACGCAATATATTGTGCATGTATACTAGGGATAAAACAGTAATTAAATAACTCATTATAATAAATAATTTATAAAATCCTTGCAAATTACTCCTTCAAGGAGTTTATATAAAATCATCAATATTGAATTGAGTTGTGTCCTCTATATGGGCAGTTCCTGTTTCAGAATCTCATGATTTATCAAATGATTTATAGTATTCACTTAAGAGAATACAGTTGTACTAGTGGGCATTATTTGATGATTTCTCGTTAGCAATTATTCTTCAGAATTCTCATTATCTACCAAATGATTTATAGCATTCACTTCAGAGAATACAGTTGTACTAGTGGGCATTGTTTGATGATTTTTTATTAACAATTATTCTTTGCAACTACTAGAAAAATAATATTTGTAAATTTTCACTTTTTATACTGCTACTACAGGAGCATATAACTTTATTACCACACAATTTCAGCTGTGATGTAATTTTAAACATGGTTGAATTATATTCTCAAATAGACTTCAAGTCTTGTAGGTGTAGATTTAACCAATCATATTGAGTTTATAGTAGTACCACATATTTCAAGTGATTGTATCTATTTTTTAAAACTCTTTTAGAAAATATAAAAATCATTAATAGTAAGATATTCAACCTTTAAATCTTCACTTAAATGAGGTTTAAGTAGATAATAGCTTTTGCTTTTGCTAGCATCTAAATGCATTTCATTATCAACAACTCACGTCAAAAATTATTTCCATTGAATTCAATAGCATATAAAAATTATCAACCAAACTTTAATTCACTATACTTCACTTTATTTAAATAACTTAATTTGCATATATTTAAAATATATCTAAATAGATCAATCAGAAAATAAATTAATATTAATTTTAATAAATATTAAATTCATAATTTATCCTACCAAGGAAAGGTAAGCACTAATTATGCTTCTCTATACCAACATAAATTCAACAATGTATGCAATCCGGAAATAAATTCATCAATTCACAAATTAACAAAACCATGTTACTTATATAATTTATATTAATCTCATCTCACATTTAAATCTCTAATTGTTTTCACATCTAATACACATTAATATAGGTAAATTCAAAATATATATAACACACACAACTTTTTTGTAGGCTATTCAACTAACAAATATATATATATATATATATATATATATATATATATATATATATATATATATATATATATATATATATATATATATATATATATATATATATATATATATATATATATATGTATGAGACATGTATTGTCTATAAAATAAATTTTGAGTTAAGATACTAAGACCGAATGATATATAATAATATATACACTAGTAAAATCAATCTCAATTTAATCAATCAAGTAAACCTATTAATATGAATGCAAGATCACCATTTTCCCATAAAGCAAGTCAATCAATCAATAAATGAATAATTTATGGTCGGATTTTATGCAAAAAAAAATTATAAGCCATGACTTTAAAACTATGCATAAAATGTGTTGTTATAATTGATAACCAATTAAAAGTTGCAATTTGGTTGATAAATCAAATAGGCCATACCCATCATTCCAATACATATAAACAACAATGAAACACCCAAAACAGAAAAATCAAAGCAAAAGGGTTTACCTTAATATTATGACCATACGCATGTATTTTATTGATATCCAATTTATTTAATGCGTGTAGCTTAAATCAAATTTATTAGTTATTCAGGAACATAAAATATCAATTTTTCAAGGATGTCTATTTTATTTATTTGATTACTCGAAGAAGTGACACTAGTATAAATAATTCTTACTCATGATGTCGAGAGCCATCAATTAACATTGTCTAATATAAAATCATAATAAAATCAGTTTTTTAAAGATTTGTAGACAATACATTTAGTTCTTCAGGAACATTTAATGATTCTTTAATGAATTTGTTTACTTTAATTAGTTTTTCAGGAACTATATAGAATATCAGTTTTTCAGGAACTGTAGAGAATATTAATTTTTCAAAAAACTGTAAAGAATACCAATTTTTCAAGAACTATAGGGAATACCAGTTTTTCAGAAACTGTAATTATTATTAGTTCTTCAGGAACTCATAGCTTAGTTATTTATTTAATTAGTTCTTCAGGAATTATAAATAATACTAGTTCTTCAGGAACTAGAATTTAAAATATAATACTAATTCTCTAGAAACTCATAGCTTAGTTATTTATTTAATTAGATCTTTAAGAACTATAAATAATATTAGTTCTTCAGGAACTAGTATTTAAAATATGATGCTAGTTTTTCAGGAACTAGAATTTAATTGATTAATTATTAAATAGTATATCAAATCTTTATAAATCTAAAAAAAAATGATTTGAAATAAATTATTGTAAGAGAGAAGAAAAAAAATGATTTTTTCAAATTAATTAGCCCAATATGTTCAAACAATTTCTTAAAAAAAAAACGATTTAGTTTTTTTTTTCTTAAAAAAAATATTTGATACATAAATATTAATAATAATAGTAATTAATTAGATAAAAATTGTTTACCATAAATCTTGAATTTTATTTTTTCAAATTTTTTGCCTTAGCTGGGTTGTAGCAATCCACAAGCTATCCAAAATTATGAATAATATTGTAGAACGATTCATGCTGATAACGTGTTATAAATAAAATGAAGAAGAACATGAACAAATAATATAGAGAAGAGAATAGTTTTTCTAGTTGTTCCATTAAATAGTATTAAGCCATTTATATAAAGTACAGAAGAGAAAGAAATATGAAGCTTTTCCAATAAGAAAAATACAAGAAATATGAAGTTTTTGCAATAAGAAAAATACAATCAATACTAATATGGAAACTAAAATATTCATGTATATAGAAAGACATCAATCAAATCTTATAATATATCATAACATAATATAAATATTTAGTTGAGAAATAATTAAAAGGAAAATTTAAAAAAATAATAAATATTTTTTTAAAATTTTAAAAATATTAATAAATTAAAAAAAATTCTAAAATAAGGAATATTTAAAACAGATGACGTAATAGCTTATTTTTAAAAAATATAAGACAAAATTATATAAAACTGTAGAGTTGAGGATATTTTTATTTTTCAATGGCAGTCTTGTAGCGATATGAAATAGATTCGAACATTGTGATTCTGTATTATGGTGTCTGGGTCCAAAACCATAAACCTCTTTTCCAACTCAAAAAGACAGAGCCCATCCATTCAACTCTCTCTCTCCTCTTTAGTCTTCCCCATTTTCTCTGTATCAGAGCTCTGAATCAACAAGTGAAATCCAAATCTTATGAATACACAGAATTGAATGGATCTAAATTCTTTCACAAGAAGGCGATTATCACTATCAAAGTACACGGGTCATGGCCTTCCCCATTTCTCTCGATTCCAGGTCAGGAGATTCGGATTCACTACCATGACGCTCACCAAGATCTTGGCATCCGGTTTAGTTGCTTTGCCACTCTTATTTGCACTTTCCATCATCCTTCGTCACCCACCTTCAGATCGGTTGTCAGGCTTCGCTGACGCCAGAGTTCTCGAAAATAGAGCCCAACCAAATGCCACATCGTTCTCAACATTAGGTCTCGGACTTGGTGAGTTTCTTCACTGTTCATGTGGTTTTTTCTTTATTTTTTTGTTCTTTTTTGTTGTTTTGATTCGCGAGGTTGCATTTTATTCAAGTAATTTTAGTTTTAGTTACAACGATAATGAGAAGTGGCAAATTGTGAGATTTGGGTTTTTTACCTAAATAAGGAATAATAACTTTGTTGAATTATAAATAAAATAAAATTTGAGTTATTTTGCTGCTAGATATTAAAGTTTAGTGATCCTGTTGAAATTCAGCGATAAAGATTTCATTTTGAATTCACACTTATTTTGGTGGCAATGGGGCAATGAAAATCAAGATTGAGTGAATATTTGATTTAGCTTTTGATTTAGATCTAACACGGTGTGGTAGACAAAAAAAAATGTCAATAGATATTAGCTGTTTAGACACCCAATAGCACTTTATTTGAAATCAATTCAATTAAAAGTGAAATTGGAATGGAATGGACTGGGATGTTTGAGTAATCTTCATCTTTATCTTCACCCTGTTTTGTGAATGATATCAGTCATTTTTGAGTTATAGTCATTTTCAGCTCAAAAACAAAAGCAAAAATGTTTGTAGTCATTTTCGGATTGTTTTTCAATTCAGGGTCTGAAAATGTTGTATCACAATTTACTGGCAATCCAAATGAGAAGTTGCTTGGTGGACTTCTTGCTGCTGGATTTGATGAAGCTGCTTGCTCTAGTAGGTACCAGTCTTTTTTATATCGCAAGACTTCACTCTATAAGCCTTCTTCGTACCTAATTTCTCGTCTCAGAAGTTATGAAGATCTTCATAAACGCTGTGGACCGAATACTGAATCTTATAACAAAGCTTTAGAACAGCTCAAGTCTGATCAAAGAATTGGTTCTGTAGATTGTAAATATATTGTGTGGATATCCTTTAGTGGCTTGGGCAACAGAATACTATCCCTGGCTTCTACATTTCTTTATGCTCTTCTTACAAATAGAGTCCTTCTTGTTGACCGAGGTAAGGATATCGATGATCTCTTCTGTGAGCCATTTCCAGAGAAATCATGGTTACTGCCCATGGATTTCCCTATTATCGATCAACTTGGAAGTTTTGATCAGCAATCTTCCCATTGTTATGGGAACATGCTCAAGAACAATGTCATAAATGCTTCAGCAGAATCAATTCTGTCATATCTATACCTTCATTTAGTTCATGATTATGATGATCATGATAAACTTTTCTTCTGCGATGAAGATCAATCTCTTCTTGCAAAAATCCCTTGGTTGATTATGAGATCAGATAACTACTTTGTCCCATCACTTTTCTTGATTACATCTTTTGAGCAAGAGCTGACCAAATTATTTCCTCAAAAAGGAACCATTTTCCACCACCTTGGGCGATACCTTTTCCACCCTTCAAATAATGTATGGGGATTGATCACAAGGTTTTATAGAACTTACTTAGCGAAGGCAGATGAGAGCATTGGCCTTCAAATAAGAGTTTTTGATTCAAGACCAGGTCCCTTTAAACATGTGATGGATCAAATTTTAGCCTGTACTCTGAAGGAGAAATTGTTGCCTGAAGTAGATATGCAAGACTCTGCTGTAAGTCTCTCTGAAAACCCAAAATTGAAAGTTGTTTTAGTGACATCATTAAATTCAGGGTACTCTGAGAATCTAAGAAACATGTACTGGGAATACCCTACTTTGACTGGGGAAGTTGTTGGCGTTTACCAGCCAAGCCATGAAGAATATCAGCAAACAGAGAAGCAGATGCACAATAGGAAGGCATGGGCAGAAATGTACCTCCTCAGTTTGACTGATACATTGATTACAAGTTCATGGTCCACCTTCGGCTATGTTGCACAAGGTCTTGGAGGTTTGAGACCTTGGATCCTTTACAAGCCTGAAAATGAGACTGCCCCTGATCCACCTTGTCGCCGAGCAATGTCAATGGAGCCTTGTTTTCATGCTCCTCCCTTCTATGATTGTAAAGCAAAGAGAGGAGTTGACACAGGTGCTTTAGTTCCTCATGTGAGGCATTGCGAGGATATGAGCTGGGGACTGAAGGTAGTAGATGGTCATGATGAGTTATAATAGCCATTGTTGCTTTCACTAGTTAACCAATTTTGCAATCAATTCTAGATGTGTAACGTAATCATTTGGCATTGGTTCTGCCAAACGGTCATTTATCTAGGTTAATTTTTTTTTTTCCATTAAATTTAAGTTTCAAACAATAATAATTATTAAAATTGGCTTCAATTCAACTAAAAAAAAATTATTAAAATTGACTCGTCAACAAAGAAAAATAAAAAAAAATAAGAATAAACCAATTTAATGCTTATTATTGTTGATTAATTAATATATATGATTTGATTAAAAAATATAAAAATGTAAAGAGCCAATGGAAAGAGAGAGGGAGATAATGGACTTAATAAAAAATAAAAAAAAAGGGGGCTGTGTTCTATTTTTGTAACGTCAGGGGCCTACCCATCAACCAAATAGGAATTTTTAATTCATATAAAATTAATTATAATAATTAATTTGCTTCAATATCTTAAAATTTTTAAAATTAATTTTTTGAAAAAAATTAATTTATCAATAAATATTAAATAGCAATAAATAAAGTATATCTATTTTCCTAATTTAATAGCCTTTTCAAATCAATAAATATTTTATAAGCTATAGGCCATTTATAATATATAGCTGAATATGGTAAATATAGAATTATATGATAAATTTGGGATAACTTAGAGCAGATAAGAATATTTTCAATAATACTTTTTATTTTAAAAAGTATATTTATTTAATAGAGAGTATTTTAGTTGATAAAGAGTATAAAATTTATTTGAATATAATACTTTTCATATTGTGCTCTTTATTTTACTTTATCTCATAAATATTAGTTATTTTAGTTTTTAATTTTTTCTTTTTTAAGTTCATCCAATAAAATAAAGTACTAAAGTTATATATATATAATAAAGTATATGGAAACTTATTTTGTATTAATTAAAATTAGATAAAGAGTGATATTTTGCTCTCTAGATGTGGAGAGTGAAATCAACTCTCTTCTTTATTTTTTAAATATAAAGAGTCCATTAGATTTTTATTTTTTGAGGTAACTCTTTATAATAAAGAGTATAACATATATAAACAATATATTAAGGATGCTTTAATAGTTAGAAAAGTAAAAAGTTATTAGTATATTTTTTATATATAATTAATTTTATAATTGATAAAATATATAGTTTTTGTCTGAACTAATTTTAACCACCAAAATCTTTTATATATATGAGTTTACCACCTCATTCATATAATAATTCAATAAAAATAAGATATGTTAATTAATAATATTACATTACTCATAAAGTAGTATCATTAATTGATTTGTGTTATTTTTATTATATTAGTTTACGAATAATGTGACATCTCTAATTGACGTGTCTTATTTTTATTTGATTAATTTATAAATGAGCTGGTAAACTCAGTTTACTTAAAAATTTCTCTCTTTTATGATATTATTTTATTTTTCTCAATATCCTTCTAAAAATATAATTATTTCCTTAAAAAAATTAACTGTGATATTATTATAGAAATATTTAATGGATAAATTTATCATGAATTTTGTGTTTTTTAATTATACTCTTATCTTTTAATTAATTTTATTCTAATTTAAAAACTAAGTCGCAATTCTAACTTAAAATTAAATTAATAATAATAATAATAATAATAATAATAATAATAATAATAATAATAATAATAATAATAATTTTATATCAATTTGAAGAGCAAAAGTATAATTGACCTTAAAATTTAATATATCATGCTATCAATTTAATTTTTAAACTTTGATGAAAGGTTAATTAGGTTCTCCAATTTTGCAAATTTGGTATATTACTAATAATCAAATTGATAACTTAATTAGTTAAATTTATAAAATTAAAAATTTGAATTAATTTCAATTTAAATTTAAATTTTAAAGTCATAATATAATATAATAAGTTTAATTATCAATTTATTTTTGACTTTTTAATTAATAATATTTTTTACAATTGTGGTTTAGAGTAGCATTACAAATAAATTGCAAATTAGAGTATAATTAAATTTGATGTAATTACTTATAAAATAATTTATTTTATACAAATAATTGAATATTTTATTTTTTTTTCTTAGATAGGTTGTGTTTATAATAACATTTTAATGAAATACAAAACTAGATAATCGTATTAAGATTATTTTTACATAATATTTAATTTTGTACTAAAATAATCAAATATAAAATAAGATAAAATTATAGACTAATCTCAACTACATAAAAAAATAAGAGAAAATAAATTTCTACCCAACCTTATTCTATCTTATACCTTAACCTTTGTTGTTGTGTCCATACAATTAAACCCAACCAAAAGGGGTTGGCAATGAAAAACATGTGGGATTGGAATGGCATTTTGCGTAGGGAATCACAGAACGATGTGACATTTTACTTTTTATTTTTTGCCAATGATTTGACAATTTACTTTGCATCTAAACTTTAGATGGGTTACTCAGTTGCATATCATTTGCAATCATATATGAAATATCGATGCTTCTCCTTTGGTTGGTTTGAGTTAAATGCATATTCTGTAATATTTATTTATTTTATTCAGCTGTAAGATGATATCATATACATATTTTCGCTTTGTGAAAAATTTTGTTTCTCAAATTATTTATCATTTTAAAAAATAAGAAGATTTCTATTTTTTTTTTAATTTTATTCTTATCCTTATTAATATTTATTATTATTATTATATAATAATGCACGTATTATTCATTGCTCTTTAATTAATAAGAGTAATCTAGCCATTTTATTATTAAAACTTAGTGTAATTAATTATTTTTTAATTTTCGTAAAACAATAAAAAATGACAATTAAAAAAAGAAATAAGAGGAGTATCATTTTTTTTCTTAATACCGCTTTAATATGATAGAAAAAATTTAATTGTATTAAAACTGAAAGATTTATAAATGAGGAAAAATTATCATTTTTAATTTATCCTCAAAATTAAATTCTTATTAATAATGTTGAGAACAAATTTATTTATCAATTCCATTAATTCTTAAAGTTAATTTTTTCAATAATACAAAAATATTAGATTAATCAATGGAAAGCTTACATTAGATCTAACTAACATTATACTTATGTGATTTGCATCTAATTGTCCTACCAAGAGTTCCTAAAAAAAAGAGAAGAAAGGAAAATTCCTCCCAAAAATTTCTGTGTCCTCATGCATAAAGAGAAGGAGCATAGAAACTATGACATCCATAAAATGTATCTTAATTAGCACTTTAATTACAATTATTTAAAAATTAATATTTTTCAATTATTGACATTTGTTAATAACTAATATTTTAGTTTTTATATATAGAGCTAAAATTGTTTTTAGTAAACTTTATCCATTGACATTTGAATTTATATAAAATTACATTCTTAAATTTTGGAAATATAATGTATTTTAATTCTCTAAAAATACTTTATATTAAAATATTTTAGTATAAAATACTTCACTGTCTCAAAATCTTATACTTTTCATTTAAGTTAAATGAATTATCATATTATAAAATATTTAATCTCTCAACATTTTACATCTTTCCATCTTATTTTACTTAGGGACTAAAAGTACTAATTTTTAAATAGTAAGAACTAAAGTATTAATTAAGATAAATATTAGAGATGACATATAGTAATTTACCTATTTTGGAAATCAAATAAATAATTAATACAAGAAATTCAAGATTTATAAGAACATATTTTTAACTAAAAAACACAACTATTAGTCTATCATTATTTTTTGGTATATCACAAATTCTTTGAAAGGATTTTTAATTCATAAAAATGAGAAAAATACACTTAAATTTCAATTTTTATCCAAATTAAAGTAATGACGACAATAATAAGAAAACAAATATAGGGACTGTTTAATTTAGCTTTTGCTAATAACTGATGGTTGGTAGTTTATAGCTATAAAATATGATTGTTTGGTAAAATTTTGCTAATTGATATTGTTCAAATGTTAAATGACTATTAGTTATAAGAGTATAATTTATTTTTAATATATTATTATATATTTTAGTTATTTTTAATGTGTTATAAAAATCATATTAGTGATAAGTTGAAAGATTAAAATTATTTTTTTATTATATAGTTGTATTTTTTTCTAAATATGAATATGATAGTTTTTACAAATATTATTTGCAATATTTTAATAATTATTATTATCATCACAATTCTATAAAAATTAATTTGGAAAAATATTTTTATTAATAATAATTTGTTATAAAAATAAGATAGTTTAAATTTAAATCAGGTATCAATTATTAGAAAAAGTTCCAAAACAAAATTTTTCTAAACAGACAGTTATTTAGATTCCTAATAGCTATCAACTAATGTGTTACTTTCTTTATTAAACTTGTTAACTTAACTGTTAGGAGCCAAAAAAAATTATCAGCTGATTGCCAATTATTAAACCAAACACTCGCATAAAGGATGCGTTTGGTAAACTGTAATGATATATAATGTAATATAATTAAATTAATTTTTAGTATAACTTTGTATTAGAAATTCATTTGATTATATTATATTACGTTCCATTATGCACTTAAAGTTCAAATGTTCACCCAAGGGTTTGCATATAATAAACATATAGTTAAATGTTCAATACACAATAACAAGTAAGTCAGGATGATTAATATTAAGTCTTTAAATCAATCCTTTATGTGAAATCTATTGTCTTCTATTTTAAAAATTATAAGATCTCGAATTCAAATTTTCGTAAAGTTGATATATATATCATTCAACCAAAATAAACTTAAAGATATATAACTCATTGAAGTTTGAAATTTTTTTAATGGGAACTAAGCAAATCCCAAATTCATAAACATGACTAGACTATCTAAATATCCATTTGAATTACAGATTGAAGATACTATACTTTCCTTCCCTTTCCGACCAAGAAATCAACCCATAAAACTATAATAATTAATAACATAGTTTTGGTTGATTATTTGTTGAGAATAATGTCAATACTAATTCTTTTTTTTTTTTTTTTTAATTCAAGTTGGTAATCACAAACAATTACATATTCCAACTGTTCATAAGATTCATTTGATGTCCTAATAAAGAGAATTTATTAATTATTGAGCATTAAATTTAAGGGATTGCATTTTCTTTTTTCCCTTCTATTTCTTCTTACTCTACAAAAAATCCCCTCTGCCTAACTCAATCAATTACTGTCCAATCTTGGTTTAATTTTGTGCAAAATTAGGGAATTCTTCAATTAAAATTTGTTAATAAAATTTATAGTTCAGAGTATGATAATGCTCCAATTTGATTGTTTCAACAAGATAATTATTGTTTTTCCTAATTTTTTTTTTCATATGACAAGTTAAAAATAAAAGATAAAAAAGGGAATTAATTTAATTGAATGATGACAACCATAAAAATATACAATTAAACCAAACAACTAATTTAATTTGCATCGTTTTCTGAATAGAAATTTTACTATATCAGAACAACTAATAAAATATATAATTCATATGTACAACATGATGTATTTCCCTTTAACATATTTCATTGAGACCTTATATTTCTTACTTTTTTAAAAAATATGAAAAGACTAATTAAATCATATCTGATTGGCATAAAATAAATAATAATTTTTTATTTTATTTTAATTATATATATATGGAAAGTTTTTTTTTTTTTTTTTTATAAAAGTTATTATATTTTCACATATAAAAAAAATTTGATAATAGGATTTATATATGTATAGATAAGCATTGATCCAAAATTATCTTTTTGCCGGTGAAAAAAAAAATTATAGTAAGAAGGTGGTGCACCACACTCTGCATAGAGACCAATTATTTATTTGACAAAAACAAAAATAAAAAGGCAAAAAGTAGGGACATATAGCAAATAAAATTTACAAGAAATATAGATATTATATTATTGTTCAAAAAAAGTAAAGAGCAGGAAGACGTAGAGTTTATGTGAGAAATGCAAAAATGTAAAAGAAATGATGTTGTAATGCTAACATAAACTTTGTGAGGGAAAAAATATGGAGTATTCCCCTTTAATATCTTTCATTAATACCTTCCACTTCTCACTTTTTTAAAAAATATAAAAAATCTAAATAGATCACATCTGATTGGCATAAAATAAATAATAATTTTTTATTTTATTTTATTTTAATTATATATATATATATGGCAAGTTTTTTTTTATAAAATTTATTATATTTCCACATATAAAAAAAAAATTGATAACAGGATTTATATATGTATAGATGAGTATTGATCCAAAACTATCTTTTTGTTGGTGGAAAAAAAATTATAGTAAGAACGTGGTGCACCACACTCTGTATAGAGATCAATTACTTGTTTGGCAAAAACAAAAATAAAAAGGCAAAAAGTAGGGACATATAGGAAATAAATGGGAAATATAGATATTATATTACTGTTCAAAAAAAGTAAAGAGCAGTGAGACCTAGAGTTTAGGTGAGAAATGCAAAAATGCAAAATAAATGATGTTGTAATGCTAACATTAACTTTCTGAGGGGCAAAATATGGAGTATTCCCCTTTAACATCCCTTATTGAGACCTTCCACTTTTTACTCTTTTAAAAAATATGAAAAAATTAACTATATCATATCTGATTGGCGTAAAATAAATAATAATTTTTTACACACACACATATATATATATGGAAAGTTTTTTTATAAAATTTATTATATTTTCACATATAAAAAAAATTGATAATAGGATTTATATATGTATAGATAAGTATTGATGTAAAATTATCTTTTTGCCGGTGGAAAAAAAAAAATATAGTAAGAAGGTGGTACACCACACTCTGCATAGAGACCAATTATTCATTTGACAAAAACAAAAATAAAAAGGCAAAAAGTAGGGACGTATTGGAAATAAATAGGGAATATAGATATCATATTACCGTTCAAAAAAAGTAAAGAACAGTGATACCTGGATTTTAGATGAGAAATGAAAAAATGCAAAAGAAATGATTTTGTAATGCTAACAGAAACTTTGTGAGTGGCAAAATTGGGAATGCACTCTTTAGTGAACAATGTTCATTATCCGGTTTTAATGAACAAAGATAAATAATTATCGAGTATTGTTATTCTTATTGTATTTTTTACACTCCGTAGTCCTTAATGTATTGTTATTCTTATTGTATTTGACAATCACTATATACATTTTATTCATCAACAAAAATTTCATTTTATTCTTAAAAGGAAAAAAAAGGGCCGCTTTGAATAACGAATGTTAGCTAGAAGATTTGAGTTAGACGGTCACGTGTTGTGGCTTTTCTAGTTATAAGTCACAATGGGAAATTGAGGTCCAATAGTGCTATTAAATGTCATTTAATTTTTTTTTAAATTTATGTTAAATTTTTTTCCTCAAATCCAAAATATTTCAGTTTTAGAAATGGCCATCGTAGTACCATAAATCAGGGCAACACAGCGTCAACAACAACCAATCAATAGACTTCTTTTTGTTACGTATATATAATCAATCAAATAAAGTAACAAAAACAATTAAGATTTTAGATTTTTAGCCGAATCCAAAATTCTACAAGAGAAAGACAATCTTTTTTTTTTTATTATTTTTCAAAGGGAAAAAAGAAAGGAGAACCGAGGAGTGACAATCATATCCACATCAATAGTTTAATTAAGATAGTAATTAATTAATAATCCAAATCGAATGCACTTATTTTGTAATGGAAAATATCAGAAATTAAATCTTCACAATCTTATATTATTATGACATGCTTTGTAAAGTGTATATAAAATATATAAATTGCCCCACTGAAATGGTGTTTTACTTCCATTAAATTGAGTTCTTTGTTGAAATTTTCATAAAAAATCTGTCGGTACTATATGTATATTTTGATAGCATAATTAAGATGTTCTTCAAATTATCATGTTGAAAAAAAATAATTATAATCTCTTTCGATCTTGGCACTATATGTATTTTGAAAAAGAAAATATTGTTCAGGATTTTCAATTTATTGCAGTTTCTTGTATCAATGACATGCTCTCACACTATGAAAATTATAACTATTAGATAAAATTAGAGTTATAAGCACAATGATAAGAAAAAAAAAATAGCACAAATAAATTTTACGTCATTCACTCTCTTACTAGATTTATATTCACGGTTTTTAGAAGGGATAATACACTAAATTATCAAATTAATATATTACAATTTTTGAATGAACAAAATTGCAGACCCTTTTATAAAAGTACTCTACTCATGCACTTTGTTTCACACTTAATCAATTGATAAAAATTCCGACTCAACTATTTAGCAAAAAATCTCATATCCTTAAACCTTGACAAAAGCCAAAGAACCTATCTTATAATACTTATATTTATAATGTTATCTACTATTAATCTCAACTTAATAAGAATTTTCATCCAAATAAAAATAATATTAAAATAAGAATTCTAGTTTACAAAGAAAATAATCCTCAACTACATTGAAAGAATATTTTTCAAATACAAAATAGAAAAAATGTTTTTTTCCAAATCACGTTAAGATTTCGAGTTACAATTCTAACAATAACTAATCATATAACAAACCTATTTTTTTTAATTGATCAGAGTATTCTTAAACCAATTTACATATCAAATGAGATTAAGTCTTCTTTTTAAACAAATTCAAGGGCGTACTCCCACACTCAATCAGTATATTTTATAAGTACTTCTTAAGTGTTGATTTCAAGAATCAAACCTTAATCAATAATGAAATGAACAAACTAACAAACTTATGAAATGAACAAACTTTCTCCTATTTTTAAAATTTTAAAATTTTAATTATTTTTTTTTTATTTTCATTGTTTCTGCTTTTCTGATCTACTTTTAGAAAAAAAATGTGATTTACCCTATTCCTCCCAAAATTCAATGCCAAAAAATAGCTAAAAAATAAAAAATAAAAAAAAAATCAAAAGCAACTAAAAAAAGAAATAACCAACTGGCGTTAAATAAACCCAAAGTCATCAAATATTTGTCTTGTAATATTAAAAAATTATAGATTCAAAACTTAACATTTAATTTCCTCCGCCATCCATTGATTTTGAGAATAATGTACTTGAATTTTTATTTTTTTTAAAAAGTAAATATTAGATTAAATTTGTCTCCGGTTATAACTTCTTATAGGTCGGAGTTGATTTTAGAAGAAATCAAATTTTTTAAAAATTTCAACTCATTCAATTCATAATTTGTTTTGTAAATTTAAATTGTGGTTTGATTCATGAACAAGTCCATTAGTCAAATTTATTGGTTTTTAATTAAATAAAAATAAAAAGAAAATTGTAATAATGATAATAATAATAATAATAATTATTATTATTATTATTTCTGAATAATCAGCAAAAAAGATTTTAATTAGAAATTGACAAAAATCTATAAGTGAGAAATTAATTACAAATTAAAAAATAAAAAATTTTTGATCCGATTATCCGATTTAATTTAGAACTTTTAATATCTATACACAACTCTATTTATTATTAATTAATTTTGATGGGAATCATTGGGCAGCTTAGGGCCGACAATTGATTCCACTTTAGGAAAAAAAAATCTTTTGACTTTTAATGGTATGTAATCGTTTTCGTGATTAAAAGATTTTATTTTAAACTTTTAATCAGTCAAATTTATCTAGAATGAAAAATATCTAAAATAATCATTTAGTATTTGAGATGATAATACAGTTCATTCTAAGAAAATTAATACATTAACTTTATGTACCTAAAATTTCAAAATCAGTGATAATAATAATAGTAATAATAATAATAATAATAATAATAATAATAATTTGTGAGACAAATATAATAGATATTTTGCAATTTGAGTGAATTATGTTTCTAAAAATTCTTCCATATAGAAAGTTAGATTCACATATAAATTTTCCTAAAAAATAAATTCACATATAAATCTCAGGTCCAACTTATTAATGTGTATGAGGATTGAACTTTTTTAATATTTTTTTAAATATTTATGTGTGTTTCTTAATTAATCATTTTAAAAAAAATACTGAAAATAAATATTTAAAATTTTGATATTTTTATTTACAAGTCAACATTTAATAGTATATAATAAGAAAAAAAATTATATAGCTAATCAAATTATGATATATTTTTTTTATGATAATCACTAAATATTCTTACTGTCACATTATAATGAGACTAATTTGATCTCGATATTTAATCGCAACTAAACTTCTCACCTCTCTCAAATTATAATATTTTGGAGTCTATTTGATTTACAGTTTATCGTTGACAAGTAGAGATTAGAAGGTCATACATAACTACTGAAAATTTCAATTTTTAACAAGGTAGAAATGCCATGCACCTAAATATAGTACAATCTCCTTAATTAAGGGAGTGCCCAAAAATATTTCACTGAGAAGAAAAGCAGATAGGGAGTGGAAACAGCAATTTACAAGTCAATTAACTTGTGCTTCCCAAAGACCATGTTAATTTAGGATAGAGTTTTATCATCTATAAATACACAGAAGAAGAAAGGAAAAAAATTTCAAATTTATAAATAAATGCAGCTAACTATTTATCTAGTCCTGTCATGGATGCCACCTTAAGTATTATCCCAGCGACAACTAGCCATGTCTTTGCTTCTTCAACCAAAAAAATGGCGAAACCAATAATCCAACCAAGATTGCCTTGTACAAACATTAGCTTCCCAAGCAGCCAAAAAACTCCATTAAAACATTGGAAAAATACTCTGCTTCTCACTTTTTGCTCTACAAAACCAGGAATTAATAGCAATAATAATGCTACAAGTAAAACCAATCCTGCTATTGAGTTGGATTCCAATTCAATTTCTCAACATTTACCAACTCCAACATCAAATCAACCACTTTCACCACCACAATCCAAAGGTTTAATCTTCGATTTAGGTCCTAAAAGTTCTTGGGATAGCATAGAAATTGGTTCTCCAATTGTAAAAAGATACATTGGTGACAATGAAGAAAGATGGTACATGTGGTACCATGGAAACTCTTCAAACTCTAGCTCTGAAGCAAATTTAGATCGGATTGGATTAGCAGTTTCGAGCAATGGAATCCATTGGACTCGAGGCTCACAAAATGTAAGGTCTTGTGCAGTTGCTGGGGAAGTAATGGGTTGCAGCAAGAACTGGTGGGCATTTGATACACATAGCATTAGGCCTTCTGAGATTGTTATTATGTCTAGTCCAATGTATAGTTCAGTTTATTGGCTTTACTATACAGGGTTTAGTTCTGAAGAAGTGGAGATTTCTGGGTTTTCTAACAATTTTGTAGAAAACCCAGAAAGATTTCACGTTGAAAAAAGAAAAATTGGCAAGATTTTGAAGTCTTTGCCTGGTTTAGCTTGTAGCCAAGATGGTAGGCATTGGGCCAGAATTGAAGGGGATTATCATAGTGGGGCTTTGCTTGAAGTAGGAACAGGCAAAGAATGGGATTCTTTGTTTATTTCTTCACCTCATGTTTTAGTTCATAAAAGTGATGATTTAAGAATGTATTATTACTCATTTGATCAAGAAAATAGGTGTTTTGCCACTGGGGTTGCAAGATCTAGAGATGGGATTAGATGGGTTAAATTGGGAAAAATCATGGGAAAAGGAAAAGAAGGTTCTTTTGATGAACTTGGCGCTAAGAATGCTTGTGTTGTTAGAAATTCTAAAGATGGGGATTATTTAATGGCATATGAAGGTGTTGCTGCTGATGGGAAAAGAAGTATTGGATTGGCGATTTCTCAAGATGGGCTCAAGAACTGGAAAAGAATTCAAGAAAATCCAATTCTTGAACCTTCAGAAAGTGAAGATGGATGGGACTGTAAGGGAGTAAGATCTCCATATTTGATTCAGATCGAAGATAATAAAGATGAATGGAGATTGTATTATGTTGGCGTTAACAACGAAGGAATAACAGGAATTGGAATGGCAATTTCAGAAGGAAGTAATTTCAGGAGTTTCAGAAGAGGCTCAGGACTTCACTTGTAAGATATATGATTTTTAGTGTAGTTTCATACATGTGAAAATAGTTCAATATTTGTTAAATCAACCTGCTGTAGTTTAATTTCTTTATGGAACTTTAATACAATTTGCATCCAACCTTAATGGTATAAATAAAATTTAGTATATATATTGCTTAAAAAACACATGATTTCATAAATGGTTTAAGGCTTTAAGCTGATGTGGTTGCATTTTAATATGATTTATAATGTATGTTGTTGTAATTGTTGCTTTTTTTTTTCTTTTTTTATAAAAATCCATGCAAAATATTGTCTATTTTAATTGTACAATATATGTTTGTAAATTGATGTTTGGTGGTTTTTGTATAAGAATTCCAACAATTTTCCTTTTTGGCTCTTAAGTGCCTCTTTCCTTATTTGATCATCTTTGTCTTCTATATTTTTCTTGTTTTCTCTTTTCTTCTTCTCCATGTTCTAACTTTTAAGAGTTATTTTCTCGTTAACTTGCTACAACTCCTTTGATATTTGATATCAATGGCGAAATATATTACAATTTAAAATATATTATATATCAAAATAGTTGTATATATTTATGAAATTATAATTTTCACAAAATTAATAAAAAAAATAAATAAAAATAATAAGTTACACAATGAGTAACTCACTAGAAAAAATCTCATTTAATCCAATTATCACAAATGTATTCACATGATCACAATTGAAAACGACTAATAAATATTTTTTCATAACCACAATTAAAAAATGACTAAATATAAAATAAAGAATTGAATGAAAGAGATTTTTTTTTCTTAAGTCGCTTTCACTGCCCCCACTAAATCTGTTCCTTACTTATTTGTTTGTCTTATTGTAATAGTGCCTTACTAATTTAGTATATATAATAATACTTTTAATATATTCATAATATATTTTTGTAAACATATATGTCTATTTTTTCTTTTGTATACTTTTGATATATTTATAATATATTTTTGTAGACATATATGATAATATTTTATCTGTTTGGAGTGCTTATATATCAGTTTCGGCTATTGCCCATTTTAGTTTAATTTATCTCAGTCCCTATTATTTTATATAATTAGCATTTTAATTTTTATATTTTTGAAAATTAATAATTATAGTCTTTGAAATAATTTCAATGAAAAGTGTAGATTTTGAGAGATTCAAATGTTCTATAATATAATAATTGAAGGACTAATTAAAGCATACTATTTTTTTTAGTTGAAAGGTATATTATATTTTAAGGTTTAGAAATGGGAGTATTATGTAAATTAAAATATGAAGAATTAAAATGTAGTAATAAAATTGTATAATTTTATAAACAACAAGCGTTAGTGTGTTGACCATTAACAAACTTCAAGTACTAAAAATATTAATTTAAAAATAATAATATAAGTAGTAAAGTACAAATTATATCATATTCAAGAGGTATCTATCTTCACCACGTCATCAGGTTATAACTTTTTCTTTAATACCCTTTGTATTAAAATATCTGCCATATAAAATTTAAATATATAAATTAAAAAATTATTAAATAAAAAAATAAAATATCTTTTTATTACTTTAATGAAAAAAATAATTAATATAAATATTTAATAAAAAATTAAAAAAATAATAAATATATTTTTTAAATTTTAAAACGATAAATATTTAAAAAAAATAAAATAACAGATATTTTTAAAATATTAAAACAGATTTAATTTTACTATTTTGGAAATGTTCTATCGTGGCGGGGTCTGATTAATGGCCATTACTTGTCGGGTGTATACTTCTATTGCCATTCTTTAATTTTTAGGCATTTTCAAAGCATGATTTTTCTCATCCAATCAATTTTGCCTCAATGCTTTAAAGTTATAAAGTTGTAAATTTTAATTTTAATTAAAACTCCATTAATATAATAGTGAACGAAAAATTAAAATTACCTCGCCGTTCAATAATCTTTTAGTTTTGGACTATATAGAGTTTCGTGCCCAAATCACTTGTAGCATTTTAAATCTCAACTGTTTTAAACTTTAGGATAAGCACATTTATTAATATATTCTTATTATTTTTTATTAATTATTTTTTTAAATAGAGATTTGTTTGATAATTTAGTAATTAATAAATTAATTTATATAAATAATATACTATTTTTTAGGATAAAAATCATTATTCAATTAGAAAAGTAAATATATAATTAATATGTTATATTTTAGGATTGAAAATTAATTAATTAGAATTATATAAATATTTATTTAATTAGGTTTCAAACAAAAAAATACAAATATAAAATATTCTTAAATATACAATTGCTTTTTGCATTTTTTTTCTGTGACTTTGACAATGGCATCATCTGATCACATACCCGAAGAAATAATAGAAGAAATTTTGTATAACCCGCCCGTCAAGTCCTTAATACAGTGCACCACGGTGTGCAAATCATGGAATTCTCTAATCAAAAGCCCCAACTTCATATGTACTCACTTTCGCAAATTCCGTTTTTCAAACACAAACAATCCCCAATTAGTCATTCTTCGACTGTCACTGAACTATGTTTCGGAAGATTCGGAAAGACTTCAATATCAATACTCTTTGTGTTGCGACAACAAACAGTTGGACGACAAGAACGAGCATACTCGGCCAGTCTCATCGGCCAAAGTCCCATGCTTTAAATCCGCAGGTTCTTGCAATGGTCTGATATGCTTGTTTAATGATTTGCTTTACAAAATCATCCTCTGGAACCCATCAATTCAAAAAACCCTAACAATTTCAAAATTCAATACTAGTATTCGTAAGTGCGGTGCCAAGGGATTCAACGACTTACTTGGTATTGGCTTTGATTCTAACACCAATGATTTCAAAGTATTAAGAATGATGACTGAAATTGAAACTAGAGATTGGGTGAAGGCAGATCTTTACTCTCTTAAATCAGATTCCTTGAAGGACATTACGCATATTACACTGAAACATTGTTATATTGCTGACATTTGTTATTATACTCGCCTTTGTATTCCATTTTTTGTGAATGGTGCGTTCCATTGGATTGGCTGTCATAAAGAAGAAAAAATTCTAAAATTAATGGTGTTTGATGCAAGAGATGAGATTTTTGGTGAAATTATGTTACCCGAATGTTTGAAAAAATATAATTTTTCTCGTCATCATATCGTGTCTGTTATAGCATACGGAGAGTCTTCAATTGCAGTTACTATTAGTGGTACAACTAATTTATGGGTGATGAAAGAGAATGGGGTAGTAGAATCCTAGGTGAACATGTTTGAGAAAGAGGGAACATGCTTAGAAGGAATGGGAAAATCAATTGTGCTGGGCATAACAAATAATCAAGAGATAATACTGCAACAATTTACGGGCAGAAAGATGGTTTCATACGACCTTAAAACCCAACAGATTAAGAATCATCTTATTCCTAGAATGTATCATGGATATTCCTTTGTTTATAAGTGTATGGAGAGCCTAGCATTAATTGATCAAGGGAAGAATTATTCAGATGAAATAATTATCTCGATGCATTGAAATTAAGGATACTTCATAGCTCTTTCATTTTTCATACGAACACTCATGTCTAGGGGTGAGCACGGTTCAGGAGAATCCGAAAATTTAAAAATCTTCAGAACTGAACCGAATTTTGGGGATTTTAAAATTGAATATCCGGAATTGTACCGTGATATAATAATCTCCGTACCAATCCGTTCCAATTTTTTAGAATGGTTCGGTACGGAGATTCGGACTTAACGGAACGGTTCGGTACGGAACGGAATGGAACGGATATTTGGAGATTTTTTATTTTTAAATAATTAAAATATATATATTTTCATCTTAAACTAATTTGTAGTATCTCAAAATTTCTTAAAATTTTTATTATATTTTTACTTTATTTATGATTAAAATTATAAAAATTAATGTTTAAAATTGATTGAAAATAAACTATAATATATAATACGATAAATTTAACATTATCACCAATGAAATTATAAGTGTCAATAATAAATTAATAATATAATGGTCTTAAATTTTTGAATGTGAGATTACAAATTTAAATCTATTAAGGAAATAGCATCAAATTTTTACATAAAATCATTACATTATTTAATGATTGACTTAATTAATTATATTGACCAATTAAAAAAATTAATGAAATTATCACTGATTTAAAGTTGTATAATCAAATCGATATTGTTTTATTATTGCCCAAAATTAAAAAATTTCTCATAAGACAAAATAATTATTATTTTTTTTTAGTTTTTAACCATGATATATTATTAATACTAGGATTATACAAATTATTAAATTTTTATGAAATTTTAAAATAATATTAGTAAAATACAAATTATTAATTTTTTTTTCAAAGTTTAGCTTACACTTATAAAGTTGTAATATAATAACTAATTTGAAACTGAAATTTTATAATTAATAAAACATAAATTTTACTTATACATTATTAAATTTCCTTAAAATATATTGCTAATTCAATATCAAAATATGTGTGTGTGGGTGTGTGTGTGTATATATATATATATATTCTTTAAATCGGTTCTAGTTTCGGTTCTTCGGTTCGGAACAGTTCGGTATGGTTCGGTACGGTTCTCGGTACGGATAATTACTAATTTCCAGAATCGTACAAAAAAATAATTTCGGAATGGTTCGGTTCGGCGAAAGTCAAATGGTCAACGGATATTTTCGGTTCTGGATATTTTCGATTCGAATTTTCAGTACGGTTCGGTATTTCCGAGTTCCTTGCTCAGCCCTACTCATGCCATACCATTGAAGTTAGAGAGCAGCCTCTGTTCTTTGCAGCATCATAGCTCTTTCATTTTCATCGTTCTCAAATCTGTATGTCCTTATAATCTCTTTACTCTTTTTTTCTATAACTATTGTATGTTTATTTATATCATATTAGTGGATCATAGATAATTTTGTGCCTGTGTGATTTTTTTTTTTTTTTTTGTGTCAGTTTTTGTATTCTTTGAACAGAGTTTTTGATATACTCATTTCAATGCTAGTTCGATGGATTTTTTTTCCTGAAAAATATAATTTATTGAAATATAATCTTGAACTATGTCAAGTTATATATATATATTCAAAAAAATTGTGTTCTTACATGTTTTTTTTTTCTTCATTGATGTATGCTATTAATATTCAAATTCTCTTATATTTTCATGAGAAAATTTTTAGAAATGTAAAAAGTAACTTATTGAAAAATAAGGAATTGTGAATTTAGATATAAAAAGGAGTTATATATAAGTTATAAGAATGAAAAAGATAATTTATTTAGAATATATAAATAATTTAATTTATTAAATTTTATAGATAGTGTAAAGAGAGAATGGAGGCTGAAAATAGAACTCACCGTTTTGCAATTTACAAGTTGTTATTGGGAGAATAGGCTTATCGGAAGCATAGTCCAAATGGTTAAGACTGGGTAGTGAATAAGTTGGAATTTCATTTTTGTAAACAAAAGATATTTGATTTTATTTTTGGGTTTTTACAAAAATAAATAAATAAAGAAAAAATATTATAAAAAACGCCCAAAATAAAAAATTTAAAAAAATACCCCATCAGCTACTTTTATTACAAAAATATGCCCCCAAAGTTTTTTTTTTTTTTTATATATCTATTTATCATATGTTACGTATATATTTGATATTTATAATTATTTTATATTTACATAAATTAGAAATATAAAAAAAAAAGATAAAGTAATAGTTAATAGTATATGTATATCATAAATTGGTATATATTTAATAATTTTAGGCATCTGCAATTATTTTATATTTATACAGATTGAATACATTAAAAAATTTAAAAAAATAACAATTAATAGAATAAATATAACATAAATTAATAACATTCAGTAGATGTTTGATATTTATAATTATTTTATATTTAATGTACTAATAATAAATTAATGAAAAGAAAGCATGAAATCCAACAAAATCGATGGCCATCATTAGCAAAAAAAAAAAAAAAAAAAAAGACTGCAAAATGTAAAGGGTGTTTTTTTTTTCAACAAAAAGTCAATAGACTATAAAAATAAATGGGAGAGTGTAAAAATAAAAAATAAATAAAACAGGTGTAAAATTGTGATTAAAAAAAAAAGTATTTGGTGTAATTTCCTCTAGTTTGAATTTATTAGTTTCAAAAATACCTTGTTTATTTTTAATTTCAAAAAATAAATAAACAAATACCAGATGTTGAGTTTGGTTATATTTTTTACATTTTAACAATTCCTAATATACAAATTAAATAACTTTTTTTATAGCGGTGAGTGTTTGGGATAGCATTTCTCTTTTATATGTCCATGGAGTTTTGAAAAATCTAAGCATCGTAGAGATAGATAGAGAGGTGGGAAGTTTTTGAATGAACCACTACCCTTCGTATGCGTTAGAAGTTAATTGATGAGAAATGGCTAGAGAAAATTTGAATTCAATTCCTACAGTAATGAATATAAATACATTTGAAATTTCTGATAAGTTATACATTTATGTATTGATAAAGCTATTTACTATTTCTTGAAGCTCGACCTCTCTTCCAAACAAACTATAAACAAATGTTCAACTTTGTAACTGTATTTATTACTAGAATTAATATTTCATAACTTGAAATTATACACTATATTTAATGTAGTATAAGAAAATACTATAGTATAAATCGTTATAATTATAATATTAAACAATTATAATATTAATATATTAATTTAAATTTAATTAATATTAATTTAATATAGTTTTTAATTAATAGTAATAATTTTAATATTAATTCAATATGAAATATAAATTCAAATCCACTACTCCAATGCTAAAAAAATAAGGGCTCTTTTATTAAATTACAAAGTTTAAAAAAATTTGCATACAGTACTAAAATTTTTAAGGGGATGTTTGGCTGTCAGAATTTAACGTTACATAAAGTCGCTTTCTTAGGAAATCAAGTATATTTCTATAAAAGTAAATTCAGAAATGTGGAACATGTTTGGTTGAAAACAAAATTTTTTCAAGAAAGAAAAATAATTGTTGTTTATTAAACCGTGAAAAATATTAAAAATATATTAATTTTTCATTAATACCCTGACTTTGGATAGTTTTTATTTACTTAATTGATAAATATATTAAAAATATATATAAACAAAAATGTAATAAAGATTTTAATATAAAATATAAATATTATACGGATATAATACATTCGTTATTTAATAAATGAATTTTAATAAAAATTATGTAATTTAATAGTATATGGAATATTATATTTATTCAAATATTTCATTAATTGAGAGTATTAATGTCTTTTTAATTATGATCACAGCTAGAAACTATCGGACTAGTGACTAAATTTAGAGACTAACACTATTTAGTCACCAATTAACGAATAAATAGAGATTAATTAGCGACTACGTATAGGAGACGATAAAATGTCGAAATCTAATGACCAATTAGCGATTAAAGCATCGCTAAAATGACCACCAAAAAAAGGCAAGACATTGAACTACTAATGTTTAGTGACTAAATAACCTCTAATCGCTCATATGATACTGAAAAATATAGGGAATAATAAGTCTGATGACGGAAAAGGGTTTAGCAATTACATGTAATCGCTAATTGGTGACTAACATTAGTCGCTCAACATTACTTAAATACGTGACAGCTAATATGGTTATTTTAAGCTTTAGCGATTAGTTCAGCAACTAAATGTTGTAGTCACTAAAATTTTAGGATTAAAAGTATGGTATCCTTCCTTTTCCTTTCATTTTCTTCTCTCTCTACACTTCACTCTTTCTCATTTCTTCTTCCTCTTCTTCTCTCCCTCCCTTCCCAAAAAAAAAGAAAAATTCCCTACCCATTCATTCATTGTCGACAATCAAGCATCAATCTAATTCTTCACTACTGTTGATTTTGGTTCTCCATTGGATTTGTGTTGTGCTGTCTCTATTCGACATCCGTTCATCTGCTTAAGTAAGTTTTGACTATATGTTTTATTTTTGTATTTTTATTTTTATTATATATTTTTGTGTTAGATAATTGTATATTTTTTCTTAAATTATATTAGGTAAATTTTACATATAAATTGTGTATTAGGAGAATAATAAACAGTAATATGTTAGGTAATTTTTTAGTTTTATGGTTTAAATTAGTATAAATTAATAAAATTTATATAAATTTTTTATATTAGTTTAATTAGTATATAATACAGTAAATAATATAAAAACTTAAATTATTAAATAATTTTTTTTCTAGACTAATAAAATTAAAATATAAAAATTTAAACTATAAGATAAATTTATGTTATATTGATTGTTGAATTTTATGTAACTTAAATTTGCACAGTAATTATGAAGTTGAGATTATACTTGGTTAATATATTAGAAGTGTTATTTTATCTGCAAATTGTGTAAATTATTGGGTGTTTTGTAGATATAGCCAGCATTCTGCCGGATTTTAGTTAGAATATATTGTTAGAGTCAATAGAATGGAATGTATTAATATATTTTAATACATTAAATATATATGGGTAGCTAGATGCGATATGACTTGAAGAACTGGATCTACTTTAGATCTATCTTCAGGTGGTTTAGCAAAACATGGCAGTTATAAACATGATAAAGGATCTATCAATAGCCCCTCCTCCTCTTTAACCCTCTCTACTAGTCAGTTTTTCACATAGATCAAGCAGTCTCTCCTCTTCCCTTCACACTTCCTTCTACACATTCTTCAATTCCTCCTCCAATTATGGCGAGTCCATCACCGTCGACACCTTTTATGCCGACTACGCCTCTACATCTAGGATCATGGCTATTAGCGGCAAAAGCCCGTGATGGGTTGATGAGAATGGCAAGTAAACAATTATTGATTATTACATTATATTGATATTTTTGTATAAATTATTAGTAGTTATTAATTATGGCATTATATTGATATTATTGTATATGTGTTAGTAGTTATTAATTATTACATAACATTGATATTGTTGTATAAATTCTAAATAAATTATATATATTGATATTATTATATAATTAATTGTTATAGTTTGCAGGTTTTTGGATTAGAATGTGTGAAGCGCACACGATTTTAGAGAGTTTCAAAAATCACTTGTATAAGAAAGGGCACAATTGGAAAGTTGTTTTGAACTATTGTAAGGAGTATTACTGAAACAAGTTTAAGATAATATATATATATGTATATATAGGGTTAAGAGTTATGAAGGTAGCCAACCCTTTCTGAACTACATTAGAGGTTGCACACTTTCAAATTTACCTGAAAATGGATAGACGCGAGATTAAGACAAATAGTGGTAATTTTTTTCAAACCAATTGTTTATATATAGATATTAATTTTTTTTAATTTAATATCACTGCATATATGTGTTATTAATTTATATTTAATATTATCAGTTGCAGTAGGCTATGCAGCAGACGATAGCTGAGGAGGTAGTAGATACTACATAGGCCTAATCTTGTGGGAGGGTGATGAAGGGCAGAGGATGCAACCCTCCTATCATGGATGAGGATGCTATCTATTTGCGCATTGTAACTATAGAGCATAAGAAACAACATCTCATCTATGAGATTGAGAGTCGGTTTGCTGAATATCATGCTAGAGTCTCCTTCCAACCAACGTGTCAACCCTCGATGACTGAGGAACATGTTTGGAAATTGATTTGATAGGAGATTTAGATTGAGCTTTAGTCACTTCACAATAGTTTCGCATTTACATTCAGCGTGAGCCTGCAAGAGGTTTAGGATATGGTGGGAGTTATGCCCCAGCGCCATACACCGATTGTGCCACTATTCATCCCACAAATACTCCTACAGATAAGTATCCAACTATCAACCCTCATGCTTCCGCTGTTGATGATCCGTCTACTCATTATCTATGACTATATATTTCTTTTTTGTATATATTTATATTTAATTATTTTTTAAGTAAATTAATTGTACGTTTTTAATATATTTAGTAGATAAAAATCTAAAAATTTAATTTTAATTTTTTGTGAATCAAATTTATTTTATATATATTATAATCTTTATAATAATTTAAAATAAATTTAGCGACTATATTTAGATTCTAAAATTGGTAGTCGCTAATATTAGTGCCTATCAATTTTAATCACTATTTAGTTACGGTTTATAGTCGCGTGGTACTGATTTTAATAGTTAATTAACTATTATTTTTATATTTTGGCGACTAATATTTCAGTCACTAATTATCGAATATTTAATGATTATTTCTTTTTGTCTGTAAATAGCAACTATTTTGCTCACCAAATTAATTTAACAAGAAGAGATTTAGCGAATATATGTTTTAATCTTTAGTTAGTCGCCAAATTTTATTAGTTACTAAAAAATAATATAAATTGCGAGTTTCTAGTAATGAATTTCATTCTTTTGAGAACTTTCCTATATATATGAAAAATTAGGATGAAGTTCACATTATTTAGAATTTAGCTTTTTTTTGGGGAATGTACCACAAAAATATCAAAATCTTACTTTCCCAAATCACTTTTCCATGAGATTTCGTGAATCAAATGTCCATTTATTTTTTTGAAATGTATATACAAATATGAACAGAAAAAAAAAATAAAATTATAATAATTTTAAAAATACACACTGACTCTTATATCTTACAAAAATGTCATCTATTTATGTTATAGAAATTAAATTTTGATTTATTTGGTTAAAGAATTAATTTGCCAGTATAAATAAAAATTACTTATAAGATAAAATATTAAAATTATCATTTTAAATAAAAATAACTAGCTTGCAATGTATATTACAACAAAAAAATAACGGAGAAGTCAAATAACTCCACTCCACTTTAAAAGGAGATAAGCGAAAAATTAAATTATTTTAAAATATTATTAAATATTTAGATTGTAAGAAAGTTTAGAATAGATATTTTTTTATTTTTAGAATAGATACTTTGTTTTTTTTTTTTTTTTTTTTTCCAAATAGTTTAGAAAATAGACACTAGTGCACTTTTAACAACTATTGCGTATATTATTTCTTTTTAATACCAAATGAGTGGATATTCTATATATTAATCAAGTGTCATTCATACAATATTTTTTTATATGAGCTAAAAAAAATGTTGTCACAATAATCATGCTTCCCATATTCCTTGACAAATGACAACCATTTAAAGTTTATTTGACATTAAATTTAAATTTTTTTTAAATTACATTTTATTTTTTTTATTACTTTTAATAAATAATAATTTAAAAAATATAACTTTTTCAAAAGCATTATTTTCTAAACTCTAAATACTTCAATTGCCGTTTGCTAATTACAAGCCAAAAGGACACTTAAATTATAACTTAATTTATTCAACTATCTTTTTTTTTTTTTATCATAAATAATAAATGAAACAACAAAAATTAGGTATCCATATTGTTTTTTCCTTTATGAAGAAAGTAATTGCAGCCTAAGCTTGTAAGTTTCATTGAATCATATATCTATTTCTTTACAGAAGGTGAAGTTTGGAATTCCAATAGTGCCTTTATAAAATCAAGTTATTACGTTACAAAAGTAACATTGTAAACTATTAAAAAAAAATCACCCAAAATCAGTAGAATAATTGGAAAATCAACAGGTAAAATCCAAAGGAATATACAATAAATTACTTAATTTAGAGGTCTTTTTTTGCCTTGAACTTCAAACCTATACATCAAACAGGCCTAAGGTTTGAAGAGAAATTCCTCTACTACTAGTGCTGTTAGTGCTGGATTACTTTTCAAAAACTACTATCTATATCACCAAACACCTCATCAGCGTTGATGATGGATAAAATTTTACCAAGCATACAACTTTTAAGTCTAGCAAAAAAGAAGAGTACTAAAAACTTTGAGTCTTCACTCTTCACTACAGCAAAAGATCAGTAGTGACAATGATAGAGCCTCCCTCCTCTACCACAAAAAGGCCAAAGCCTAAGGAGAAAAAACAACTACCATCACCAACTCAGAGACTCAACAACCTAAGAACTAGCAGCGTCATTAACGACCAAGCTGACTCTCTCAAGCCATTGCTAAGCATATTTCTCTCACTCATCAATGAGAGATCAGAGTTTTCAATGGACAGAAAGCATTGCGATGAGTGAGTCGAATAATGTCATAGATGGAAGTAGAACCACTATCATAAGAGATACAAGTGGCTAATACCACAAACCTAAAAAACTTAACCTAGGAAATAAAATACGTATACAAAATACGATCTATGACTTTATTATGAACTAAAATAAGTAGAAACCAAGAAAAGGCAAAGAGAAATGAGCAATCAAAGTCTTTAACGGACAGAAAGCACCATGATGAGTGAGTCGGATTATACTATAGATGGAGGTAGAACCACTGTCATAAGAGATACAAATGACTAATACCACAGACCTAAAAAACCTAACCCAAGAAATAAAATATATATACAAAAAACGATCTACGACTTTGTTATGAACTAAAACAAGTAGAAATCATGAAAAGACAAAGAGAAAATGAGTTTCTCCACCACCAATCGAGGCCGTCAAGGGTAATCCAAAGAAAAAAACGCAAGCCACGTAAAGAGGGGGAAAAAAAAAACTCCAAGAGAGAAACTAAGTAGGAGAAAATTGTTAATTATATTTGTTAGTATCAAAATATCTCTTTTGCATGTCCAATTGGCACGTTTTTAATTACTTCAATTTTTATTAATTTATTATAATTACAACTTTGCCAATCTTTTTAGGTGTTTTGTTGAAACTAATAACTTTATAATGAATAAAAAAAATTTAGCTATAATTTTGAGATATGTACTTATTTTTTTATCTCTATATTTATCTTTGTGTGTATTCATATGTATATACATTTCAAAAAAATTTCAAATTTAAATTTTCAGATATTTTATAGTAGATTTTTTATTTTTTTATTCTCATATCTTCTATAGATCATATTATATCCTAATTAATGAATTAATATAATGTCTCTAATTTTCTGTTTTTCAAAAAATGCAATATTAAAAAAGAAATTAATTTTAATAAATACAACTTCATATACGTATCTATATCTATAAATAAATAAAAGACGTCTTTTCAGAATGCATTAATTATGTAATATAACTCCATCTCAAAATAAAAAATAAAAATACTAAAATACTAATAATAAAGTTGCTTTTATTGACTAATTAATCAACATCCGTTCTCTGTTTCCAGAAAAAATAAAATTTAGAACGTGGGAGAATAGGAAGGCCCACCATCTACCCAATCGAGTAATGTATTCCAATAATTTCTGCTGTTGTCTTCATCATAGCTGCCACTAATATCGTAACCGTTCTCTGTTTGTGTCGCAGCAACTTCCATGGCGGACCCATTTCTATTATTACTCTCATAAATCAATATTTCATCACAAACTCCTTCACCCATTTCATTTCGGGCCTCCACACACTCATTAGGCGGCGGCGCCACCGCTGCTCCGATTATTTCATTTTGTTTCTTCAATTCCTCTAATTCATCACCATATAATCTTTTCATCGTTATCACTTGTTGTGGATCATCAAACTCATTAAATCCACTACCAATTGGGATGTTCCCTGATAAAATGCTGTTTTGGGAGAAATTCAATGTTGATGTTGGGGATTCCAATTGGTTGATGGAGATTAGATTTTGCCACGCTTTCAATACGTCGAGACACGGCGGTTTAGCTGGCGGAGTTATTGCGGGTAATTTCTGATGGGTGGATGCGGAGATTTGTTTTTGAAATAGTAATTGAACGGAGTCTCTGGCCAATCTTGCCTCTGCTTCTAGACGAGCGCTTTCCCATTGAGCCATGTGTCTTAACTGGACGAGGTTGCCACGGTTAGAGCCAAAAGCGTCCGCTTTTGGCTGATGGGTTGCTGGATCAATTCCCATTTTGTCTAATCTCTTTTTAAGATGTGTGTTCCAGTAATTCTTTATTTCGTTATCTGTTCTTTTGGGCAAATGAGCTGCTATTGCTGACCACCTGTTCACCATCATTACCATATATATATTACTATGATTAATTTAAGGTCAATTATTAAATAATTCGTCTTCTTGTTTTTCAAAATATCACTCTTTACATACACTTTCATGATATGACAAAAATTCCCACACAATAATAAATAATATTTTCTATAAAAATTTAAGAAAAAAAATTAAATTAAAATTTTTTAACAATAACTTTTTAACCATTCTTATGTGAGAAAAAAAATAAAAAAAAAATAAAAAATATATTTGATACCAATAAAAAAATATATATTGAACACATTCGAGATATTAAACACTGCAGGAGGTTGAGCATTGTACATGAGGTAGATTTCTATACGAACTTTGGTCTTAGGCACTTGAATAACCCTTGAGGATAAGACTAAGGACTTCTAACATGATTCAATTAGGAAATATCCATTTTCCATAATAATATAATTAACTAATCTACATATAGATTTGCTACATATAGATTATAACTAAATTAGCTAACTAATATACATATAGATTACTAAATGTTTTTTAAATATTTAGTAATTAACTAATACTAAAGGAGATTTGCTAGTGGTATTTTTTTTTATCTTATTTTATTATCTTTTCTCTGTTTTGATGCCACCTAACACATTATAGCAAGATATGTGAATCATAATTTATTAATAATGTTTTATGGGATATCAAAATAGAGAAGATTCAATAAGAAAATGTAAAAAGAAAAACGCTTGCTACTAAAATTAGTTTCATGATTTATTAAACTTTGCAGGACATTAATATTGTAATATCACATGATTTAACAATCCCACTCAAACATATATGTCTCAATCATTTAATAACAAGAAACATACATAGTGATGGAAGCAATGGCAGCCATGCATAGGATACTCTATTCAGCTCCATTAATTCCTCTCAGCCTTTAACTTATATATGTTACTATATTAGTTATACAGCTTTATGGTTAAGAGTTATGAGTTACTTAATTTTTTGACTTTTTGAACTTAGAATTCAATGCTTTATGAGGGAAAAAGAACCATATCATTTTACAATATAAATATGTATAAACTAGTTATCATTTCAAACTACTAACCACAATATATATATATATATATATATATATATATTAAATTCTCACTTGTTCCCAACAAGAGCATGAAGTTGAATAATGGTCTGCTCTTCCTGCAAACTGAACTTGCCTCTTTTGATGTCTGGTCTCAAATAATTAGTCCACCTTAACCTACAACTTTTCCCACATCTTTGGAGTCCTGTACAAGTCACAACACAAAATAATAACGAAAATTCTTTCCTAAAAAATAACATATTTATCATTTCTTAAAAAATAACATAAATCTTTCCCTGAATATGGATATATATATATATAGTAATAGTATAATAATATATAATTTACCAGCTTTTGCGGGCAGAGCTTGCCAGCTTCCATGGCCGTGTTCTTCAATATAAGCTGAGAGCTTCTGATCTTCTTCAGGAGTCCATGGTCCTTTCTTCAACCCTGCTTTTTGACGACATGGGGATTTCACCATTTTTTTTTTTTTTTTGTCCTTTCTCTTAAACTGTAAAACTTAAAAATGGACGAGTTTAGCTAATTAGACGAACAAAATAGATACTATAAGTAAGATAAAGTATTTGAAAGGAAAGAAAAATAGTTGAAGTAGAAAGAGCTTAGAGTATGTACATATATATACAGAACAAGATTCTAATTTAATATTTATATACACGTAGAGAAAAAAAAAAGTAATAAATGTGAAAAGTTCTGGAACCAAAAGGTAATAATTGATAGCTGAAATAGTATATGTATTTGGTGAATGGTATATTGGAAGTACATATATTTCTCAACTAAGATTTTAAGATATAGAGGAATGGTTTGGTTTAACCGTTGCAGTGAGCTATGAGCGGTTAATTGCATCCATAAATTGTGTGAGTGATTGATAATAAGTCATTGAAATTAATTTTTGCTGTGAATCGGCTTATGAGCACAGAAATATAATAATAAAATAATGAAGCAATAAAGTAAAGAGAATGGAAGAGATAGGAATAAAATGCTATATAACCCAACATTTCATTTCTATTTCATTACTTTTTGTAATTTAATAATAGAAGTTTGAATTCCAATTTCATTACTTTTTGTAATTATATTTAAATTATTAGAATTTTATTCCTATTTCATTACTTTTTTTTTTAAAAGCTAAAAATTATAGTGTTTAAAAAAACATTGTTACTACATCGTTTAGATAATTGTATCATTGATGGGTCTGTTTTACAATTTTTAATTAATTATAGTCGACATCTCTACCAGTGGGGAAGGGATTTTATTGGCCGTTTTAGAACGAGAATCCGTAAGTGTCAAGATCATATTGTTAGGCTTCGTGTCGTAGTGATCCTGCTGTATTAGAATTATTTGCCAAAAATGAGCTTTCTGAAATTCTTGCACAGGATAAATGCTACTGGAAGCAACGATCAAAAGTATTTTGGTTACAGGAGGGTGATGGGAACTAAGTTCTTCCATGCTTTGACATCAGTTCTCAAGAAAGTTAATTTCATTCATCGATCGATTGCAAGATTCTATTGGCTTGTGGCACGAAGATGAGAGGTGTATGCCACATATTGTGATCAATTATTTTAACATGGTTTTTGGTAAGGAAGCTAGTCATGCAGAGGAGGTTTTGGAAGCAGTTACTTGTACCTTTTACCACGGAGGAATTTCACACTGCTATTTCCCAAATGCATCCAGACAAAGCTCCGAATGCAGTTGGTTTGGAGTCTAATGGCTTTGATTATTGTCAATGATTGTAAGCAGCCGATGTAAAGTAAGGTGGTATATGATGACATCATTTAATATTTAAAATTAAAATTTTTAGTATTTAATTATTTTAAATTTATTTTATAAGTACATCTTAAAACTCTAAATTAAGTAAAAAATCACTTAATATATAAATCAAAAAAATTTTTAACTTAAAATTTATACTGAATACAATAAGTAAATAAATTTTTAAATATTTTTACCATTTAAAAATTATATCACTTATTTTATTCAGTATTTAAAATTCAGTACTTAAATTTTCAGCACTTAATTTTCATTTTTTCCAAACATCACCTAAGTCATTGCCATCTCATCTTAATAATAGTACAAATTGATCTAATTCCTAAATGCGAAAGCCCTTGTAGTATGAAGGACTTGAGACCAATTTCGTTATGTAATGTGTTGTTCAAATTGATGATGAAAGTTGTGGCTATTAGGCTTAAGAAGATTCTTTCGAAGGTAATTTTTGTTTCTCAATCAGCTTTTGCGGCGGGTAGGTCTATTATAGATAGATGTTTTCTACGGTTACATTATTTTTAAATAAAGTAACCTACTTTATTAGCGAAAAAGAAATAGTTTCTTACGAAAAATAATAATTTTATTCAAATTTTTTCATAAATTAAATTATTTTTTCTTAATTTTTTTAGTTACAAAAAAACTTTTAATTTTATAAAAATATGACTTATTTTTTTGCAAAACTATAATTTTACAAAAAAAAATAATTTTGTATTTACAAAAAAAGACTCTCTTATAAAAAATCATAATTTTCTTATATTTTTTCGTAAATTAGACTTTTTTTATAAAGTTTATAGATATATAAATTTAAAATACTATCTTAATCATTATAGTATTTCTCATTTTTAATTAGTAAAATATAATAGCAGATTAATTTAATTAAAATACTTTAAATATTTTAATTATATTTATTCTTTATAATTATCCTATTGGCCATAAAAAATAAAATTTTATACTTTATTTTTAAACAAAATAATATAAAAATTTATCTATACGATACCTTTTATAAGAAGATTGTGAATTTTTTAAAAAAAGTAATATTTTTTCGTAATTATAAAATTATTTTTCTCATAAAATTATTATTTTATATAAAATAAATCATATTATAAAAAATTATATTTTCGTAAAATTAGAACTTTTTTCGCAATTAAGTAAAATTGTGAAAAATACTTTAATTTATGAAAAAATATAAATAAAATTATAATATTTCGTAAAAAAAAATTTCGTAACAAAATAGGTTACTCTGTTTAAAAATAAAGTAACTATAGAAAATACTATTATAGATAATATGTTAGTTTCTTTGGATTATTGCATTTTATGAGAAATAAGAGAAATTGTAATAAGGGGGAGGTTGCCTTGAAAGTGGATATTAGTAAGGCTTATGGTAGGATAGAGTAGAATTATTTATAAAATTTTTTTATTAAAGCTTGGTTTTCATAAGGATTAGGTTGACTTGATTATGATTTTTGTTACAACAGTGAATTTAAATGTGAGTTTTAATGGGGTATTGTTGGGACCATTGCACCATATAAAGGACTAAGGCAAAGTGATCCACTCTCATCTTATTTGTTTATCTTGTATGCAAAAGGGTTATCAGTTATAATTTCTCAGGCTGAAAGGTGAGGTTTATTGCAAGGATGTAAGATCAATAGAGGGACTTTGTCAATTTCTCACTTATTATTTGTTGGTGATAGTTTTTTCTTCTCAAAGGCTACTAGAAGTAAGGCACATATTTATGAAAAGGCTTTAGGTCAGGCAATTAATTTTCCAAAGTCTAGAGTTTTCTTTAATATTGATGTTGAAGAGTCACTACCTATTGATTTAGAAAGCATTATGGGAGCGGACTCTTCACTATAAAGAAGTAAATATTTGGGAATTCCTTCTTTTATTGGTCTTAGTAAAAGAATTGTTTTTTCTTTTTTCAAAGACACATTATGGAAATGTCTTAATGGTTAGAAGTATAAGTTGTTCTCTAAAGCAACTAAGGAAATCCTTCTCAAATCGATTGCTCAAGCAATGCCTCTTTATTGCATGAGCATTTTTCTTTTGCCTATTTCTTTGTCTGATGAGCTTCATAAGATGATGAATTCCTATTGGTGGGGTTTCAATAATAATGGAGGTAAAGAAATTCGTTGGCTGTTATGTGTGAGAAAAGATAGATGGGATTAGGTTTCCATGACCTCTATTGTTTTAACCTTGCGATGTTGGCGAAGTAGGGATGAAATCATATTAATAATCCTAATGCTCTAGTTGTTTAGGTTCTCAAAGCCAAATATTATCCTACTAGGAATATTTGTTAGCCTCTATAGGCCATAATCCAAGTTTTACTTATAATAGTATTTTACTAGCACAAACATTACTTAGTTAAGGTTATTGATTGAACAATGATAATGGTTCAAGTGTATAGGTATGGTGAGACTCATGTTTAAAGGCTGAGGATAATTTTTACATCCAAGCTCCTTGTATTTCTAATTTAGGTAAATGTGTGGGTGATGAGTTTGATAATTCCTTTCAAAGAAGGATGGGATATGTGGAGCTGTTACATGAGTTATTTGATGCTCAAGATGTTGAGGAAATATGAAAAATACCAGTTAGCCAAAGTGGGGAGGAAGATGCAATAATCTGGCATGCAAGTTCTAATGGCCAGTATACGAAAAAGACTATCAATTGGCTTTGTCAATGTTAGGCATTGAAGAAGGATTATAAGTTGAAATTAAGTGGGCCAAGTTATGCAAATTGTGTATTCCACTAGAAATAAAGCATTTTTATGGCAATTTTTGAGAAATTGCCTTCCTACCTAATGTCGATTGGTGTCTAAAGGTATACAGATATCTACTGAATGTGTCTTTGTGTTAAAACAATAATGAGATTTGCAGCATTAATGCCCTTGTGTAGTTCAATTTTGGATGAATTTTAATCTTTTAAATGTTGCTGTACTGTATGGGATGGTGTTTCATGGTTTTTTGGTCTCTTTAATTTTACATATTTAAAGTACGATATTGATATAGGTGTGCTATTATGAAGCATTTGGAATTTGTGTAATAATGTTCTTTACAGAGGAGGGACAACAAGAGGAGATAGAATCAAGGTGTTGTTATATGTAGATGTGGAAGGCTACAAAATTCATCTATCAAATGATACTATAGGCAGTCATCAACTGATAAGGATTGTTAAATGGCTAAATCCTAGTATGAGTTAGTATAGATGCAACATTGATGTGATAATTTTCCAGGATCATATAAATGTTGGTGTTGGCACTATGATCCGAGCCTATTGAGGATAGTTTGTGGTTGGTTTTTCCATTGTGATGAATGGTTTTATATAGCAAAAGAAATAGAGGCAGTTGTAATTAGAGAAGTCTTTATGGCTTTCGTTATGAGAGCATGCTTTTTGAATTTGATTGCCAACTTATAGTAAGTAGGCTACAAATCTCCAATAATGATAGATATGAATTTGGAAGCTTAGTTAATGATTGTAAGGCTTTTCAATTTAGTATAATATTATTGGTATTCAATTTGATAAATGACAAACAAATATGGTGGCACATATTTTGGCATGCCACTCATATTCATATGCTAGCCCTCATTTTTGGGAAGTGCCTCCTGCTTATATCCATGAGCACCTTTTTGCTAATGTTTTATCCAATTTGTAAAACCCTTATCTGGCACTACTCTTAGAAGGATGAGGAGGGAGGTGAATTGGAGTTGCAAAATCTAATGTAATGTAAACAACCAAAATGTAATAAGATAACTAAATGTAGCACAATAATAAAAAAAAAATTTAAGGCATAGAAATTCTTAGACGATTTTATAGTGGTTCGAAACCAACTCTTCTCCTATGTCCACTTCTCCTAAATCTGTAATTTAGGGTTTCACACTAGTTTAATGAATTTTACGCCTAAAACTCTACAAAATTAGTTAATATGGGATTGTGCCCTTTACTCTAGATTGATGGAATTTCATCCAACTCTCAACAAAATGCAAGAGATGTGAGATTTTAAAGTTTTTCAAGACTTACAAGAAGCTAGTACAAAGAAAGAGTTTAACCATGCTAACTATAAAAAAAAAAAAAAAAAAAAAAAAAAAGAACACTAAAATATTTTAATGAAAGTGTAGGTGTTATAAAAATAGAGCAAGAAAGAGTTGAAACTATTGAATTTAGAATTTGATTGAATGCACTTAGAATTTTTTTTCATAATATTCACTTAGAAACAACACAAATATACATATAGGTCTTTAACTTCAGTTCAAAAATATGTTTGTTTTGCTGTGAAAGTGGTTTCTAACAACTTCCGCATCATCTTCAATGACTAAAAATCTTCTTAGATTTTGTATGAAAATGATAGGTGACAT